>CM068375.1:431240376-431733958 GCA_034769895.1 Magicicada septendecula | reverse complement strand
AAAATCCATCTTTTACAACATTTCAAATTAATTTAATTTCATTATAAAAGTTTAATAATTACATAAACGTCAGTTCATACTAACAATCAACAATCAATCCTCATTATTATAAAACACTCAATCAGAATTATTAACCTTGTTGATTACATAACGTACAATGCACATAACAACATAACCTAATACACCAAATACATTTAACAACCAATACAAATTTATATACAATTTTCGTCATATCATGTTATTGTTTACCACACCTCATTACATAAGTTAGCCAAGTAATTCATCATAAACTAAATAATTAAATGTTCATTCACTATATATCTACCCTCCATCATCAAAATTAATCTGATCTTGATATAATACTTTTCACTTTTGTTTGCACACGGGTCATTCCATGTCAAATCGACCAATGGTTTGAACCTTGACACTTCAGAAATTGATGATTTTTGCACACTGATAATATCTATAGAGAGTACAAAAAATGCAAATTTTCAGATGTTTCGGGCTAACAGTTTTTGAGTTATTGAATTTCAAAAAATAAAAAATTGCTTGATTTTGGCCGTTTTGAAATTTTCAAAACACTGTAACTCAAGAACCGTTCAACCTACAGAGCTCAAACTGGTGTCATTTTCTTCAGTTTTTAATGGCCTTTAATATACAACAAAATTATCTTAATTTCATATTAACATTTTTCAAAATTTTCAAAAACCGGTTTTAAAAAACTCAAAACACCCCTTTTGATTTTTTTGAAAAATATGTTATTTAAATTGTTGTGACCTATTTTTGTGCCAGATGTCATAATGGGACAGCCAGGAGTTCATATGGAAATAAAATTTTAATGATAACCAGCATTAGTGCTGATGATCTAAACAACAACAATGCATGACAAATTTTTGGCTTTCATCTGCTGTAATATAGAGCAACAAAGGTTGAGTTGAAGTGCTCAATTTATAAAATATGTAAGCATTAGGTCAGCTTACCTTACAATTTTATTGTAGATTTCTTTACATGCCCTCCTTAAAATTTCAACATTAAAAAAATCAAGAAAAAAGTAACCTGGATATCATAGATTAGACTTTTATATAAATCACTTTTGATGAGTTTTCAGTTATTTACAAAGATTTAATCTGTTCACATCTACACTAGCAGAATCAAACTGTTCTCATATTAAACTAGGGAAAAGCTACTACAGTTTTGTAAATATCTTTCCAGCACAAGTGAAGAAGACATCATTTCTTGTTTGTTTGAAGTATAAATTCTTCCAGTTGCAGTGAGCGGATCAACTTTTTGTAAGAGAGTTTCACCTGGCACCAACAAAATGTCACTGGGTTTTGGGTAAAAATATGAGAAGCTGGCCCCTTTGGATGAAGAAAGCTTACTTGAAACTCATTATTGTTTTTAGAAAGAATGCAGGCAAGCCACCATGATTTATCGTAAGCTATTGTTACATATCCAGATTCAAGTTTATCACGGTCAGTTGTGTGATGAAGTCCAAAGTTGTCACAGTTTCAATGTTCTTACATTTGCTTGATTTATATAGTGTAGCAACTAGCTTATTTTCAGAAATCCGTGTAAAAATGTGAAGTTGCTGAGTACCGGTAAATTACGATATTAATTGATGACTCGTTGGGCACTTGGTGAAACATATTAATACAAAAATATATAAAAACACTTGGTAAGTTTCACAAATTTTTTAATTAACTCTGACAGCTGTTTCGACTAACTTAAGCCATTGTCAAAGAGCGAGTGAATGAAATTACTGAACACAGGATGTTAGAGTAGTGTAGGTGTAGGTGTAAACAATTTAATGGCTTACCTATGGGCTCTCCTTTATCACCTTTATTAAGTGAAATCTTTATGACATTTTTGGAAGAAAACATTTTTACATCTGATAACCCCAACATAAAATATGTTTTTCATTGGGCAAGGTATGTTGATGATATATTTTGTATCTGGACGGGAACAGATAGACAGCTCCATATGTTCTTAGATTATATTAATTCCTTTTATAGTAGCGTGCAATTTACACTTGAAACAGAAAATATGAAAAGTTTAAATTTTTTGGATCTTACCATTACTAGATCACAAAATAATCTTAGTTTTCAGATATATAGAAAACCTACTTTTACAGATACCGTTATACATAAACAATCACTAACATCATGGCACATAAAATTAAGCAGTTTTCATGCAATGGTTAATCGTCTCCTTATAGTTCCTTTATCCAAAGAAAATTTCAATAAAGAGGTAGATATTATAAAAGCCATAGCACAAAATAACGGTTATGATGAAAGAATAATTAATTCTTTAATTTTAAAAAAACAGAAGAAAATTACTTTAAAAGAATTTTATTCCATAGAGCCAGATCAGGGTAACAAAAAATTTCACTTAACAAATTACATTCCGTGTATAACAGATAAGATTAATAATAGGTTAAAAAACCATGGTCTTAACATGGTATCAGTAAACAAACGTAATCTTTTTTCACTACTTGTCAATAATAAAGAAAAATCTAATACACTGGAGAAAAATGGAGTTTATGAAATACACTGTGCAGAATGTGATGCTATTTATATCGGACAATGTGGCCGTGCTCTGAAACATCGCATTTCTGAACATAAGAAGGCGATTTTAACCAATACATCTAATACAGGTTTTGCAGATCATTGCTTACAACACAATCACTTTATAGACACAAAAAACATAACACTACTCCACAACATACAAAAAGGTAGAAAAATGGATTTGTTAGAAATTTTAGAAATTAAAAAAGCAATAAAAAATAACAAAAATTTAACCAATGAACAGACTGAATTTTGTGTATCCCCTTTATTAAAATCTGTTATTTAGTTTAGTTTATTTTATATTATTTTGAATGTTCATCATTATTTTAAATTTTGCATTCAGTTTATATTTAGTTCAGTTAATTTTATATTTTGCATTCATGATTGTATTTAGTTTTTAAAGACACCAGACCTTCCCTTGTCTCATGCACACACTCCCCACCCCTCGCCATCACAACACAGATGTTCCAGATACGCCCTAAACAGATGTTTACCACCTACACTACTCTAACATCCTGTGTTCAGTAATTTCATTCACTCGCTCTTTGACAATGGCTTAAGTTAGTCGAAACAGCTGTCAGAGTTAATTAAAAAAAAATTTGTGAAACTTACCAAGTGTTTTTATATATTTTACAAAACCGTAAATTACTTTTGACTCACTAAACCTGGAAGCAAGACTTCGTTCAGTTTCTTCGTACTCTTCAGTTGTGCAGTATTTAAAGTCAATCCCTGGAATGCAATCCTCAGCAAACTGATACAATTGTTGGGCTGTCAAAATTTGGTTCTCATAAGGCCTCTGCAAACTTGCTTTGGCAGCAAGCCCTTTTTACAGTTCCACCTAGCCCATCACATGCACTTTTGCCATGAGCTGTTGCAAAAAACTGCCATTCTGCCTCAATTTCAAAATCAGATTTATGTAGACACAAGTTTAGAAAGTTTTTCCTGTTTTTGTACTGTGCAGAGCTACCATCTGAAAAGTATGTAATTTTTTTTATATCAAATGGTAAATTGTCTTTCAGGAGGGAAATTAACTTCTTTTGAAATGTATAAAAAAACCACAGTATTGTGCTGTAAGCACTCTGAAATAAAAACATATTGTAGGTGTTTAATTTTCCCTTCCCACTTGTAATATACTATAAATGGGTGGAGTGTGGCTTGGCTGTTTGTCCAGTGGTAGGACTACACTTCATCCTGCAGGATAAATGAATAATTTTCAGCAAAGTCACAGTTAATGACTATTTGTCCATCAATTAAATGTTCTTTGCACTCTGTGTAACTTTCCTTTTGCTGAAGTGCTATAAAGGTATGTGTTTTAAGTTTCAAAAGAGTTTCAGTGAATTCTTCCACGAAGTCTTCAGTCTTTTTTATAACAGTCTCCATTGAACACCTGTCCACAGTTATCCACTCTTTGTATGTTACCTAGTCTATGAGTGCTGTCTCAAATGATGTAAATAAACTTCCTTTTAGAGATTCCATGCCAGGGCACTCATCACACTCATTCATATAACAGTCAGGTGCAGGCGGGTTACACATAATTTTTGCTAAAAAACCATGATAAGTTGTTAATGGTTTTTCATCTCCTTCTAATACTAAATTCTGCAGATGTGCACCATGTATCATAAGTTTTATATTTTGGTGTAGTGCACAGACACAAACAGTATGCGTTCCACTTTTGCCAGCCAAGATCCAATTCTTCGGTCTGAGCTCTTCAAATTTTGAAAATCCGATTTTGTGGCAACTGTACTTTTGTTTAAAAAGCTGGTATACTTCACTAAGATTAGCCAACATTAAACGCTTCTGGACTTGAATTTTTGCACCTTTATTGCTAATCGTAACAAAGTCTTTCTTTCCTGGCATCATTCTACTAACATCATCTTCACCGTAAAAATTTACAACTAACTGAGCAATAACGTTGTTTAGCATTTTCCCTGGTTTTGGGTTTGGCGTTGAAAGAATTCCCTTTTCTTTTACTAAGTCTTTCACTTTGCGTGCCATATAGTTACTGACACCAAATTCTTCTTCAATTTTTTTCAAGCTCCAGCTTTGAGGTAGAAGGGTCAGAATTGTAATCTTTTCACTTCGTTTTGAAGTTTGATAAAACTTATTTTTCAACTGGTTTAATATTTCTGTGTTTATTTCTCCTTGATCATTATGCTCCACATTTTTCTTGGTTGGTATGAGATTTTTTTCTAAACTTATTTTAATTTTCTCTATTTTGTTTGAGGTATAACTTTCTACTGAAATTCTTTTCTTTTTCAAAGGTGACTCACCAAGAAATTCCAATGATTTGTTTAAAAAATCTACCGATGCTGATTGATCAGTAAATAAAATGTCTGTGCTAGTACCTGGTAAATCATACTCGTGTGGCTGGTCCGGTTCAGTTTTATTCTCAATGTACATTTTTTTTCTACATTTGCCACAAATTTTCATTCCCATTTTAATGCCCAGGTTTAACGAACACATCCAGTCTACAACATTTCTTAGGTTTTTAATTGATTTACGATGATTTGGTTCACTAAATGGGTTACAACACTTCACTGAAAACGTGGTCCAATTTTGATCAACTTGATTACCTGCCATTGCTTCACTTCGAAGAAATGTGAACTTTTTCCTGTAAAAAAAAAAATTTATTTTAGTCTCTTACTGATATAATACTTTTCATAGCTTTTTAGAGAAATTAATTTCGAAAAACTTGAGAAATTCACGTAATAATTGCATTTTTTTAAGTTTGATATAGTTTACATAAGCCCTGCATAACTTTAATGGGGAAATAAATACACAGACTCATTGCCTTATGTACATAGAATACCCCCCGGATAGAAAAATTGCTAGCTGCGTCCAAGGCGCTCGCTAGCATTTTAAGCGCGGAACTATTATTAGCACGGCTAGCATAGTGTGAGAATTTCGTGAGTTTGAACTTGTTTATAAACACGAAGTATACGCCACTGTTCACAAAGAGGTTAAACATGGGTATTAGATCTACATGCGAGGAGAAGATGCAGGATTCCGAGTAAACAAAGCACCTGGTGAATAAAACTTCATGCTGGATGCATCGTTGATTCCTCGTGATTGATCGATGGTTAACATTAAATTCTCGATGAACCACAAAATCTCTCGAATGCCGAAAAATGAATATGCACGGAAAAGGCTCGTATATTTGTTCGCTCAAATATATTCTTTTCAAAAGAGAGGTTATTAAATAAACAGAGAAAATGGGCGGGATTACCAGCGGGCTCACTAATATATGTATGTATGTACAATAACACAGTATAGATATACAGATGAAACCATGTAGGTTTACTGATCATACACAAACTATAGGTATACTCAGAACGATTGTCTTTCATCAACTACATTCGATTTAAAGTTCGACTCGCAACGAGCGAGCATAGCGTATTCAATAAGCGTGCGATTAGTATAATGCGATTTTAGGTTGGCTTCAAGTTCGATACCCGGTCTTGGCGGATGGGTGACCCCTTAGGAATTCCTCAATGTAACTGTAGAAATGTGTTTGTTAATACTTTTTTTTTAATTTAAACATAAAACGAATGAAATATTTAATTGTTTTTCTAAATATGCAATATAAATATTTATTTGAAATTTCCATAAATTACACGAGCGAAAGAGTATATACTCCAATTATGGCATTAACGCTAGCATTTTCAGAGATCTGCTTGCCCGCGCCATGCAAGTCCCGCTTCCGTGCGATCTTCTAGCAACCGCATCACTTGCTCGCGAGCTGCTTGAAAGTTCAGCGTTGAAGCGCCATCCGTGAAGCACGCTGTAACAGTACAGACTGACCCAGTACCAGAATTATGGGAATTAAGGGTGATTTTCAATGTTTTGTATTATGTAATTATTAAAACATACAGAATGGTTAGGTACATTGTCCCTCTGAAAAAAGGAACAACGCAAATTCGGCCAGAGTAAAACACCAAGGTCTCCGGTGGACGTGAAAACATCAAAATATACCATGGCGGTGTTTATGACGAAGTACAACAATATGAATTTTGATTGGGCTATAGCACAGCTCCGTCATCGCTAAGAACAATGACGCACTGAGTACAATGTGTGTAACCCGGCGTTGTCCAGCAAGACAAAGCTGGATGACATAAGAACTACACACACACTAGCGAAATTTTACATTTGCCTCGTTCTCTTTTCAACGCCATTCTTCATAGCAGCCACAGCGATGTATCGAATAGTTTAAATATAATCGGCAAAATGTTGGCCGCAATAGTGGAGCAATAAGGCTCATTTAACTAGAGAATATAAAATACAGAATATGTAAATTCAGTGTGAACATCAATCAAATTGTACGGCAGACTAAAAAAGGCGAACACCGGCCATCATCATGGGCAGCAAGTACAACCAACGGATGGACATCAGCACCGATTAACCAGAGAAGTTCCTTTTATTATTTTCTATCTCATGAGTTCATTAATATCAAATTGTTAATTAAAGAATGTACGGGTCTAAAATTGAGTGTGCAAATGAGAGAGTGAATGCATGGCCATAAAAAACATATGCCGAGGGCATTGGTTTGTGTAAGAAGCTAAAATCTATTAATTAATAATTTTAAAACTGCAGCAGTAATGTTAAATTGACATTAATTCAACCAATAGAGAAATTAAAAGAATACCAAGGGATATAAAGAAGTAACCGCCATTTTGTTTTGAGTCAGATCACCTGACGTCATTATTGTGAACACATGGTTATGTATGTACTAACAGAGTGAATTAAAATTAATGGTTAACCTCCAGAATATTTTGTTATCAATTGTGTCGTCAACTGTGTTTCGAAATCTTCCTGTACCCGAAACCCTGGAACCCCTTAGGTATAAAACAGTTTATAAAAGAAGAAATGAGCCCGGCAAATAATGAAGTTGGTAAGTACCCAGAAATACCAAATTATGGTATTTGTTATACATATTTTGTTAGATATATGTAGTAATATTATTAAAGTGTAGAGTAGATGAGAGTAGAATATTACAATTTGCGCCCAGAACAGTGACTTTATTATTAGTATGTTATATTACAATTTACGCCCTCACAGTGACTTGATTGTATGTTTAAAGTTTATTGACAAAGGTAGCATGTACAAATATAAATATAAAAATATTATCATTAGTATTGTATTATTAGTAACAATATTACAATTGGACGCCCTCACAGTGGACTTTATATAAAATTAATTTATATAAAACAGATAGATGGAGAAACACAGAAGACGATATATAATGAATGAGAGGTTATGTTGTTGAAGTTGAATAGTTAAGTACGAGTTGAGTAAATTGCGTAGTCAAATACAAATAAAGATAAATAACCATTTAAAATATTAAAATACAAAATGGCAGAAAATAATAATAGCATGGAAATGGAAAATAAAATCTCATTAGAAAAATTGTTCACGTTAATCAGTGACAAATTCAATCAAATGAATGGTACGCTTAATGCAAAATTAGATAGTTTTGAGAGTGAGTTAAAAAAGCAGAATACTTTACAGAATGTCAAATTAAATCAAGTAGAAGAGAAATTTGAAGAATTTGAAAATGAAATATACAAACAAAACGTTGAAGTTAACAACAAAATTAGTAAAATAGAGACACAATATAATAATGTTAAAAGACAAACAGAAATGATAAATGAGCAAGTTCAAACTAAGATAAGTAATTTAGATGACAAAGTCAAACAAATCAATGAAACCGTTCAAAGTCAAATAGAAATACAAAATAGAGAAGTAGAAAATAAATATGTAGAGACAGTAGAACAGTTAGAAATTAAAACTAAGAATGAAGTAGACAAGCAGCTAGAATTGAGAACTCACATTTTAAAAAGTAAAGTAGAACAATGTGAATCAAATGTAGTAGACCTAACCAAAAGTATACCCTCCGAGAATATTGGAACAGTTATTTGATTACCCATCTGAGAGTACACCTATGGACGTGAGCATCAAGATTCGTTTGCAAATGAAAACTTATTGAGCAAAGGAGAAAGAAGGAAGAATAGGCACGACACAAGAGGTAAGTGGATGAAATATGAAATAGGACAGTTGGTTTTGGTGAAGAGGCACGATTTGTCAAATGCACAGGAGAAGGAAATTAAAAAGTTCTTCCTGCTGTACGAAGGACCTTATGAGGTAATTGAAGTTAAAATGCAGAATGCCTACAGGATAGGGAGACTAAAGAAATAGTGGGTACACAAAATGCTAGCAATTTGAAGTTATACTGGACAGCATAGAAAATAACAATGGGTACTTGATTAGATGTGTGAATGAGAATTAATTGTGTATTGAAAATATATATATATATATATATATATATATATATATGTATTCCAGTAACAAACGATTTCTTTGAAAATGTGAGGTAAAATGTGTTAAGATTGTTATAATTATAGAAATGAGTATTGTTGGTTTTCCATCTGAAAACAGAGAAATATGTGTATGTAAAGTAAGCAGAGCAGGTGATCCATTGTTGTCATTCCTATCTTGTTATAGCAGTGAATATAGTTGTGAAAAAAGGTAAAGCTCGAACTTGTAAAGTGTCTATGTGAAAATTTTAAATAAATAACGAACTTGTTTTTGAGCAAGAGTGAAGAGTATTTTGTAGTTAGGTGGTGTTAGTGAATTATAAGTCAAAATTGGACTGTGAGAACAGTTAATGTATAAGAAGTAAAGCATAAGTAATGGGCTAGGACAGTAGTGACATGTACTACTGTGGCTAGTGAAATGGGTTGATGAGCAACACATAGAATGCTGCCATCATCGGAGGCCTCATGTGGGCGTAATGCACTGTACACTTTGAATGTAATTCATATTATATGTGATTTTAATTGTGCAGTGTATCAATATTGTTAAAGTGTAAAATATGTAAATGAAATTAATTTCCCCGACTTTTCGGGCGATTACTGCCTTACCAGCACTAATCGTGGTTTTGGCGAGCGGTCAGCTATGGCCATTATTTAAGTCCTTCGACCGTAGCTGTCTTGAAATGGTGTAGAATAGAAATTAACAGGGGGGTATATCTAGGGGGAAATTCCCCGGAACTATGGAACAGCGGCTGCCACTCTGTTCGAGAAGGAACAGCAGAGTCCGGTGGTAGAACCGTTTAAGGGCGTGTAATTATATAAGTTTAGATATTATAATATCTTGTTGTTTAAATGTGAAGCCAACACAAGGACAAAGGAGATGATTGTTCCTCCACAGTTACAGTTCTTGCAGAGGCACCCGAGCGCTACAGTTCGGTTGGGGGGCAATAGAGTGTGTGGTTAGGAGGTCGTTACAGGGGTAATGACGATAACAAGTGTTAAGAGATAGTACATTTTAAGTTGAAAATCTAAAGTTACAAATGAAGTTGATAAAATATTATAGTAAGCTGCCATGTACAAAATAGAAGAAGTGAGTCTAAGTTGAGTAACAAAAGTTAAATAAAAGTGTCTGCCATGATAGTTGTAAGCTGAATTTGTAGAAATAATTAGGTGAAGGTATTTTGGGGTATATTAAAGAATTGTTGATATATTGTGTTATATGTGTAGTTATAGATATGTTGTTATTTTCTTACAAGTAAGAAATTGAGTTTGGTGGTGGTAAAAAATCAAGGTATTCTAAGTTTTGTAGTTGTGAGGTTGAACCTGTTAAATTAAAAAACCAAACCAATGCCCCAAACACAAACCAATGCGTCTAAAGGGGAACATATCAGTTGTAGATATGTAAGTGTATTGGACCACTATTTTGAATTTTGTATTGGATGTTTCAGAGTTTTGTGGTGTTGTGACCGCAGTCCTGGGCTGGCTGGCGCGTCAGAACAGGAGTGTAGAGTGCCTCATGGCCTTATGGTGTAGGGATCTCTCAGGAGAAGTCCAGTAAGGTCAGAGGGTGCGACCAACATCATGGGACCAAGGGTAAGTGATGATAAATTTTTTTGTAACGTTACCGGGGGTTGTGGTAACATATCTAGACCGATCCTTTTAGGAAAGTATGAATGAGTCAAGGAAATTTTTTGTTTCGACAAAATTTTCCTTGAGGGGGTTTGTAACAGTACAGACTGACCCAGTACCAGAATTATGGGAATTAAGGGTGATTTTCAATGTTTTGTATTATGTAATTATTAAAACATACAGAATGGTTAGGTACATTGTCCCTCTGAAAAAAGGAACAACGCAAATTCGGCCAGAGTAAAACACCAAGGTCTCCGGTGGACGTGAAAACATCAAAATATACCATGGCGGTGTTTATGACGAAGTACAACAATATGAATTTTGATTGGGCTATAGCACAGCTCCGTCATCGCTAAGAACAATGACGCACTGAGTACAATGTGTGTAACCCGGCGTTGTCCAGCAAGACAAAGCTGGATGACGTAAGAACTACACACACACTAGCGAAATTTTACATTTGCCTCGTTCTCTTTTCAACGCCATTCTTCATAGCAGCCACAGCGATGTATCGTTGTGTGCACAAAATTTTACAATAGTTTAAATATAATCGGCAAAATGTTGGCCGCAATAGTGGAGCAATAAGGCTCATTTAACTAGAGAATATAAAATACAGAATATGTAAATTCAGTGTGAACATCAATCAAATTGTACGGCAGACTAAAAAAGGCGAACACCGGCCATCATCATGGGCAGCAAGTACAACCAACGGATGGACATCAGCACCGATTAACCAGAGAAGTTCCTTTTATTATTTTCTATCTCATGAGTTCATTAATATCAAATTGTTAATTAAAGAATGTACGGGTCTAAAATTGAGTGTGCAAATGAGAGAGTGAATGCATGGCCATAAAAAACATATGCCGAGAGCATTGGTTTGTGTAAGAAGCTAAAATCTATTAATTAATAATTTTAAAACTGCAGCAGTAATGTTAAATTGACATTAATTCAACCAATAGAGAAATTAAAAGAATACCAAGGGATATAAAGAAGTAACCGCCATTTTGTTTTGAGTCAGATCACCTGACGTCATTATTGTGAACACATGGTTATGTATGTACTAACAGAGTGAATTAAAATTAATGGTTAACCTCCAGAATATTTTGTTATCAATTGTGTCGTCAACTGTGTTTCGAAATCTTCCTGTACCCGAAACCCTGGAACCCCTTAGGTATAAAACAGTTTATAAAAGAAGAAATGAGCCCGGCAAATAATGAAGTTGGTAAGTACCCAGAAATACCAAATTATGGTATTTGTTATACATATTTTGTTAGATATATGTAGTAATATTATTAAAGTGTAGAGTAGATGAGAGTAGAATATTACAATTTGCGCCCAGAACAGTGACTTGATTGTATGTTTAAAGTTTATTGACAAAGGTAGCATGTACAAATATAAATATAAAAATATTATCATTAGTATTGTATTATTAGTAACAATATTACAACGCACTGCTCGCAAGTGCCCTCCATGCGGCTCGCATCGTTTTCTACCTGGGCCTGTACCACTTATACAGCGGATGCAGCCTTATTTTCTGTGATGGTAAGAACTTAAACTCTGGTTGCTAGTCGCATTCTCATTTTTGTCATGGATTATGACACTTCAAATTTTATTTCCATATGATCCCCTGGCTGTCCCATTATGAAATTTGGCACAAAAATAGGTATTAACAATATAAATAACATATATTTTTTCAAAAAAATCAAAAGGGGTGTTTTTGAGTTTTTCTAAAAACCGTTTTTTGAAAATTTTGAAAAATGTTAATATGAAATTAACATAGTTTTGTTGTATATCTAATTAAAGGCCATTAAAAACTGAAGAAAATAACACCAATTTCAGCTCTGTAGGTTGAACGGTTTTTGAGTTACACCATTTTGAAAATTTCAAAACACAGCCAAAATCAAGCAATTTTTTTATTCTTTGAAATTCAATAACTCAAAAATTATAAGCCCAAAAAATGTGAAAATTTGCATTTTTCATACTTTTTAGTAGATAAGTTAATGTGAGGAAAGATATCAAAATCTGAAACACTAAGGTCCAAAATTATTATTTTTTTGGTTGATTTCACATGGAATGACCCACACCTTTTATTATCTTTCATAATATAATAACCGTGTAAATCTGTTTGATTCATTATATCATAATAATCTACGGTATTATTCCTTATTATTTTGTCATAAAATCTGTTTACTTCGGTATTTCTGGTCAATTTGCCCTTAGTATTATTCACCATCATCAGGTAAGTTATGATCTCATCATCATCGTCATCTACTACTACGCCAATTACATCGCAAGGTAAGTGCTTGTTATCATCAATATTATTTTCGTGTACTCTCTCTCTCTCTCTCTCTCTCCTCTCTCTCTCTCTCTCTCTCTCTCTCTCTCTCTCTCTCTCTCTCTCTCTCTCTCTCTCTCTCTCTCTCTCTCTCTCTCTCTCTCTCCCCTCCCCTCCCCTTTTCATATCTGAGATCTCATTTATGAAAATAATATTTGAATATTGTGTGAATTAATGGTTGGCTGATCGATCTATTTTCACTGTACTTATCTGTTGTAGTTAGTCCAATTGTTGCATCTTTTCTCGTTCAAACTTTTTTTCCCCTACGCTCACTAAAAACTGTCCGAAACAGTTTTAAACTGTTAATTAATTTTTTCCATGACTTCAACACTTGTAGGTGTCTAACTAGGTTGGTTTTAAATACATTTTCACTGATTTTCGGCCAAAATTGAGTTTGTATGCGGACTTGGGAGTAACACACCCGTACGGGTTAACAGGGTGTCTACGACCCGGGAAAACCGGGAATTTTCAGGGAATTAAGAATTTGTGAAATATTCAGGGAAAAATCAGGGAATTTCTTCGTTAATCAGGATTTTCCTCTTGTGCTACTCTCCGTAAACGTAGTAGCGATACTTTCGAATTTCGCGGGACATAATCGATTGCTACTCGATTCCCGTAGTCAGCCAATGAACACTCACTCGTTCCCAGCGCGGGACTGAAGTATGCTATTTGATTGGTTCCCAGCGCGGGTTGGTATTTGACCCAACCTTGCGCGGGTTGTCTGTTCAGTATTGTCAAGTTAGCGGGTTTCCCGCTCAATCTTGCAGATTTAAGTTTTTGTTTAGCGGGGACGTTTTGGAAATTTAACAATGAAAGTGTAGGGATTTAATGGATTTTCGACCTTCCACAGCGGGAAGAATATTGTTATTTATATTGTGAATATAGAGTTTTATCGAATTTCAACTATTTTCGCAACGTTGAAAAGTTTTGAGTGTTGGCTACACTTTCGTGATTTCGCGCCGTAATATTGTTTTACATCTCTTCATTTGTTGTTTACCGGTGCTTACTGTATGTGTTGCATTCGCGCTTGAGTGTGTTATTGTGATTTGAAATCTGTTGTGTTGTGCACGAAATCTAAAGCAGAAGCTTTGCAATTAATTGCGTGCTCTTAATTCTTTAGTGGTGCGGATTAAAATGCTTTTAGTGTGATGTGCGTTCGTTGTTAAAAACACGTGGGCATCCAAATTCGTGACTGTGCAAAGTCGTTTGAAAATTCCGTTTTATTATGGCGTGCAAAACTCATTTTCAGTCAGAGTGGTTGAATGACCCAAAGTTTAAATCATGGCTAGAAGCAGTGAAAGACAGCCCTTTTCGGGCAAGTTGTAGGTTATGTCGGTATGCGGCCGATAGAACGACTAAGCGACAACTAGTCACCAAGAGCTGACAAGCGAGTCGAAGCCCGATTTGTTTACACAATCAGAATACTCGTTACAAATACAGCAGGCAGAAAAACAGGTATCGACCCATACGTGCGACGCCTCTTGGTACCGCTGTGCTGAATTTCGTAATACCAAGTGGATTCATTCAGTGGCATCCTCTATGGCCAAAACCTTCGTTTACTAGGTTCGTCGATAATAACCAGTGAATCGGGAATATCTGACCACTGCGCTGACACGTTTGTGCGATGTAAAACTGCCCGATATATGTATGGCCTATATCCGTGAAATATATAAACTTACTGACCAGCACTGTGGTCATCATCTGTCAGCCACTGGGCTCGACCCAGATGTCGCAATCCTGCCACGGGTGTAACGACGCAGCGCAACAATAGCATCCTCTCCAACCAAGACCTTCGTTTACTAGGTTCGTCGATAATAACTACTGCTGAATCGGGAGTATCTTACCACTGCGGCACAACATATCTGTATCACTCACAGTGAATTGAACAGTAATTAACAGGAATCTGTTGTACTACATCCGTTAATTGATTATTAACCCTATTAATTTAAAAAATTAATTACATTCAATTACAATAACGTTTAATTAACTTATTTTTCAATCGAGTTGAATTTCAGAAATCAATTTGAAACAAACAAAATTAATCTAATTCGAAACCGTACATTGGGTACACGCACGCGCGCACACCACGCACAGAGAGAGAGAGAGAGAGTTCTCAGCAGATCCACAACTGACTTACGATATGACACAAAGCTCGCTTGCTTCATGACAAGAGAGAATGAAATCATCATTGCGGTTATCAAACGGAAGAATGCTAAGCTATATATTCGAGGAGGGGGGGGTTCCTACCAGCGCGTCCGCGCAAATATTGTCCACACGGACCCGACACAGAAAATGAAAATCGTTTCCAATTTCACACATTTACGAGGGCTAGATACGTATCTTACGTCTGTTAACCACTTTACTTTCGGCTATTTTGATTTACACGTAGCTTTCAAACTACTTTTGGACATATGTATGTATAATTACCGAATGACTTGGCTGAATTTTCGACAATCCGTTCAAATCGAGTTGGTCTCTTGCCCCACGCTAACCGCTTGAGGCCCCGCGGGTCAAATCTTGCGCGTGCTGTTTAACGTGGTTCTGCGCTGTGCCGCCCTCCTTGGAGATCCTACGTAAGCGGGGCACGCGTGATCTCCATTCCGAACCGATTGGCGGCCCTAATAAGGACCATTACCTACAGAACCGGCACGTACGTCGTTCTGTCTACTTTTTCTTTGCGGCAGCCTTCTTTGGCGAGGCTTTCGGTTGTTTCTTCACCGCCGCCTTCTTGGGTTTTGGCTCTTGGGCTTCTTTGTCGGCGGTTTGCTGACTTTTTTTCCTTTCGACGGAGTCTTCAGCTTCGCGGCGGACTTCTTCTTTTCGGAAGTGGCTTTCGGTTTCTTGGCGGCCGGCTTCTTCTTAGCCGCGGCTTTGGCGGTCTCCTTCTTCTCCTTCGGCTTGGCCGGAGCGGCTTTCTTCACTGTGGCGGTCGTTTTGCCTCCCTCGCCCTTGGCGGCTAGCTTGAAAGAGCCGGACGCGCCTTTTCCTTTCGGTTGGACTAGAGCGCCCGTTGCCACCGCCGATTTCAGATACTTTTTGATGAACGGAGCGAGTTTCTCCGCATCCGCCTTTTAATTGGCGGCGATGTACTTCTTGATCGCCTGCAGTGACGAGCCACCACGTTCCTTCAGACTCTTGATAGCGTTGTTCACCATGTCCGAAGTCAGCGGATGCGACGGTTTCGTCCTAGGCGTCTTGCTGGCCGCGGCCAACGCTTTAGATTTCTTGGGCGTAGCGGCGGGAGCCAGTGTAGCGGTAGTACCTGCGTCTGCCATCTCGTCATTTTTGCATTTTGCATTGAATAGTGGGGCGTCTTTGCACCCGTGGCTTATTGCAGCTTCCGGGACGTGCCCGATGGCTGCCAGAAGAAAACAGTGCTGGACTTTCAAAAGAAGGTGGCCTAAAATATTCGGGAGGGACACGCCAACCAGTTAACTGAGAAGGCGGCGGAAAATTTTGTCAATTTTTGTTATATATAGGTTCCGGGTCATGGTAACACTGCCACCGGGCGCGGGGCGAACGGCAGATGCCGAACGCGCCCGGCCCGGCATGCAGGCGCCTTGTAGCGCCGGACGTTCCCCGCGAGGCAGGGATCCGCCGTGTCTTTGGCATCGGTAACAACGCCAAGCAGTCTGAAAATCAACTTACTTGGGGAAGGTATCTGACTGGGTAGGATGGTAACAAGGAGATAGAATTGCTCGGGAACCTAAATTAGAGCAAACAGAATTACGGGGGGTCGTCTAAGATCGCCCGAGGGCGTTTAACACGTATAGCGGGAGGTGGTTCAGACGTGCTGATAGATCGGAGATAAGGAAAGGAGGAGGTCGCTGCAGAAGCAAAAAGAGTTTCGGCAAGCGACCGGACAAAATCGGCAAGGGTAGGAACTCGAAGGCCTCCACGAATGACATCATTTCTCACAAACCATGGAGACCCCGACAAGGATCTGAGGGTACGGGCCTGGAAAGCTTCCAGCCTACACTTGTTAGTGGTCGACACAAGCGACCACCATGCGGGAGCAGCATAGGTCAATATTGACCGGAGAAACAAAAGATAGATAGTAACTTTAGTGCGCAAAGCCAGGCGGTTGCGGCACGAGAGCATGGGAAATATTTTGGCTCGGACGCCTCGAGCTTTGTTGAGGGTAGCAGTCACGTGGCCGTTGAAGCTAAGGCGCTGGTCTAGCCGAACGCCCAAATACTTCACCGACTTTTGCCAGGCGATAGGCCTCCCTTTGAGGGAGAGGGCCTGGCATCGGGAAGTGGACTTGCTGGTGAAACAGATCGCCTCGGATTTCTCCGCGTTGATCAGCACCCGCCACTTCCTTAGCCAGGCCGGAAGCAGATTCAACTGACGCTGCAGCTTTGAACACGCAATTCGCGGGGACAGGGAGCTGCAGTAATACATTGCGTCGTCAGCGAATAGAGATAACGTGACTCCAGGAATAACAGGCAGGTCGTTCGTGTACACTAGGTACAGAACGGGGCCGAGGACAGATCCCTGCGGAACGCCAGCGGCGACGGGTCGAACTGAGGAACAGGACCCTTCGACGCTAACCCTGAAGGTACGATCACTGAGGTATGACCGCAAGAAATGCACAATGGACGGTGGGATGGGGGAGTGAGCGAGTTTGTAGAGAAGACCTTCGTGCCAGACTTTGTCGAAGGCCTTACTCACGTCCAACAAGACAGCGCCCGTAGACTCTCTCTTGTTGGCGGCGTCGGACAATGCTGTGACAACTCGGACGAGTTGTAAAGTTGTCGAGTGCTCTCTACGGAACCCGAACTGTTCGCTCCGAATAAAATTATCCAGCAGCGGCCAGATGCGGGCGAGTAGGAGACGCTCAAACACCTTTGAGATTACTGGCAACAACGATATGGGACGATAGCTGCCTGCAAGCATTCGAGGCTTGCCGGGCTTGGGTATCATGCAGATGTTGGCATTTTTCCACAGGCGGGGGAAGTATTGCAGCCGGAGACTGGAGTTGAACAGATCCAGGACCAATTCAACGCCCGAGGCCGGGAGATGTTGCAAGGCAGCGGCCCCGATCCGATCAGGACCAGGGGCGCGACGTCGGTTCAGTCGACAGATAGACGAAACTAGTTCGTCCCTGTCGAAGAGAGCGGGAGGGTCAGGTGGAGGGCGGGAAAAATATCCAGATAGGAAGTCTCGAACCACTACCGAGAAGGCAGGGTCCGAGACGCCTCCATGAACGGTGAATTGAGTCTCCATGCAGTCGGCGAAGACCTCTGCCTTGCCTTCCGGTGAAGAAACAATGCCGTTCGGGGTATTCAGCGGGTTGCGAGTACGCTTCTCGCGAGTAAGGCGACTCGTCGCTCTCCAGACGGAGGCTGGGTCGACTTCAAGGGACTCAAGGTATGAGTCCCACTGATCAGAGTTTACGTCCCGCAAAAGTTGCTGGACGTAAAGAGACTGGGCCTGAAACCGTCGTTTGACGGCGGGATCTCGGGTTCGTTGCCATCTGCGGCGGAGCTTGCGCCGAAGCCAGATGGCGTGGATAACTTCCGGTTGAAGGGCCGATTTACGATTCACCTCTACGTTGTATGTGTGTCGATCCATGACACCTTGGACCAACTCCTGAAGATGAGTGGCACGGAGATCCAGATCGTCACGAGTGGCGATCGGGTCCGCTGGGACAGATGGTAACCTTCGAGATAGCTCGTCGTGATAGGAGCGCCAGTTGACCCTCCTAGCAGGACCAGCGGGAAGTCGGGGTGAAGCCGACACATCTCGAACAGTTATTAGAAGGGGATTGTGATCAGACGAGAGGTCTGACACTGACGAGACCTGGATGTTATGGGCCACGTTCCTGACTACAACTACATCAAGAACGTCCGGTCTGTGACCGGCATAGTGGAAGTGGGTAGGATCATCAGGGCCGATGACGTGCGTATCCGGGTCGTCTAGGACGAACCGGCGGAGTGATCTGCCGTAGGCGTTGGTAGCCCTACTGTTCCAAGAAGGATGTTTGGCGTTGAAGTCGCCGGCTGCAATTGTCGAGATTGGGTGGTCGAGGAGAGCGTTCCACTCCTCAGGCGGGGGCGGCGGGCTCAGGCCAGGCCGGAGATACGCGGAAACAATGCGCAACTCCGAGCTGCCTGCGTCCACTGCCACCGCGCAACCTTCGATGAGTCGAGTAGTTAGGGGGGGTAGTGGCCTGTGGGATATCCGCCTGTGGACCAGAATCGCCGTACCCCCTTTCGGGGGTTGGCGCGGCTGTCGGGGACGATCCTGACGATAACAAGTGTAAGAAGGAAGTGAGAATCGATGGTAGGGGGCTAGATGGGTTTCGGAGAGAAGCACGACATCAACGTCGTACTCCACGACGAAAGCCGCCAGCTCAGATCGACGAGAGGAAACGCCATCAGCGTTCCAAGCGACGATCCGCAGGGACCTATCCATTGAGGGGGAGGAGAGGGAAGAGAGCAGAGAGGGATTGGAATACTAACATTAGCACGGTAGAGGTGTCAGGAGCAGACCTGATGCTTTCAACAAGGTGAGTGGCCCAAGCCGTCAGGGGATCCGCTGGAGCCCGAGAAAGTTCCCGGGACCCGCGCGGACGTTCCTGAGGAACTTCGGCCAGGACTACAGATGGCGCTGGGTTAGCGGACTGAACTTTGGTCTGCTCACGCGGAGGTTGGGAGATGACAGGGGCGGGAGAGTCCCGCTGAGGTTGGGCAGGACGAGCCTGCTGATGTCGTCGGCCGGGAGTCCGGCGACGAGAGCGCTTTTTGGTGCCCTTGCGGGCGGAAGTGGTTGACGATGATGTCTTAGCAGCAACCGCTGCGTAGGAAGGGCCGGGCGCTCCGGCAGGCGCCGGGAGTGGAGCCGTCACAGGCGCCACCGGAGCGACGCCTGCAGGCGGGACTGAGACCGCGGGAGCAACAGGAGTCGCTGCCGGGGCCTTGACAGATGTACCGGAGAGAGGGGGGAAGACCTCTCGCCGATTAGGGGCCGGGCCAGCTACACGACGCTGCGCGCCAGGGCGCGCAGATCGCTGCTGTCTTTCTGCCTCGATATATTTAATACAACCCCGGTAACTAGCCGGATGGGCGCCCTTGCAGTTGCAGCAGTACGGGACAAAACCCGGCACACGAGGCTTATCACAGCCACGGTGAGGGTCGCCGCACCGCACGCAACGTGGGGGCGCATGGCAAAAGAGGGAAGAGTGCCCGAAGCCCTGACAGTTAAAACACTGAGCAGGGCCTGGGCGCGGGTCAAATGATCTGACTGTCACCCTCAGGTGAAGGAGTGTTTGGAGGCCATAGACCTCCTCAAAATTTCCAGTTTTTAGCAACTTAACTAGGAAAGTATTGACGGGATGCTTATTGTCCCCTTTGCCAGCGTGCAAAACTGACACAGCAGTTGGCGTATAGCCAAGAGACGTCAGTTCCTGCACGATAGCATCGGAGGGGGTATGATAAGGAATACCCTGGATGACGATTTTAACCTCACGCTCCTCAGGGAGAGCGAAGGTATGAAAGGAAATGTTCCGCGCTGACAGAAAGTGCTGAACAGCGCGGAAGTCAACAATGGTTTTGACGACCAGCTTCAGCGATTTGCCGGAGCATTTCGCCTCCACGGACGTCGAAGGAAGGGCAGAACGAAGGTTGGCTAAAAGCTGGGAGTAATTCCTATTATCGGGGATGATAATAGGAGGAAACTTAAGGGTAGAAGGGTCAGGCTTAGAGGAAGAAGAAGCAAGATTGACAGACTGCCGGCCGCTGTTACCTGAATCAGCGACCTGGTTTGGTGAGGCGGGAGACTGACTGGCGGCGAGCTTTCGCTTGCGTTTGGCGCGCTTGCCATTCACAAGCGAAAACTCTTCATCTCCCGACCCAGCACTCCCCATTTGCACGTCAGAAATATCGCTGTCACTGCCACTTTCACAATTATCGCGGGGGAGAGGTGAAGAGAGAGGAGCAGAACCGCAAGCTCCCAGGAGAGAGCTTAACGGTTCCGGCAAAGGTAGATCGGCATTTGACGCCATTTCGGAAGCCCGAAATGGACGTCAAAGGTGGTTAAAGGAGTATGAACACACCAGCACTGATTAAACTAGCTGACAGGCACTGACACACGTACTCACCAGACGCCGCACAGCACACGAACACAAAAACGGCCGCGCACTACACTGCACTGAAGATACTGCCAATAACTCACTAGTTTAGAAGATTTCACAAAAATAATTAATTAGAGCACAAACTCAACACTATTTCTTCACTTGAGGAAAAAATCACTTTGAAATATGCACAAATAACTGATAAATCACTTGGCAAAAACGCCATGCAAACGGACACAGCCTACCCTGGCAACAGCTAGAGGTAGACTTTCTCCCATCTCGTCAGTCACGATTCGGCGATATTATTAAACCCTGTGTTACCTTGATTAAAAGCGCGCTCGTCCCCGGGACTTTGTGAACGCTGTAGTTCGTCTGGCGTCATGTTAAAGGGTCGATTTCGCGCCGGGTTTTGAGAAAACGCGACGCCAGTATATTCTCTGAAACACAAAACAACATTCCAGACATATCGGACTAACGACCCAGGCAGATCCCGTCGCAGGCGCTAAGACGGCGACCGCTGCACACACACTCCAAGTCGGCGACGGTTCCGTCGTCTCTGTGACACCGTTTGCGGAAACGGGCCAAAAACGCTTTACAACAGACGCAAAGTGTACGCTTCCTACACCCTACGCTGCAGAACATCCTCAACGTCGGTGAATTCTTCGACGTCGCCGTTTCCCGTTTTTTCGCCACTACAAAATACCCACTTTGGCAACTCCATCGGCGGCGTACAATGTACAGTGACAGTGTTGACTGTTCGTTTTCGGAACTGCCGTTACGCACCCTGTTGCGTCATTTTTTGTTAAACACGTTTCTTATCTAATAATCGGTTATTTCTCAATTAAAAAAAAAACATCAATTACGCGCGTGAGGACAGTCTGACGCGACACAAGCGGCGTCGTTTTGTGGGAACTCGTCGAACATCGCTCCCTCCTCTCGCCTGACGAGTGCTTACTTATACACACCGATACTGAGCATTCACAGCGCCACTTAAACCATTGTACGTTTGCGTTTTTCTTTTTTTTCCGCTCTCTCTTCAGTCTAACTCATGCTGGACAGGTTAATTTTCTTTCGACGTTAGCCGATGGTTCCTGGTGCGTATCCTTCATCCATACTACCTAGGATGCAGCGATACCACTCACAAACGCCTTTTACTGTAACAGCGGGGCGGGAGGTAAAATATTTCTTTTCGCACGCGGGTAAGAGGCAGATTCTCATCTACGTCTGTGTGCTACGCGTTTCGTCTACAATATCTTTTCACGCGCGGGTAGAGACACACTCTCATCTGCGTCTCTGTTAAACACGCACAGACTACACGCCGCAATACTACAACACTAAGAGAGCGCACGATTTCAAATTTACGCGCACGCGTCTGGTGACGAACGTCATCGACGGACATAACAAAAGCGGCCGCGTAGCACACAGGTAGGATGTAAGTATCATTTTATTTTTTTAATAGCTTTTAATGTTGTCAATCGATCTTCATCTATTATTGTTCATCTTCAAGGCAAATAACCGGTATTAATAAATATTCATGCCTTCTCATAAAATCGCTTACATGTACTCCCGGCCACAGGCCACTTGTTCATGTTACTTTTGTCATTCTGAAAAATATGATTGTGAGAAATTGCCATGACATTAGTGAAAGGCCCCTCTCATATGAATACATATTTTAAAATAAATGCAGTTTTGAGTGTTGATTCCTCTTGTAGCATATATGATGAGTGAAATGGAACACATTGGCACAGTTTGACCTTTGGTGGGAAAAAATTTAAAATGATTTTAAGCGAAGCCCTGAATATCCATAAATACAGTACCTAAATAACCTACTCTGCTCTGTTTTCAAATCTTCCATTCGTCTTGTCTTGGAACACTTTACTGCACAATGTAGCGGTCAATAGCTGTAACAAAAGCTGAAAATGTTGAGCTTTTTTTCTTTAATCCATCTTTTACGGGGTGCACTCAGTTTGGTGACATTCTCCATGGTTAGAAATAGAGGGATTTGGGGGGGGGCGATTTGTCCTTAGCGTACTGACGCAGAATTTGCCTGGTGTTGAAAACAGAAAACCATCTTCGGGTCAGGTTGGTCGAGGCAGGATTCGAACCTGCTACAACCTGCACGCTACAAGTCACACCTTAGCGCACTGAGCTAAATGTGTTCGGTGCAGTTGACCTTTAGTTGCTCACGACTACAATGTGGCTGATCGTGTGGTCATCAGTAGTCTACTCAAGTTCTTTGTTTTGTAAATGCGTTGTATTTTGGTCACTTATGTTACTCAGGGAATTTTCTTACTTATCCTGGAAAAATCAGGGAATATTCAGGGAATTCTTTTATGATGAGTTGGTAGACACCCTGGTTAAAGATGTATCGAGATCTGGGGCAAGGCGGCTGATGAACGTAGTCTACATACGTTGGTCACGTGGTACCCCCTCCTTGCAAATCACGTCATAATGAAGGTTCAAGACGTTTGGAAAGTCATAACTGCGTTTCGCTATTAGAAAACACGTGTTCACTTCGTGATGTTTTCATGATACACTTGTGACGTCAGTCGACGTGGCAAAAGTCTGTGCACATATATGGTTATATCGAACTCCGGTTTGACTGATTCATCCATTGGTACAGTTAAAAATAGCTGTCGATTCATCTGCTATGGTGTTTCCAACTTCCATGCAGATTCCTAAAGTTGAATTTTATTCTGGTTTCACATAAATCGGATTATTGCACAATCAAAATTATCAAAAATGGTTTCACCCTTTTTTGTACTGTCACAACATAAACCAAAATGCAGTCACAATCACTCATGGGTTATGTGTTCAGATTTTAGTTTTTCACAATTTTTACACTTTGTTTAAATACACAGTAAACATAGTTGTTTTAAAATATTAAAAAATAACACACAGTGAAAACATTAAACACAGTATAAACACACTTCACAGTTAATACTTACAACATTACCAACAAAACTTGTTAGGTGATGCTAAACGTAGAATAATTTTCAAGCAAAACTAACAGAAATAAATTATTGTATTACATACCAAAATTTCTCCACAACCTTCTAAAATTATTGTATAAACAAACAAAAACAACAAAATACCGAGATGGAATAACAAATCCGATTTTGAGACATTGGCACTTTAGAGTAACGCAACAGTGTCGCAAAATTGATCTTCACCCACTTTGAGGGTTAATGAAGCCCTCAGTGCAAGCAATATTATTCTGTTTATTCTAATATTGCATCTCTGTTTGTCCCAAATGAACACATTTAATTATAGCCCAATGTTTCGGGTAGGTGCCAACCCCAAGTTGAAGTCGTAACTTGTTGGACACATTGAATGATCCTCTTCTGTATAATTGAGTGTTAAGTATTATTATTAACATTTTTTGTATTGTTACATATAATTATTTAAATAAGAAACAGTTTTGTTTATCAGAAGTTCCATGTATTTGTGGAAAAGTAAAGTTGTCTTAAATACCTGTGATGCTTTGTTTCAGGAGTTCAAGAGACCTGAAAAACCATTCATCCGCATGAACTATTCTGATGCGATTAAATACCTTAAAGACAGCGGTATTACAAAAGACGATGGTAGTTTTTATGAATTTGGAGAGGTAAGTTTATGTCTCTTTAAGCCAAATAAATGATATTTCTGATCTGCGGTATAAGGGTAGAGAAATACTGATATTATGTACTGAACAATTTAATATTCAATCCACAAGTAAATTTATGCAATAAAATGTTGATGGTGTGTGTATTTTGATAATTATATTTACATGGTATTTTATATTATCATGGTGTGTGTGGTGGGGAGGAGGTAAAGAGAGAGGTATTATTCAAGTTTCCAGAATAATATAAATGGTATTTAGTGAGATGTTTTATATTTTATAGTAATACTTTTTTTATTCACTTTCAGGATATCCCAGAAATGCCAGAAAGAAAGATGACAGATGCAATAAACAAACCAATAATGTTGTGTAGATTCCCGGCTGGAATTAAGTCTTTCTATATGGAGCGTTGCAAAGATGACCCTGAACTGACTGAATCGGTATGTTTTTTCTTCAAGTGTCTTAATATTATATACACCTTTCGTACATACTATTTTATACTATAGGTGTATTATGCATTACTATTGTGTAACGGGGCAAAAGGGGTAAAACAATTTTTAATCATTTTAAACAATAAACCAGTCTTTGTATTATTCGGTAACAGTCAGTACAAGGTACGCATTGGGAATTGTGACAAAGGATATGTGAGTCATCAGGAATGTGCGGCGTTGTGCTGCGTAAAATCAACCTCGTGTTGGCAATGCGAACTGCTTTCCGGTTCTCGCAAGATCTTGGGAAACATTCTGGAACATTCTACAGCCAATGAGAGAACGAGTTATAGAGAAGACATCCGGTTAGTGGCCACGTGGTGATTTACACGCAAAGGACGAAGAGCGTCACCCCGGCAGCTTAGCTGCCGCAGTCGTCTACCAAACATCCAACCTGCCGGTTGAACACAATAGGCTCGCGAGCCGAAAACCTTTCAAAATTCGTAAAAATGTAAAAAGTATCATTTTAAAGTGATTTAACATGCGAACACACGCACAACAGAAAGTTAACAATTAAATTCTAAAAGTGCAGTGAGTAATGTGGATGAACTAAATAGACGAAGTGCGGCACGTGTTGGAGGAGACTCTGATGGCTGAGTAACTATGATATCAATAAATAATTATGAAATATTAAAAGTGCTCAATAAAACAAAATAAATGGGATAATAAGCGTGAATGAGTGCATGAGCAAATACTGGGTTGTCTTTATATAATATAATTAAATTTTACGTTAAGGTTGTAACTAGATATTGACCATGTTAAAATAGACTAAATGTGTGTTTGTATTAACTGGGGTTTCGACCTCAAAGCTGAAGTAGTTTGAATTGCAATTCTAAAGACCATAAATAACCGAAGTTATATTATTGTTTAAAAACAAATGCCTGATAAAAATGTGTAATAAAAGCTGAGTTAGTTAACAAACAAATGAGAGTCAAATACATTACTGAAGTCACCCTAAGTCACGCTTATAATTCACAGGTTCGTGTGATGAACTCTGGCCTAGACAAGGTAAGTTTATTATGTTATTATAATTAAAAAAGTGGTAAAGAGAAAGTAACATCTCAATTGATACTGAATGTTGCTAGGAATGAGGCTAGAGAAATACAGTGTATAAAACTTTAGAGCAAGAAGTATGGGGAATTTGAACCAGTACACACGAACTGGATGTAGTAAGACCTGCCGCTAGATGTGGCAAGCAATATGTGCCAATAGTTGTGTAGCTGAGACGATGCTGTGTTTTGTTCTGTGCAACTTTGTGAGGTTATGTTTCAGTGATTTGGCGATTTTGTTTTGAGTTGGTATGAAGGATTTTAGTAAGCAGAGAATCTGAATCAAAGTTTCTTTCATACTTAAAACAGCTGTTCCAGAAACCCTTCTTATGCTACAGGAAGCCTTTGGAAATAATGTCATGAGCCAAATTAAACATTTTTTATGGTACAAATGCTTCAAGAACGGGTGAGCGTCTGTCGATGACAATGAGCATTCTGGATGACCATCAAGTAGAACACCACCAGAAACTATAGCAAAAAGTTCATGAAAAGCTTGCAGATCTTAGGCGAACAATCCATGATGTTTTTGAGATGGTAGGACAATCGTACAGAACAATTCAACACATTTTGTCTGACTATTTGAACATAAGACACATTTCTTAACAAACATAATAAACAGAAGGTCCATCGCATTTCTCTCTAAACAAGCTTACACAGCAAGTCAGACATGAACACAACTTCATCTCCAATGTCATAACCAGTGATGAGTAATGAATTTACGGTTATGATCGTGAGACTAAGCAGCAGCCGTTGCAGTGGAAGTCACCAAACTCGCTGCAGCTGAAAAAAGCACGATAAGTTGGCAGCTATGTCAAGTCCATGTCGATAATTTTTTTGACATTCGCGGGAATTCCACAAGGAATTCATACTTCCTGGTGAAACCAGCAGTGGCAAGTTTTACTGTGAGGCTTTGAATTTGGCAAAATGTCCACAGAAGTAGAAGAACAACAATCGGTTTCTCCACCATGACAATGCATTCACTCACACATAACTCATTCAGCAGTTCCTGACTTCCAGAAACATTATAATGTTTTCACCCCCCCCCCCCACTCTCTAACCATTCACTTGACCTTGCCCGTGTGTTTCTTAAGAAAAATTATGATTGAAAGGGTGTCATTTTAGTACAATTGAGAACTTCCAGAGATGCATGGAATCAAAGGAAAAATCCTGGAATCACTGTGTACATGCTCAAGAGCACTGCTTCGAAGGAGACAGTGGAAACTAAAAGTTATGATAAGCAACTATTTTTTACAGTCAAATTGCCTGAACTTTTGGGTAGCACCTCATTTTTTTCAGATTAAACATTTGTAGTAACTGGTATTTCAGTCTAGTAAAATTGGCAGGGAATCCAGTGATATAGAACATGCAATAACTTAACCGGATCCATTGAAAAATTACATATGGTTAATTTCTTTATATACAAATTTGTTTCAATAAATACAGTTGTCCAGAACTGTGTGGTACGTGCCTTCAGAGACAAACTGTATGGTTGTCAAGTTCCAATCTACAGTATCGAGCTTGTACAGTATTGTGCTAATTCACTTTACCCACAGTATGTGCCAATGTTGTTTCCTTGTATTATATGGATTTATGGAGTCTGATCAAAAAGTTATCCAGCGTTTGTTTATTTGAAATGTTAAATCTTATTGGTGTAGCCTATCTGCTTTACCAATTGCTTGTACTCTTCTGTCTCATTGGCTATGAGACACTTGTGCAAACGTTTTCTCAGTCTTCAGACATTTCTAAAATGTACTGTACTATTTATCTGTAGTCTCTTCTTAGTGATCTGGTCAGTCACCAAAGTAGCAGGATTTGAAATAACTTCTGAGTGATTACTGCTGTATTAATCAAAACATTTGGATTGTTTAAAACTTTCAAAAACCATGAGGAATACATGCTTTTTGTATAGGCAATAGGTTTTCAAATATGCTTGTCTGATTATACTTTGTTCTGTAGTGCAAATCATTCTTGACATAGGCTATTCTATAGTTAAATTGGAACTTTTGTCTCCAATAAACAAATGAAGTAATCAGTGTTCAGCTGTTGCTTGTGCTAGATGTGTAATGTTTCTGATTTAAACAGTATGTTAAATACATGTGATGTCACATTGCTTCATCAATTTTGGTGAGAATTCTTATCAGTCATATTCTGTTACACGCATCACATGTGAGTCCAACAAGTTTTGCGAACAATGTAATGTAGAGTTGTGTATGCAGAGATTTTTTGAATTGTATAATATGTTACCCCTAAAGTGTATAATTCAGTTATTTCATGAAATAACTAGGTATTTCATGAATTACATGACAATGTTAGCTAAAGTGTCAAATAAATACACTATTTCAAACTTTACGTAGTTATTACATGAAATAAGTAGTTGTTTTATAAATTATCTGATAATAAGCAGTTAAAGTCTTTAAAAAATAAATTTAATATTACGGCTAGATTAGTTAAACAGTAATAAAAAAATACACAGTATAATATAATAGTTTGTGTTTATTTAACTGAATTTTAAGTTTTACAACTTTAGGATTATATAAATATTTTATTTTACTCAACACAAATCACATCAAACGTAAAATTAATGATTTATATTGTTTTACTAATGATTCGCTAATTTATAAATGTTTTAATTTATAATAATCCTTTAAATATCTTATAACTATTTTAAAAAAAATATTTTTTTTTAATACTTCAAATCCTATTAAATCTTGAAACCCATCCGGAATAGTGCTTGGATTCATCAGTATTATAATATATTTTTAATAATAATAATATAATTTTTTATGTTTATATTTTATATTCGTAATTTTAATTAGGTCTGCAGTTAAAAAACTTTTACGCTGCTTAAAAAATTTTATAAAAACTTTATCCAGAAAATATAATCAATATTTACATCAATATTACAATAACTACAAAAAACATACAGCTCTTGGTTTTACGAATTTTAAACATTTTTTTATTAAAAAATTATATTGTAAATTCATCATTTATATTAAGTGTAAAAACTTTTTATGATACTATACTTAAAATATATTTAAGAAAATCTAGAATATTTACTGAATATCTCAAAACTTAAATACAGTAGAAGCCCGATATAGCGCGGTCCGATATACCGCGGATTCGGATATAACGTGGTAAAGAGTATGTCGCCCGTTATTAGCGAAAATTCTTACTTGTAGAGAGTGAGTAAATTATGAATTGTTTATCGTGACTTCCGTAGCCACATTGGAATGTGTTGCGTTTATTGTAAACAAAGGCTTGTTGTTGGAAACGGCGTTGTAAACAACAGCCAGAATTGCCAGTTCAAGTGTACCTGTAGACATAAACAATTGCCCCGTATTTACAGTCTCTACGTTTCTAAGAATTCATGCCAAGGCAAGCAGCCAACTAAATCCCTTCTCTCCCTCATAGTGTACTCTTATATTACAGTATAAGATCATACTCTGATATTATCTTATCAAAGTGTATAGTCTTTGTCATAAATTCGCATAGTGTAGAGTTTTGTGATATCGCAGAAAAGAAAAGCATATTCTGTGAGTGATAAACTCAAAATAATTGATCGTGTGAAGAACGGAGAGTCAAAGGCAAGTTTATCACGTGAGTGTGGCATCCCAGAAGGAACAATTAGAGGGTGGATGAAGGAAGAAGGTAAACTTAAAAGTTTTGTGAACACAGTTGAAAGTGAAGTGGGGTTGCAAAGAAAAAAGACTAAAGTAGGTAAGGATAGTGAACTAGATGAGTGTCTGTACAGGTGGTTTTTAATAAAACGAAGTGAAGGTGTGCCACTGTCAGGACCAGTTATTAGCTCAAGCTGTGAAATTCCATAGTGATTTACATGGCAACAGTGACTTTAATGCATCTGATGGGTGGTTTTCGTGATGGAAATCTCGTCATGGTATAAGCCAGATAAGCATTGAAGGGGAAGCACGATCATGTGACAGTGAAGCTGCAGCACTTTTTCCTCAGGCATTAAACAAAGTAATGATCGATAACGATTTAAATGACCATCAAGTGTATAACTGTGATGAAACTGCTCTGTATTTTCGAATGCTTCCTACCAGAACTCTGGATGTGAATAATTCAATAAATAAATCTGGATTAAAAATAAGTAAGGATAGAGTTACCCTCCTGTTTGCCACAAATAAATCAGGCAGCCACAAAGTTAAACCTCTCTGTATAGGGAAAAGCCGAAATCCTAGATGCTTTCAACATGTTAACATGACGTCATTACCCATCACATATCGTAATACAAAAAATGCTTGGATGACAAGTGATATTTTCGGTAAATGGTTCCATGAAGAATTTGTTCCATCTGTGAAAAGCCACCTGCGGTCACTCAACCTCGAAGAAAAAGCTGTACTGACCCTTGACCACTGTCCAGCACATCCACCTACTGATATGCTACAGTCAAGAGATGGGAAAATCGGAGTCATGTTCTTGCCGAAAAACACTACAGCACTGATCCAGCCATTAGATCAAGGCATCATAAAAGCGTTTAAAGCGCATTACCGCCGTGAACTTCTGAGTGCTATAGTGAATTCTGATGAGGAAATGGAAATTTACCTTAAGTCAATAAACCTGAAAACAGTTGCGTATTCAATAGGTCTTGCATGGGAAAGTATTAGTACGGCTACGATTCAGAGTTGCTGGAAGAAATGTTCCTTTGAACAAAACATCGCCGATGGAAATTGCTCTGTTGCCGGATTCACTAATAGTGATGTACAGTCTGCGAGTAGTGCTCTGCATTGCAACTTCACTCTAGATGACTTGAATGACTGGGCAGAAGTTGACAACGGTGAGCCTGTTACAGAATGTATAGGAGATAAAGATATCATCGATGCAGTCCAAAATGCAAATTGCGAAGAAAAAGAAGACGATGACGATGATGGAAATGAAAATGGGGTGGAAGTGAAAGAAGTTATTCCAAATGTTAGTGAAGTGATAATACACATAAACAAAGTAATTTCGTGGATGGAGAGGCAAAGTGAATCAAATAATGTTCATCTGCTGCACCTCGCGTTTATAAAACAATACGCGGAAAAGAAACGCTGTACATTATCCCGTCAAACAACAATTACGGACATTTTTAAGACCAACCATTAGGCCTACAGTAGGTCGAGTGAGCAATGTATAAATAGTGTATTTTATATTCCATTGGATTAAAATAGATTAAAATATTGGATTAAAATACAGTTTTCTTATTTTTTATTTCTACATTTGGTGACATAATTTACGTACAGTATATAGTAGTGTATTATGCTGTAGCCTTTTTCCCGGTCCTCCCTCCCCATCATTTGTCACTGTACAGGTCACCTTCCGATATACCGCGGTTACGCCTATAACGCGGGGGAAAGTATGTCACCCGACAACCGCGCTATATCGGGCTTCTACTGTACCTCAAAATTATCGTGTAGTTTAAAAGAAAAGGCGACAGAAATTCCCATTTAAAACTTTAATGATAGGGTATTCATTATTCTATAAAATAACTAGTTAAATTGTAGAATGCAATAATTTTATACACTTTAACTGATTCAGTTAGATAATTCATCAAATACATAGTTGTTTTATGAAATAATGGGTTGCACACTTTAACGGTAACATATATAATGCACACATTCAATTTTCATTCCTTATGTAAAAAGTTTATATTTACTGAAGTTTATGTTAGTATAGACGTAAAGTACATTGAAACAATTAACTATTACAGTGTAAAAGATATTTTGTACAGGTGTTCATTTTCAGTCTGAAAAATAAAAAAACAATTATGTGATGAAAGGTTATTTTAAAGACAAATTTACGTACAAGACATACTTGAAATTAACACACCCACAATATAAATGAAATCTGCTTGAATCAGTCTTAAATTTTTGTATATTGTATGCATTCTTTCATTAAAAGTTTTAAGTTTGTTAATTTTTTTTAATATTGCTAAAAACAATCGGCTGTCAGAGAATAACAGGGAAAAGAAGGGCAGTGTTGAAACGTGTTTGCCACAGGACCACAGCCCAACAGCCTAGATAGAATGCTAACAAAGAAAGTGGTAGCCTTTTACGTTATAGTATTTAATGTTATCTTAAAACATTTCTATCAAAATTATATATAAACAGCTGCACCTGTAACAACAAAACACCACTAGGTTTTATTAGGTTAAGATGCACACAGAAAAAACAACTCAAAGTAACCCTTGAATTTTAATACATGACTTACATAATGTGATAGACCGACCTTGCTTTTTGCTTTAAACATTAAGTAACACTTTTTTTGTCACCAATACCCTTTTGTGATATTCTTTTTTTTTCTGGTTCTACACTACATTTGGTATGTTACATATACTGTGCATACACTTCCAATATAATACATAAACATATGCCTTTGCTTTAAACATTAAGTAACACTTCTGGTTCTACACTACATTTGGTATGTTACATGTACTGTGCATACACTTCCAATACAATACATAAAGATATGCCTTTGCTTTAAACATTAAGTAACACTTCTGGTTCTACACTACATTTGGTATGTTACATATACTGTGCATACACTTCCAATACAATACATAAAGATATGCCTTTGCTTTAAACATTAAGTAACACTTCTGGTTCTACACTACATTGGTATGTTACATATACTGTGCATACACTTCCAATACAATACATAAAGATATCCCTTTGTTTTAAACATTAAGTAACACTTCTGGTTCTACACTACATTTGGTATGTTACATATACTGTGCATACACTTCCAATACAATACATAAAGATATGCCTTTGCTTTAAACATTAAGTAACACTTCTGGTTCTACACTACATTTGGTATGTTACATATACTGTGCATACACTTCCAATACAATACGTAAAGATATGCCTTTGCTTTAAACATTAAGTAACACTTCTGGTTCTACACTACATTTGGTATGTTACATGTACTGTGCATACACTTCCAATACAATACATAAAGATATGCCTTTGCTTTAAACATTAAGTAACACTTCTGGTTCTACACTACATTTGGTATGTTACATGTACTGTGCATACACTTCCAATACAATACATAAAGATATGCCTTTGCTTTAAACATTAAGTAACACTTCTGGTTCTACACTACATTTGGTATGTTACATGTACTGTGCATACACTTCCAATACAATACATAAAGATATGCCTTTGCTTTAAACATTAAGTAACACTTCTGGTTCTACACTACATTTGGTATGTTACATGTACTGTGCATACACTTCCAATACAATACGTAAAGATATGCCTTTGCTTTAAACATTAAGTAACACTTCTGGTTCTACACTACATTTGGTATGTTACATGTACTGTGCATACACTTCCAATACAGTACATAAAGATATGCCTTTGCTTTAAACATTAAGTAACATTTCTGGTTCTACACTACATTTGGTATGTTACATGTACTGTGCATACACTTCCAATACAATACATAAAGATATGCCTTTGCTTTAAACATTAAGTAACACTTCTGGTTCTACACTACATTTGGTATGTTACATATACTGTGCATACACTTCCAATACGATACATAAAGATATGCCTTTGCTTTAAACATTAAGTAACACTTCTGGTTCTACACTACATTTGGTATGTTACATGTACTGTGCATACACTTCCAATACGATACATAAAGATATGCCTTTGCTTTAAACATTAAGTAACACTTCTGGTTCTACACTACATTTGGTATGTTACATGTACTGTGCATACACTTCCAATACGATACATAAAGATATGCCTTTGCTTTAAACATTAAGTAACACTTCTGGTTCTACACTACATTTGGTATGTTACATATACTGCGCATACACTTCCAATACAATACATAAAGATATGCCTTTGCTTTAAACATTAAGTAACATTTCTGGTTCTACACTACATTTGGTATGTTACATATACTGTGCATACACTTCCAATACAATACATAAAGATATGCCTTTGCTTTAACTGCAGCATCTTTACATTGAAAAATACATAATGTGTCTGTGCAAGGTTAGGTTTGAGTACAGTTTCCTAGCCATAAAATAAATCGATTGTGAATAATCTTTTAAACTATAGTTTCAGCATGGTTATGAATGGAAAAGAAGAAAACATTGGAATCGCACGACAGTTTGCTTTCAGTTGCATTGGTTGTATGTGTATCGAGATCTTCACCAAATGTTACTCTGTTACAATTATTGTATTTACTAATTGCATGTTGTATTTTACCAATCCATGAGTTTTGTTTCCTTTTAACAATGAAATGAAAAACCAGTATATCCGTACCTAACCTCATGCATTAAAACATGACATCATCACAATCATTTACAATTGGTACACTTCTTAAGTGCTTGACCTGTAAGTACTATCAGGTGCTCAAAAGATCGAAAATGTAATGTAATGCAGACCTAGTTATTGAGTATGATGACTGTTATAAACACACATAACAATATAATACAGACTATTATGTAAGTTTCTGCTTTTCTCTGAATATGTAAAGCAACCTAAAGTCCTTACAACTGCACACAAAAATGCATAATATACAGTACATATAAAGCAAAAAAGAGTACTTAACAAGCAGTAAGGGTATTGTACAATATGTAAATATGTAATGACAATAAAGACAAGTAACAAACAAAATCTAAAATGTATGAGAATTAAAACTACAGACAATTGTTTAATAAGATACTTTAAATAGTGTCTGTTAATGTGGTTTTCTGTAATGATACAAATTGTTCAGATTCTCTGGTCATACCTGACACGTTCTTCTACAGAAACACTCTGTACTATTCTCTTTTATTACTTGATATTCTTGAACCACATAATTTCGTGTGTTCGTATTTTTTTTTTTTTTTTTGTCAGTGTCAATAATAATATACATACATATGAATATGAGATATTATATATTTTCTTTCAGGTGGATGTTCTGTTGCCTGGTGTTGGAGAGATTGTTGGCGGTTCAATGCGTATTGCGGATTATGATAGACTGATGCAAGGTTTTAAGAATGCTCAGATTGATCCAACACCATACTACTGGTACAGTGATCAGGTATAAAACTGAGATTAATAATTGAATTGTGTGTGTGTGTGTGGGGGGGGTAGAAAATAGCAAATTCGCCCGTTTTTTCTAACATACTGTTACATATATTCATACAGATGTACAGTAAGTTGTAGACTCCTGTCACTATGAAAGTCAGTACATTTAGTAAACATTTTCATTATTAATCATTTCTGTACACGTTGTAGCCATTAAAGCTGTGAAAGTTGTATTATTGGTCCATAAAAAACTATTTTTTAAAAGATTGTTCACTTAAAAAGTTTTAGCCATTTCTTGTTTTAGCTGACTTCTATTTTAGTTAGTGTACATTTTTAAAAATCTACTGAAACACTAGTATTCTTAAAAAGGACCACCCTTTTTCAGTTTACCCCTTTTAAATAAATCATCTGTAATGTTTTTTCTAGTACAAGTATTGTTTGTGAGCATACAAGAAATTGTAATTAAGAGAAATTGGTAATGGTCATAATTGTATTTGGCCAAACTCTATAAGGCCAATCAAATAAATATATAGAAATCCTTTTAAAAGTGTCAGGCTGTTAACTTATTCCTTTGGTTGTGTCTGTTACAGCGAAAGTATGGGACCTGTCCACACGGAGGGTATGGATTGGGTCTGGAGAGGTTCCTGTGTTGGTTGTTGAACAGATACCATATCAGAGAAGTCTGCCTGTACCCAAGATTTCTCGAGCGTTGTCGACCTTAAGAAGAATTAATGGAATATAATGATCATTACCAGCATAGATAAAATTAATTTTATATATGTGTAGTTATTTATTTTATAAAGTATAATTCCAGAATCGGCCCTTTCTATAGAAGATATTATCAGTTTTTAAATACTCAGTGTGTAACACTACGTTACTTCTCAGAGGAAAGAATTTTATGTGAATCGTAGTAATAATTTCTTGCCTGCTCCCCTCATTAAATAGAAGATATTTTACACACGTATGTATATGAAGTTACAGAAGATGCTTATATGTGTATACGTATGCTTGAACATTCTTATGGTAAGTGGTTTCAAGGCCAAAAATGGCTTCTGCTAGTCAAAAGTACATTGACAAATCTCCTAATTCTTTACCAAACTTTAGTTGTATATTTTTATTTATTATTTTTTTTTTTAATGTTCATAAAGTTGTTTATGTCAGAATTTCCTTTCATGAATGCATTTTATTTATTTATTTTATCATGTAACATTACTTTGTTTTATCGTATTTTTAAGTTTACAAGCTGTAAATGTATTTGTTGCATATTAGTTCCTAAAAAAGACATATTTTGTACTGTAGCAGACTACTTATTTTGTCTTCATTAATGAAGTAAGCATTAGGTTTTGTTACATGTCTCATGCGTTCTCGCTGATGACAGAGTGGAAGGTTTTTAGTAGATTTCTCTTATCGTATACTATGATGATGGGGTTTTGATTAAGAAGTTGATTCTGTTTATGAAGAGAAACATATCACCAAAAAAAGATAATTGTAACCAGCCATACAAAAGCCTTATGAAAAATTTATCAGTGTAAGTTTATTTTCTGTATTATAGAGATGTAAAATTGGATAATTTCTTGCAATCAGATATTTTTGATGCTGTCATTTACATGGGTTCCATGGGCACTCCTATGAAAATAATTGTGAAACAATTTATTGTACTCAAATTCAGTCTGAGGCTTTCAGCCGGCTTCAATTTTATGAGAACTTCAACTTGCCGGGCAGTAAGGCTGTGGTCCAAGGTTGGTTGGTGCAAATGTTTTGGGCTGTATCATACAGTATAAAACACTGACAAAGGTTTTGTAATTAGTGACCACTGAACTGTGGTTAAGGTTAGTGGCTGTGAGTAGGACACGCATATTTATAAACTTTTGGTGTCCACATGAAGTTGTTGTCTGACACCACCAGCCAATCAGAAAAAAAGCAAATTCTTATTGGTTTGCCACAACTCGTGTCCAAAGATTACTCAATGTGAGAGACTCACCCTCCCGATTCATTGCCATAGATGTATGTTTCTGAATCTGGACAGACTCCATGTGCAGGCGAGGGAAATACGCACTCTCTGATGACAGTGTCTGCTCCATATAATCTTTCCATTATGGAAAATGTTGGTAAAATATTTCCAATATTACTGACAGAACAGCTGCTTAAGTAAATAAACATTAAAACAATCATTATTTAATCGAATTAAATCCATTATCCATTATTTTACATTGAAATCAAAACAAATTCAATTATTCATTAGTTTCTATATTAACATAGAATTATTTCGATTATTGTTGATTTACTTAAAAAACATCTGATGATGCTGATGTGTTTCAGTGAAACGTGCGTTAGGTAGTGAAATGAAAAAAAAAACATAATACACTTTTTGCAGAAGAAGCTATATTGAATAATATCATAATATTATATAATTGCTACAAGAAACTTTGAGTTACATATATAGAAAATGGTGTGTGTGTGTGTGTGTGTGTGTGTGTGTGTGTGTGTGTGTGTGTGTGTGTGTGTGTGTGTGTGTGTGTGTGTGTGTGTGTGTGTGTGTGTGTGTGTGTGTGTGTGTGTGTGTGTGTGTGTTATATTAAATATTTATAATAACTTTACATCAATATGTTTTTCTTTATTTGGAACATGTTTCGGGATGTTTAGTGTTCCCATCCTCGACCTTCTTGTTCTACTAAATATATGCTAAATTAAATGTTATAAACTTCCAAATGACTATTTGATAAGTGCATTGTAAAATAAAAAGACTACACAATACAACAATAAATGTATAAAGAGTCTTCACCACAAAACATAAATACTCATGCAGCTTCAAAGTTTAACCAATATTCATGTTTATGTATAGTAAACTTTCCAGTTATTATTTACTAAAACATTAATAAAAGTTCACTAAATAAACGTAACATTATGTTGTTAATTAAAAGTAAATAAAGAAAATCTGCCAAAAACAACATAGCTTTGCAAATGTGAACATAACGTGGAAACAAGACTATATCAATACTGCTGTTAAAATATCATGTTACTGCTAAAAATGCTTTTTGATGATTGGATTATAAACTAACTAACATTTGTTTTTTGCATCTGACCAATCCTTATATATAAGAATTGATTCCTGTAATGATAACAGCAGTTTGAAATAACATCTGATGTGTCGACATCACGCTGTAGTGACGAAAATGTGACATCTGATAACAAATTCTGATCCCCAAAGGGTTAAGTGTTCACAGTTAGTAAGGCAACAGAATGCTTATTTGTATCATAAATTTTGTGTGTGACTTTCATTAATGTAAGCAAGATAATCTATTTCTATTCTATTTCAATTTATAATCAAATTAAAGTATTTAATTATGTGTTCCTATGTAGGATGAGTTTTACTTATGCTGTATGATGGTGGAAGTATTTTATCTAACCTTATTATTTTAAAATTTACAGTTGCATATTGAAGTACTACTATACTGAATTTTTACTCAGCCAGTAATTCTAGCTGTGTTACAAATGCTACCTGTGTGTTACACAGACTTACATATACCTACATTGTCATTGTTACCTACGTACAGATAAGGAAATTAATAGTGTCATATCAAAAATAATGTAACTTTTTTGGCAATAAATTATTTACCTGGATGCTTATATAGATTGTTGTTTTTTGTGTGTGATTGTGTGTTAATGATTAGAGGATGGAAGAGAGAGTGAGAACATTTTTTTTCATATTGTTATTATTATTTTCTTCTTCAGTTTCACTGATATTATTGTTGTCTATGATATGGTAAGTTCTGAAGTTTAACTGCATTATTATAGTTTATTGTTTTACACATTATCACTGCACTTTTTATCTCAATGTAAATTATTTTACTAATTTAATAAATAATTTTCACAAGCAGAATTATCACTGTTGCACACCACTACTGTAACGTCTCTCGTCTTTCTAGATTATATTAAGTACGTCTATTTATTACTTTTCAAAAAAAATCTAGCTTAATTAAGAGTTACAGAATTTGTTATCTTTGTGTTATATGCCTTCAAAATCGAGTGTGTGTGATTATGCAAAGATATTGAATGATTTTCTTAAATTTTGTTTATGTTAAATCAATACTGTTGTTTGACAGTAGTTAGGAGAGAGAGTGAAGAAAGGCAAAGAGAATTACTCTCTCAGTATACGATTGAGTATTTCAAAATTTTCCGCTTGTGGCATCAGCTGATTTCTACTTTTACGAACCCATTTGAGGTTAAATGACTTCAAATAGTACGTAATAATTTCTGGATGTCCGGACTGATTTCCTTTCTCTTCTCGATCTTCTTATAACCTGTAACCAACTACCATCTACTGGAAATAATACACATTTTATTATTTAAACCACAAGGCATTCCTTGAATTTATTTAACATTTTTATGGTCTCCCAAAACATGAATGGATAATCGATTATTTCATAAATCACAGAGTTATTTCGATCTTACTTTTACAAACATATATGACCTAACAAATATTTTTATTTCAGTTTTAATAACAAGAAAGAAATAAGTAATTAATTTCCCAGGGTTATTTAAGGTTCTTTGAACTTTGAGGAAGTCAGAAATGTATATGGGTCAGTATCAAACTTTACATAAATTACTTTAAAATTAGTATAATCTGTATCATGTAGTTGATTTTTGACCGCCAGAGCGCAGATTATATTTCTTCACTAACCAAAAAGAACACCAAACATCATGGCTGCCGGAATATTGTTAACAAGGCCACGTTTTGCTGTTTTTTGGTTAATTAAAATAAAGTTTATGTTCACCTTGTTTCCAGATGAATTTACAGAGATGGTGCTGTTTCTAGTGTTGTAAGTTTATAGTTGAGGTGTAATTTAGTTAAATTTTAAGAGGAAACGATCTCACCAACGATGTTGAATTTCGGTAGGCTAGGCTTGAAACTGACTACAATTTCCGTCAATTTTCTGGCATGAATTATTCTGTTCTAAGGATGTCTAGGATGTAGTGGATATCACTCATAAAATTTATTCATTTTGTGATGGTTAGTTCCGAATCGTAGTTATTATTTTCTTAATTTTTATCGAACATTACATTAGTCTCAACTGCTCACTTCCAATATATCTGAACAATTAATTCATTTTTTGTTAGTTAGTTACTCCTAGTAACCAAGAATTTTTATGGTTTTTTATTGGCTAATCTAGATACCTTTTAGTATATAGGCTAATAATAATTATTATTACTTCATTTCTTCTTTTTAGAAAAAATAATCCTTTACAAATTTTACCTATAATCAAATTTAATTTATTTATGGTTTTTCTTTATATCTTTACTTAACCTTGTCTACTGGTATTTTATATTTTAATTCCTTTTATTTTGGTTTATTTATGATTTATAATTCATTTAAGGTATCCTTACTCTACACTATTTTTTACATGCCATCTTGCTAACATAGTATTATTTGGTATATTATTATTATTTTATATATAACCCTGGATTATTTTACATCTAAACAAAAATAATTATAGTAAACAAAAATATTACTCCTAGTTACAAGACCTTTGCGGCCTACACAATATAAAATTACAACAAATACAAAAAATACAAAACTTGTCAGTAGTATCATAGACTATTGCTACAATACTGATTTTCTTTCATCTCCATCACAAATTTGTGAGATGCTCTTTTTAAATGTTTTACACTTTCACCGATTACACTATGTTCCACTCTGTACACTGCACTTTTATGATTATTGTTTACAATGTTTTTAGAGTACAAAGGTTCTCATAGCGTGATACCTAATCCCCATTTCTGACTTTTAAAAATGGGTGATTACTGGTTTTAACTCTGGTGATTATGTTATCATATTTGGGCAGGGGTTATGTAACGTTACATAAAGCTCCCCCACTAGAACAGATTTATTTTTATTTACTTGTTTTAAAAATAATCATTGAACTCTTCAATCTTCTCCTTCCTTTATTAATCTTCATAATATTACTTTATTTCTGCTTGGTTATACACCCCTTTTATTTTGTTATTGTTAACTGATTTAATCTCATATGTATTATTTCCTTTCACCTGGGTTACTAGGTATGGCCCAGTATAAAGTAAAAGTAATTTTCTTGCAATACCCTCTATAGAACTGGGTAATTGTCTATTTTTTATTAGCACCTTATCCCCTACTTTGTATGGGTTTATTCTTTTCTTCTTATCCGTTTCCTTTTTATATTGAAGTTCAGCTTTATGCAGCAACCTGTTGAGCATTTCGATTTTATTGAATTCTACTCTCTCTCCTGGAGGCACATTCATTAATGATTTAATTTCTCATGGTGGTGGTCTTTCAAACATCCCTTGATAAGGACTGGTCACACTAATCAATAAAAACTTGTTTTAACACTCATATTTCTATTTACTTTTATAAATTTGCTTTCTCAATTGAGCTTCTGTCTTCTATCTTCCTTCTTTTTTCTTCCTTCATACTTCTGGAATCTCATATCAATCTTCTCAGATGTTTTATTATCCCTTAAATATTCAATTTCCCTAACATTTTTTCCCTATCCTGTGTGGTGGTTCAGTTCGGGTGGCCACTTTTGGGTCCATTACTCCGCTGTCCATCCTTACACCTTCTGAGACCAGAGGGACATACCGTCTGCTCAGGAAAATGATTGCTGGAACATTTCTACAGTCAATTCATTATACAGTATTCCCTCGCCAACCGCGGGGGTTAGGTTCCTACAAAACATCGCGGTTAGTGAATCCGCGGTTGGTGAAGTTAACTTTACATGGGAAAAGTAAGGTTAGGGGAATCTGAAACAAAGCCAGAAATATAAAATACTGTACAACTCTTTATTATACAGTATACACTACATTGTTCGAATGTATAAAACCAGTCCAATGATTTCAAATAGCTGACAGTTACTGAAATTATAATTATTTTCAAAATTTTTAAAATACATACTGTATTACATTATAACGAAAAAGCCGCTAAGACAAGGAAAAAATAGCGGCCAGTTTTTAGTGCTGAGTAAGTCCAGTTTTAATTATAACGAAAAAGCCGCTAAGACAAGGAAAAAATAGCGGCCAGTTTTTAGTGCTGAGTAAGTCCAGTTTTATAGCTTACTACAATTTTCAACTTAAAATTTTAAAATAAAAACAATTTTTAACACACAAACAATTTAAACACAAAATTTTAATCAAAACAATTTTAAATCGAGGCATGGGAATCGGCACTTGTGGAAGGGTGAGGGACGTCAGTTGACTTGCCACCAGATGATTTAAAATAGCATAAAAGAGAAGTCTGCTTCATTTTATTTTGAAACTCCTTCTGAAGCTGCTTGTATGGAGATAATAAATCCTCCAAACCCCATTTGAATTTTATACTCCGCTCCATGATGGGATCGATGTCAAGAAAAAATTCAGCGAGATTGTTAGCCAAAAGTATTCCTTTGCTTAGGCTAGAAGACGTCATTTCTCTCTGTTCTTCTTTGTCCTCCTCGTCATCATACCCATCCTCACTCGATCGTATTATTTCTTCCAATTCATCTTCATTCAACTCCTCCTTGTGTGACTGAAGAAGTTCTTCGACATCGTCATCTTTCATGTCTGCCAATCCTTCACCTCCCAGACGTCTTGCAACATCTACAATATCCTTAATGGCTGGGAGTTTGTGTTGCAAACGTTGATTAACACACTCCTTCCACAGCTTGGACCAACAGGCATTCAAAGTTGACTGTTTTACTTCGTCAAGAGAGTCTTTAATAATGGTGATGGAGTCAGTGATGTTGAACAGTTTCCAGCAATCAGTGACTGTCAGACTTGGGTCATTCTCCATAGCTTCCAGTATCCTGTTGAATGTGCGTCGTGCATAGTATCGCTTGAATGTTTCGATAATTCATTGGTCCATTGGTTGTATGAGTGAAGTAGTATTTGGGGGCAGAAATACAACTTCAACATTTGGATGGGCGAACTGGAGAGCCTCGGGGTATCCTGGAGCGTTATCTAAGATCAGGGGAAACCTTGAAGGTTAAGTTTTTCTTGGATAGATACTGTTCAACATCAGGAACGAAGCAGTTATTCAGCCAGTCCATTGACAATGCACCTGTCACCCATGCTTTCTTGTTTGCACGCCAAAACACTGGAAGATGACATTTGTTTTTTCCTTTCAAGGCACGTGGGTTCAGCGATCGATACACTAACATTGGTTTCACCATACAGTCACCAGAAGCATTAGCACACAAGAGCAGGGTGATACGGTCTTTCGAGACCTTGAAACCTGGTGCAGAGCGTTCAGCTTTAGAGATGTATGTCCTCTTGGGCATGCGCTTCCAATACAGACCTGATTCGTCTGCGTTAAATACCTGTTCCGGCAAATATCCTTTATCTTCTATTAATTTTTTTAATTGTTCAGGATAACTCTCAGCAGCGCTGACCATAGGGTCAGCTGAGGCTGTTTCTCCCACTATTTTCAAATTGTGAAGGCTATGGCGGTGGACGAAGTGAGCAAGCCATCCCTTACTAGCTTGAAATTTAGATTGGCCAACACCTTGCTCTAAATGTTTGTATATTCTCAGTGCCTTTTCACGTATAACTAAGCTACTTAAAGGAACTTTCTTTTGTGTTTGGTCTTCGATCCAAACATTAAGTGCCTTTTCCATCTTTTCAATAATGGGATCACGAGGCATAAAGGTAACTTTAGCACTAGAAGCAGTTCCATTAGCAACACTAGCTTTTATTGTTTCTTTACTTTTTTTTATTGTTCTTATAGTTGACTCGTTGACAGCCATTAACCTGGCCACAGACGCAGCACTCTCGCCGTGCCCTAACCTGTTCAAAACATCAAGCTTTTTCTCCAGCGGTAGTACATTCCTAGCCCTTTTGGCAAGCTTATCACTGCCAATTATGTTTTCCGAAAGTTTGGAACACATTATGACGAAAGGATAGTTTATAAAAGAGTAAATTAACACTAGATAATAAGAACAACGCACACTAAAAACTAAAGAACACGCAATACAGGCAGAAGAGCAACGCGCGACTGACTGACTTCAATCCGATTTGAAGGGATATGTGTGCACGAAGTGCTGCCTAGCAGATGCTACTACAAACCGCGTATAAGCGAATTCCAGCCCCGCGGTTGGAAACTACTGCGCATTTATAAAACCGCGTATAAATGAATTCCGCGGTTGGAGAACCCACGGTTGACGAGGGATTACTGTAATAAAAAACTTACAAGTAGTCGATTGGCGACTAATACTAAACACTTTTGGGATTCTTCACGCTGTTGCTGTTTGCATTTAATTATATATTTCTTTTTCTTCTTGATTCCTTCTTATTTTTCAGTAATTAATTGCAGATAACATTATTGATAGGCATTATTTTAAAATCCTTTTGACTTTCCTTCTTGTGACAGATGTTCTCCGTATCATTTCTTCCTATATCATTTTCAACTCCAAGAAATTCTAAATCGTAGTTGTATTAATCATTATCATTCTTTAGCTTCATTGTAGTCATTAAATTATTCGTTATTCTTCTTATTTTACCTTCTTATCTGAGCACATTACCATTAATTGTTTTTATTTATTTATTTATTCTTTTTGTTCCCATCAGAATATTATTTTTCTTATTATTTCATTTTAAATCAGTTATTTATAAATAATTGTGTAATAATCTGTTCTTACATTAAATCATATTGTTTCTAAATAAATTAAGTAACTTGTCCTTACATAGTTTTTGAATTTTGGGGTTTTTCTTAAATCATATTGTTTCTAAATAAATTAAGTAAGTTGTCCTTACATAATTTTTGAATTTTGGGGTTTCTTCTATATTTAATATTATTTGGTTCCTTCTTTCCAATGGGTTGCTTGGTCAGTATATATAAAATCAGTCTCCTTTTTCTGGTTGATTATTATTTGATCTAACCATGGTCCATTAACTCAGTAACTCCTCTTCCTCGGATTACTGGGGTGTTCGGAATTACTTCTCTCCTTGGTAATCTCCTTATCATCCGGCTTTCCCACTTTGCTGCTACGAAACCTTCATTTAAGTACCGGTCTCCCTCTAACATAACATAGTCACTCATATTTAATACCATTTCATTCCCTTTTACCTCTGGATTATTTACCAATTATTTGAATGGTATATTCCGTGTTGAAGATATGACTGATATCGTCTGAAACACTTCAACCGTCGACACCTTTAATTGAGATCTAAACTTAATTAACTCCCTTTGTTCATTAATTGGAAGGTTAAATACATTAATTAATCTGCCTGTAATCATCTCCAATTCTTCTCTTGTATTTATTATTTTCTTTCTACATGTTTTCTTATTTATTTGTTTCTTTACTCCCTTAATGTTAATTTCTATGGGCATTATCTTTTCTTTCTCTCTGTTAGGTTTATCTTCAGATAACAATGCACTTTGGTCTTCTTTAGTACCTTCGGAAGTGCTGTTTAGTGTTTCATTCATATTCTTTAAACCCCTGTACATTGTTTCCTCTAACTTTCTGAAACTTTCATCCATTTGTCTGTAATGTTCAACCAGAAAATCCATTATGTCCTGATGGGTCACTTTCTTTGGTTGTTCTGGCATTTTCCTCTGTTGCTTCACTTTGACTATTTCTTCTTCTATTTGCATATTTGTTTGTTCCAAGTTTTTATTATTTGGTATTCCTTTGAATTCTTCTATTAACAACCTATTATGTTCCTTCCTCCAATTACAAATATCTTCTCTGGATAGTTCAAACATAACCCTTATCCATTCCTTTAATTCTGCGTTTTCCGTTTGTATTGGTTTTTCTGGTTGTCTTATTAATTGTCTCATTTGTTCATATTCCTCCTGTATATATTCCTCTGTCACTGGTGAGTATATTCCCGTTCTTTCGTTTTTCATCTGAGTACAATTATCAGCCCATCTGTCCCAATCTTCTTCAGTCATTCCTTCCACCTTTTTACCGTTATTTTCGTGGGTTTTCCCAATGGTCTCTTCTTTATCGCTTCTTGTCTCTAGCTCCCACATTTCGTCATAAATATCTGTTAACGTCATTTTGTCGTTTGGTGTTCCCGCTAAATTCGCTCGACTCATCTGTGCTCGTTCGTGATCAGTGGTATTTTTCTTAATATACTCCATATCTTTGCTGAATTTTTTAAATAGCACTGTCATCCATTCCGCGTAACTTAATCGTCTCTCTTGTTCGGGCATTTTCGTTTCCTGTTGTAGCATAGCTCTGTGTTGCATTTCCGTACTTCTCATAATTGCAGACAAAAATTAGGTTTTTCGTTATATTAACTTGCTTATATCCCGAAATTTCCTTCCTAATTAAAGCCCTTTAAGTTGAGCGCCATCTTGTAATGTCTCTCGTCTTTCTAGATTATATTAAGTACGTCTGTTTATTACTTTTCAAAAAATCTAGCTTAATTAAGAGCTACAGAATTTGTTATCTTTGTGTTATATGCCTTCAAAATCGAGTGTGTGTGATTATGCAAAGATATTGAATGATTTTCGTAAATTTTGTTTTTGTTAAATCAATACCGTTGTTTGACAGTAGTTAGGAGAGAGAGTGAAGAAAGGCAAAGAGAATTACTCTCTCAGTATACGATTGAGTATTTCAAAATTTTCCGCTCGTGGCATCAGCTGATTTCTACTTTTACGAACCCATTTGAGGTTAAATGACTTCAAATAGTACGTAATAATTTCTGGATGTCCGGACTGATTTCCTTTCTCTTCTCGATCTTCTTATAACCTGTAACCAACTACCATCTACTGGAAATAATACACATTTTATTATTTAAACCACAAGGCATTCCTTGAATTTATTTAACATTTTTATGGTCTCCCAAAACATGAATGGATAATCGATTATTCATAAATCACAGAGTTATTTCGATCTTACTTTTACAAACATATATGACCTAACAAATATTTTTATTTCAGTTTTAATAACAAGAAAGAAATAAGTAATTAATTTCCCAGGGTTATTTAAGGTTCTTTGAACTTTGAGGAAGTCAGAAATGTATATGGGTCAGTATCAAACTTTACATAAATTACTTTAAAATTAGTATAATCTGTATCATGTAGTTGATTTTTTGACCGCCAGAGTGCAGATTATATTTCTTCACTAACCAAAAAGAACACCAAACATCATGGCTGCCGGAATATTGTTAACAAGGCCACGTTTTGCTGTTTTTTGGTTAATTAAATTAAAGTTTATGTTCACCTTGTTTCCAGATGAATTTACAGAGATGGTGCTGTTTCTAGTGTTGTAAGTTTATAGTTGAGGTGTAATTTAGTTAAATTTTAAGAGGAAACGATCTCACCAACGATGTTGAATTTCGGTAGGCTAGGCTTCAAACTGGATGGCTGACTACAATTTCCATCAATTTTCTGGCGTGAATTATTCTGTTCTAAGGATGTCTAGGATGTAGTGGATATCACTCATAAAATTTATTCATTTTGTAATGGTTAGTTCCGAATCGTAGTTATTATTTTAATTTTTATCGAACATTACATTAGTCTCAACTGCTCACTTCCAATATATCTGAACAATTAATTCATTTTTTGTTAGTTAGTTACTCCTAGTAACCAAGAATTTTTATGGTTTTTTATTGGCTAATCTAGATACCTTTTAGTATATAGGCTAATAATAATTATTATTACTTCATTTCTTCTTTTTAGAAAAAATAATCCTTTACAAATTTTACCTATAATCAAATTTAATTTATTTATGGTTTTTCTTTATATCTTTACTTAACCTTGTCTACTGGTATTTTATATTTTAATTCCTTTTATTTTGGTTTATTTATGATTTATAATTCATTTAAGGTATCCTTACTCTACTCTATTTTTTACATGCCATCTTGCTAACATAGTATTATTTGGTATATTATTATTATTTTATATATAACCCTGGATTATTTTACATCTAAACAAAAATAATTATAGTAAACAAAAATATTACTCCTAGTTACAAGACCTTTGTGGCCTACACAATATAAAATCACAAAAAATACAAAACTTGTCAGTAGTATCATAGACTATTGCTACAATACTGATTTTCTTTCATCTCCAGCACAAATTTGTGAGATGCTCTTTTTAAATGTTTTACACTTTCACCGATTACACTATGTTCCACTCTGTACACTGCACTTTTATGATTATTGTTTACAGTGTTTTTAGAGTACAAAGGTTCTCATAGCTTGATACCTAATCCCCATTTCTGAAAGTCAAAAATGGGTGATTACTGGTTTTAACTCTGGTGATTATGTTATACTATTTGGGCAGGGGTTATGTAATGTTACACTATATAAAAATATATTCCGATTTTATATAGTGGTCGGAATTTATATGGTGGTGTGCAACAGTGATAATTCTGCTCGTGATTTTAACCACTAACACAACTTTGTTCATTAAACTTCAAATAATTTTGAGTAAGTTGTTTTATTTTTAATTTTACATAGTGGTTTAAGACTTGTGTCCTTTCTAATATGTCTGTCAAGTCAGTCTGATGAAGACCGCATAACAGTCTTATAAACCATACGTGCTGTGCAAACTTAAAAGCAACCAAGTTGTTTATTAGATTAGTATAATATATTTTAATATGAGCTTTTAACAACACATACAGTAGCAGATTTTAATAATGTTTTGTGTACCATATATCATGAATCATGTCATTGTAATAGTATTAATAATGGTATAGTTCCCAATTATGTTCTACTCGAATTAGAAAATAAAGATTCTTTATAATTTTCTATCATGTGGAAAACATGTGACAGAATTAATTTTATATCAGTTGATGATGTAGAAATTTAGTATATTAATTCTAGCGGGTCATTGCAAATTTTATATTAACCAAAGTGGAAGTGTTTTGATGACAGCTTCTTTCAAATCTTACCTTAAAAAAGAATCTAAGTAATAACATTTCTTCTTGTGCCTAGTATCTAATTGACTAACTATAATTATGGATTTTGGATTATTTAAAGCCAAAAAAAAGGGATATACAAACGCATTGAAAGCATACAGAATCATTAAGTGGTCATTTTGAAATGTATGTTAAATCACTTAAATCTGTGGTATTCATGTTAGTAATACAATTTTATATTAATGAGAGGATGACCATCATTGCAATGTGGACTGTCAACATTCACCATGATACTGAACCACACTTCTTGTGTGTTCTGTGTAGTGTTTGTATTTGTTTTATGTTGTAATCTACTCACTTTTATTACTTTAAATTTATTTTAATATTGTTTACTTTATTTCAACCATTGTCCGGACGCCATCTTTAAAAATGCCAACAGTGAAACATAAAATTTTCTTACCTTCGGGCCAGTTTTGTTTAGGCGAACGGAAAATAGCAGAACAGGTTATTTTCAGTAAATACTCTTATATTTGATGTTTACCAATGACATTCCCCTTTTATTTTATTCATAACTGGTACATTGAATCCTACTTTGAAAAATGAACACTTCGGCCATGAGGCGCAATTTATCAAATCAAGTTAGAAGTAATTATTCCCATTAACATTTTACATTCCCACCAAAATAAAGTATAATAAATCATCACTTGAAATTATATATATAATAGAACACAACCCAGCACGTCTTAAAGTAGATTTTTTCATTCACCCAACCACGCACTCTTTCATACTGTACATGTTTATATTCCTCTTATAGAGCTCATTTTAAATAAACATGTTTTAATAAAATTTTGAATGGTTTGAATTTATTTTATTCCTGATTGAAGAAGTTATCTGATGTTTCGTTGAAGTACTTATTGTCACTACACTCCCTACTCTACACATTTTATTTAAAATTATGTATGTATACTTATTACCATAATATGGTACATACATATACTTACCGATTTCAATCACTGTCGGGCTCGTACTCTTCTTTTTAATATGCTTTTTACCTAAGGGGCCAGGATTCATTAACAGCGAGATTTTTGATACAAAGAAGGTGACACAAATGATAACAGTTTTATATTGAAAGTAAGTATCAAATTTTTAATTTCCCAAATAGATTTTGCATATACAACCATGTGGTCAAAATGGCGTCATACAATGTTATAAAAACAAAATGGTGGCTATTTTAATTTACTCTGTTAATTCTTACGATTCTCATTTTATCTCCAAGCAAGGTTATTATGTACTTTTATCTTTAGCTGCAGCTATAATTACTTATTATGCTTAAATCTCATTTACACACAAACCAATGCCCTCGGCATATATGTTCATGGCCATGAGCTCACTCACACATATTCGCCCTATTACCAGTACATTTGTTCAGTTGTTTTATTTTGGATTAATGAGCTCATTAAAATAATAAAGAAATGATAAAAGTGGACTTCTCTTAGTTGTGGTCTACGCTGCTCCCTCGCTGGTGTTGGGTCGTTCCAGGGTGTATGGCCGGTGTTCGCCTCATGTTTTGTTGTTTTTACTTAACGATGTTTACACTGATTCTACATGTTATGTTCTAACTGTTATTACACTTGAGCATCTGTCGCTCCACCATAAGAATTTTACTTGAGGAGTTAGTTGTTTTAAGCTTTTAATTTGAAACTGATCAGACAGCGATACATCGCTGTTGATCCCTTGAAGAACTACGCTGAATTGAGACCGAGGCAAATGTAAATTTGCACTTGTGTGTGTGTATTTTACGTCATCAAGCTTTGTCATACAGGACAACGCCTCGTTGCATGCGTTGTAGTCAGTGCGTCATTGTTTTTTGTTATGACGGAACAGTGTTATTATCCAATCACAATGCATATTTAAAGTCATTCGTCACAAACACCGCCATGGCTTTTACCGGCTACCGCACGTCCAACGGTGACCTTGGCATGGTACTCTTGCTGAATCTGCTTTGTTCCTTCGTATATAGGGGCAATGGACCTAACCATTCTGTATTTTAATGATTAAACAATAAGACACAAAAAAATACCTTTAAATCCCATAATTATGGTATTGGGTCATTATGTACTGTTACAAACCCCCTCAATGAAAGATTTTGTGTCGAGACACAAAAACTTTCATTGACTCATTCACACTTTCCTAAAAGGATCAGTCTAGATATGTCACCACAACCCCCTGTAATGTTACTATAAAAAAATTTTCATCACTTACCCTTGGTCCAATGATGCTGATCGCACCCTCTGACCTTACTGGACTTCTGAGAGATCCCTACACCATAAGGCCATGAGGCACTCTACGCTCCTGTTCTGACGCTCCAGCCAGCCCAGGACCGCGGTCACAACACCACAAAACTCTGAAACATTGAATACAAAAATTTTAAATAGTGGTCTAATATATTTCCATATCTACAACTGATATGTTCCCTTTTAGACGCATTGGTTTGTGTTCGGGGCATTGGTTTGTTCTAATTTAAAAGTTTAACAACAACAACAAGACCAAACTCAATTTCTTCCTTGTAAGAAAAACAAACTATATATATAACTACAAATAACACCATACATAAACAATTCTTTAATATTCCCCAAAACACCTTCACCTACTTATTTCTACAAATTCAACCTACAACTACTATGGCAGACAAGTTTATTATTCAAATTTTATTACTCAACTTATAATCATCTATCTATTGCAACAGGTATCATACTATATTTTGCTCAACTTCATTTGCACCTTTAGACTTTCAACCTTTAAAAGCTACTATTCTTTAACATTTTTTATCGTCTTTACCAATAACAATAAAACATTAGACATTACACATTAACATTGTTACATTTACATTACATTAAACAATTTACATTTACATGACTTGTACCAAAACTATATCACCTCATTACTATCAACAATTCTCTATTAACTCTTATTATTTTACATACATTAGATTCTATACAACAATTTCAAATTTATCCTTACCTTTCTGTTACAATTACCTTCCTACCATGAATTTTCCTTTTCTAACCCTTTTATCCTTACTAGTTTGGGTGACTCTCTATTATTCACTATTTTCTCTGTCTTATTTTGGCATTGTCAATCTAACCTTACTACCCCTTTATTTTTTTTTTTTACTATTAACAACCACTTCTAACCATTAACATATTATGACACCAATATCTCTATAATAACCCCCTTCACAAATCCCATTTAAAACCTCTGGCACCGCTCATTTTTTGTACTAGTATGTGTGTTCCCTATCTATGCTCATTCCTTTATTGGTTCCTGACCCTTTCAGATAACCCTTTCCGGCACACAACGGTCCTTTCCTGTCCCAACACCTTTCGTTGCAGACTCCCTACACCAATACCCTTATTACAAAATATCACCATCAACAAATATATATATACCATTCACATTACTCAACTCTACATATAATCACTAACTACTGTGTCCCTAAAATATCTAACACCTCTTTATATATTATCTGTATCTCAACACTTTATTTTCACTAACTCCCATTAACTCTATTTAACTAACTCCAATGCCCTTATTTATAATTATTACCCAAACTCTTTTACAACATTTCACCTTAATCTACCACTAGAAAATTCATCACTTATCTACTAACAACAATACCTCTCCATATCCAAATATATTACCTGCTTCATTTATTAACCATTAGAATCTGACTCTCATAATTATTCAAATTCATCAAACTTCCTTAAATTATTTAAAATTCTACCGTACCTAGTTTACATAACAAATATATAAACTACACAACAGAAAAAATACACAAATACACTGACATTAATACACAAAAAATATACAATCCACATAATCATTAATCATTTACCATAATCAGTCATAAACAGTCCATCCTGAAAAACACTGTTCACATAATTAAATGTTCATAAACACAATTAGAACAACTACCCTCCATCGTCAAATAATAGTCTTATCTTACGTATACATAACTCATTTTTAATTAAGTACATTATATCATCTTTTGTAATATAATAACTATTTAAATTTATTTTGTCCATTATACCGTAGTAATACTCTGCAGGATTACTCCACATTACTATATCATAAAACTTGTCAACATTCGGTATGGTCCAGTCACCCTTAGTGTAATTAGTCATAATCAGGTAAGTTATATTATCACTGTTATCAACATAATCTCCTACTACCTCAGTTTCAATACAAGGTAAGTTTTTATTATATTTATCACTTCTCTCTCCACCTAACCTTTCTATAAACTCTTCATAATTTCTATATATCTTAAAAATTTCTACTTCTCTTTTTCTCTCACAATACCTCTTACTTTTAAAACCTCTGTCTCTATCACACCAAGCTACATTTTCTCTCTCTACATTTGCATAGGGCACTACAACTTTATTCTCGCACCACCTATCGGGTGCACAAAAAATCCAGGGACAACTATTTTTAGACCTTTTGTCTCCAAAATCTACATCAAAGGCACCCTCGTCCTTCGTAAACACATGTATATCACCCCCAAATACACCATTAAGGGAAAAATCTAACCCCTGCAATTCTTTTACAATTATTCTCTCTCTACATACTCTCTTTAACCCTTCAAAACACACAATCATTCCATCATTATTATATTCTATTCCCCATAAAACCTCATTATTACTACCCCTGTTTACATAATCATTCTCTAACATCATACTTTTATTTATAATTATATTATCATAATTTTCTACCCCACTTACCTTGTCTTCGTTTCTATCTAATCTGTCTATTTCTCTACTCTTATTTTCTAACTGTATCTCATTAATTCTCTTGTCTAATTTCTCCTCTACTTGATCTAATTTTACATTTTGTAAGGTATTTTGCTTCTTGAGCTCATTCTCAAAACTATCTAATTTTACATTAAATGTACTATTCATTTGGTTGAATTTGTCTTCAAATTTACTATTCTGTTGTTCAAATTTGTCACTGATTAACGTGAATAAATCTTCTAACGAGATTTTATTTTCGACTACTCTAGGTGTTGAGCTAACATGTTTTTCTAATAAAATGGATTCCGTGTCTGTATTGTCCATTTCCAGACTATTATTATTTTCTGCCATCGTTAATTTAATTATTTAAATGACTGTTTATTTTTTATTTGTACTTAACTATGCAATTACTAGTTACTTTACTTCGTCAACATAACCTCTCGTGCACTAGGTTATGTCCCGTCTTATATCACCTTCTCTGTTTCTAAATCTGGCCTGTTTTATATAAAGTAATTTTATATAATGTCCACAGTTCAGGCGCCATTTGTCACTGAACTTATTACTCATACACAAAATTTATTTAAAATTATGTATGTATACTTATTACCATAATATGGTACATACATATACTTACCGATTTCAATCACTGTCGGGCTCGTACTCTTCTTTTTAATATGCTTTTTACCTAAGGGGCCAGGATTCATTAACAGCGAGATTTTTGATACAAAGAAGGTGACACAAATGATAACACTGTTTTATATTGAAAGGAAGTATCAAATTTTTAATTTCCCCAATAGATTTTGCATATACAACCATGTGGTCAAAATGGCGTCATACAATGTTATAAAAACAAAATGGTGGCTATTTTAATATAGTCTGTTAATTCTTACGATTCTCATTTTATCTCCAAGCAAGGTTATTATGTACTTTTATCTTTAGCTGCAGCTATAATTACTTATTATGCTTAAATCTCATTTACACACAAACCAATGCCCTCGGCATATATGTTCATGGCCATGAGCTCACTCACACATATTCGCCCTATTACCAGTACATTTGTTCAGTTGTTTTATTTTGGATTAATGAGCTCATTAAAATAATAAAGAAATGATAAAAGTGGACTTCTCTTAGTTGTGGTCTACGCTGCTCCCTCGCTGGTGTTGGGTGGTTCCAGCGTGTATGGCCAGTGTTCGCCTCGTTTTGTTGTTTTTACTTAACGATGTTTACACTGATTCTACATGTTATGTTCTAACTATTATTACACTTGAGCATCTGTCGCTCCACCATAAGAATTTTACTTGAGGAGTTAGTTGTTTTAAGCTTTTAATTTGAAACTGATCAGACAGCGATACATCGCTGTTGATCCCTTGAAGAACTACGCTGAATTGAGACCGAGGCAAATGTAAATTTGCGCTTGTGTGTGTGTATTTTACGTCATCAAGCTTTGTCATACAGGACAACGCCTCGTTGCATGCGTTGTAGTCAGTGCGTCATTGTTTTTTGTTATGACGAACAGTGTTATTATCCAATCACAATGCATATTTAAAGTCATTCGTCACGAACACCGCCATGGCTTTTATCGGCTCCCGCACATCCAACGGTGACCTTGGCATGGTACTCTTGCTGAATCTGCTTTGTTCCTTCGTATATAGGGGCAATGGACCTAACCATTCTGTATTTTAATGATTAAACAATAAGACAAAAAAAATACCTTTAAATCCCATAATTATGGTATTGGGTCATTATGTACTGTTACATTATCTGGTTACATGTGAGTCCATCTTATTGCGCACATTCCTGCTATTTCGTGGGCGCACGCACTTTTCTGAGATAATATATTTTTACATAGTAACTGTTAATTAACTGTTATTTTACAATTTTGTTCTGATTTTGCGTAATATTTTACATTTTGGTTTGGGCGCACCCGAGATTTAGTTTCGGAACTTTTATAAGTGTCCGGCCGGCACAAGCTGTAATACGTGACTGAGAACGAATGCACTGCGTTATTTTCTGAGGTGGAGAGGGTGTCACGTCACCAATCTTATTGTCTTCAGACTATGGCGACTCAATTTTCAAGGCGAGGCAAATTGCGCACTGCATTCCATGTGACGTTTTTGCAGGCTTGGCTTGGTGACTTAATAGGTCAAAGTTCGTTTGGCTAAAAATAGCTGTTGTTTTTGCGTATACAATGTTGACCTTGATACAATGTCCTGCACATGCCTGCGTCTTTACAAAACTTTACCATTATTAATTATGCTTTTGAATTAAAATAAAATTTATATTTGTTTTTTCCCCAAACCAATATATGGATAGAAATGTACCATTACAATACCCCTCAATGAGAGGTTTTACGCCGAAGCATAAAAACTCTCATTGACACACTCATACTTCCTAAAGGGATCAGCCAGGATATGTCGCCACAACCCCCTTTACGGTTTATAAAAGAAATATTTAACTTACCCCTGGTCCAGTGACTGTGACTGCACCTGCATGACCTTACTGGACTTCTCTCTCGAGATACCAACACCGCAAGGCCAGTCAGGCACTTGGCGTTCCTGCTCTGACGCGCTGGCCAGCTCAGGACCGCCGCCACAGCATCACCAGACTCTGAAACATCAAATTAAAAATCAAATAGTGTCCTTGCATAATACCATATCCCTAACTGATCTGTCTCCCCTTAGCTATGTGCTGGTTTGCGTTAAGAAGCACTGATTTTTTCCTTAACTCCTAACATATATATGAATACAATATTTATTATAACAAAATGTAAAACATCCAGCCTCAATATCGACATTCTTTATACCCTTCTCTTGTTACATCTTATTCCCAAAATTCAAAATATTTCTCTGATTCCATTAGAATTTAAATAAACATTTCCCATTACAACATTTCAATTACCTTCCCTTGTAGAATATCTATTTCAAAACAATTAAATTCATTAATAAAATTCTTATATAGAATAAAACCCATATAAGTCTACTACTTTAGAACAAATTATGTACTTGAAAATGTCAATCATCTTCCATTGTCATAATATTTCTTAACTCGATACAAAATCATTTAGTTATCTCATCAGCTCATCAACATAATTCATTTTAATATTTACTAATGCGTTACTCATACTTTAGTAACCTCCTTCCACACACACTATGGCTCCCCCTGGACTGTAGCGCCCAGTTGCTTCCACAAGGACTGAAGTTAAGGAGGAATTTTGTCATCTCCTGTCCTTGCTTCGGCGTTACATTTAAAGTTCAGATATAAAATCCTACTGATTATATAATAAAAACCTTAAAACGGTCGATCACCCTTTTATTTGTTCCCACGCGAACGGGTGATAGCCGCTGTTCCATAGTTCCGGTATGATTTCCCCCTGATTCACCCCCCCCCACCGATGTTAATTTCAATTTCAAACCAATTTCACAGGCAACCAACCATGGTCAGTTTTACAATATCTGCCCACAGCTGGTTGTCGTCCAAAACCACAATTAATGTTGGTGAAACAGTAATCGCCCGAACTGTGGGGAAATCTGTTATTAGCATGTTTTAACAAATCATTTTTCATACACTGTACTTTATTAATTTTACATATAATATGACATTATATAATAGTTGTGTACAGTCTATCTTACACTCTATTTGAGCCTCCGTTGATTGTAACATGCATCGATGTTACTCAATCAACCCTTACCGCTATCTATAGCAACAACATGCCATCACTATAATAGCATATCTTATAACTAAATTTATTCCATTCACACTAACATAATAAAACAGTAAACACTCACAATGAACCTAAACTTCATTACATTAAAATAAACATCTCAGTTGCATCTGAATAAAATTTCCAAACATTCCAAAACTTAAATTATTTACCACTTCTTATACAATTAGATTCTCCAAAAATGCAAATTTATTATCAACATTCATTTTACATCACATTTCATTTATTATTACATTTCCACTATGAAATTTTTTGTTTAACATTTTCATCATTAATTTGTTTGGGTGATTCTCCGTCATTCACGATGATATGATTTATTGAATAGGCATTTATATATAACCTTACTCCCTTTCTCCCTTCTACCAACCACTAACAGATTTGCATAGGGTGACACCAATCTCTCAATAATAACCCCCTCCAACCCTTTATCAACTCTACTTATATCACTCTCCTCTTAGAATAAAATATCTGATACCCTCGTTGTACCTAGGATGTGTGTTCCCGAACCTGCAATTCACATTCATACCCTTTTGCCCTCCCTGGAATCTCGGCAAACACTCTTTGAAACTTCTCAATCACCTGCCACAACGACGCATGTTGATCACTCCCTACAACATCACCCTCACTACAAAATTTTACCATCGCCTATTTACTCTTCATTTACCTCACTCTCGCTTTCTCTACATACAATCACTCCCGCTACTGTGTCCCTACTACTACCCTGTTCCTGTATTACTTTTATTCCAAAATTCTTATTCTGTCCAACACCCATTTAAAATTAACTTTGATTGACTCAATGCCTTATTGAAATAATCATTTTCACCCAAACTCCATCTTTTACAACATTTTACATGAATATGATCATTGAAAATTACATTAGAAAATTCATAACTTAACTCATAATAACGATATAACTCAATACCTGAACATATTGTATGTTTAATCATTTACTATTCATTATAGAATCTAAATCTCAGAAAATCATTTAAATTCATTATCAAAACTCTTCTGTACAACATTAATTAATTAATTAATTACTCTCCAATTATTTAATTCAATCAGTTTAAAATTTCACAATTACTCTCATCATTTATTTATTCTGAAAAAATGTTATAATTATTATTAAATCAATTCCTCTTACATACATACATTGTTTACATAAGATACAGAATACACCATAATGTAATACACAAATACATTTAACATTACTACACAAAAGAATATACCATCCAAATTATTATCTGTTATCATTTACCACAAATCATTTCCTAATACAATCCATTTCGAAACCACACTATTCACATAATTAAATGTTCATAAACAACAACTGTTTAACCACCATCATCGAATAATACTCTGATCTTAGGTCTACATAAATCATTTTTTATTAAATATTATTACTATCAACATAATGATTATTTAATTTCTCATATTTTTCCACAATATCATTATAATTAACAGGACTATTCCATATTATTATATCATATAAAAATCACGATCGAGTATAGTCATGTCGCCTCTAGTATAATCTGTCACCACTAGGTAAGTTATAAATTCATCATTAACAACATCATCATCTACTGCTGCTATATCAGCTTCAACACAAGGTAAGATTTCAATATTATATTTCACTTTCTCTATACCTAACCTTTCTACTAATTCTTTATAATTTCTACCCACCTTATACAACTCTATCTCCCCGTCAACACACAACTCTCTTTCAAAATATCTCCCATCCAAATGCCATTTCACATTTTCTCTACTAACCCATGCAGAAGGTACTACAACTTTATTACTGCACCATCTGGCTCCACCAGATGCACAAAAAATCAAGGGACAATTATTTGTAGACCATACATCTCCCAAATACACTCGTGAAGCATTTTCTTCACCCACAACCACAACACCACGGGAAAATTTTACCCTCTGCAACCCCTCTCCCTGTAGACCCTCTCTACACTTTCTCTCTAATTCATCAACACTCTCTATCACTTCATTATCAAATTCTACTCCCACTATAACTTCATCAGCACTCTCAATATTCACAATCTTACTCTCTAACACCATATTTTTAATTATATTATCATTTTTCTCACCCCTACTTACCGTATTATATGTTAACTGATCGCCTTTATTTTTGTTTAATGTATCGGACTTTTCACCACTTTCTACCCCCACTTTAATCTCACAATTATCATGTACTTTATTCATTGTAAAGTTATTAATCATGTCGTCTGTTCTTGCATTTTGTTCCTCGAACACATGATCTATTGATTCTAATATTTTGTCAGTGATTGTTTCAAATTTATCGTTAATTTTGTCAAATTTACTATCTATTTTTAACAGCAACTGCATCATTGCAGTAATCTCATCGGTTTTGTTTTCATACCGAGTTGAGATGGGTGTTACTTGGATTGTATTTAATTCAACTGATTCGGTGGCACTAGACTCACCGATCTGGCTAATTGGGGTTGAATGAATGCCCATCTCACTCGTAAATGTTTCATCAGTCATGCTGACTTCTATGTTCTTATCGTCATTAGTATTCATTGTGCTTATTTCTAATACACGTATGTAAATAATATTATAACATAACCCTATCTTTGTACGTTTATTTTCACGTACCTCCAAAATTTTTATGTTATTTCAAATAACCATTCTGCTCTTTCCCGTAGGCCTACTCCATATAAAATTAAACTTTTATGTCGAGTCCCTGTTCTGGAAGCCACTATAATCTACTCACTTTTATTACTTTAAATTTATTTTAATTTTGTTTACTTTATTTCATCCATTGTCCGGACGCCATCTGTAAAGATACCAACAATGAAACATAAAATTTTCTTACCTTAGGGCCAGTTTTGTTTAGGCGAACGGAAAATAGCAGAACAGGTTATTTTCAGTAAATTACTCTTATATTTGATGTTTACCAATGACATTCCCCTTTTATTTTATTCATAACTGGTACATTGAATCCTACTTTGAAAAATGAACACTTCGGCCATGAGGCGCAATTTATCAAATCAAGTTGGAAGTAATTATTCCCATTAACATTCTACATTCCCACCAAAATAAAGTATAATAAATCATCACTTGAAATTATACATATAATAGAACACAACCCAGCACTTCTTAAAGATAGATTTTTTCATTCACCCAACCACGCACTCTTTCATACTGTACATGTTTTATATCCCCCTTATAGAGCTCATTTTAAATAAACATTTCTTTTAATAGAATTTTGAATGGTTTGAATTTATTTTATTCCTGATTGAAGAAGTTATCTGATGTTTCGTTGTAGTACTTATCTGGTTACATGTGAGTCCATCTTATTGCGCACATTCCTGCTATTCGTGGGCGCACGCACTTTTCTGAGATAATATATTTTTACATAGTAACTGTTAATTAACTGTTATTTTACAATTTTGTTCCGATTTTGTGTAATATTTCACACTTTTGTTTGGGTGCACCCGAGATTTAGTTTCGGAACTTTTATAAGTGTCCGGCCGGCACAAGCTGTAATACGTGACTGAGAACGAATGCAGTGCATTATTTTCTGAGGTGGAGAGGGTGTCACGTCACCAATCTTATTGTCTTCAGACTATGACGACTCAATTTTCAAGGCGAGGCAAATTGCGCACTGCATTCCATGTGACGTTTTTGCAGGCTTGGCTTGGTGACTTAATAGGTCAAAGTTCGTTTGGCTAAAAATAGCTGTTGTTTTTGCATATACAATTTCCTGCACATGCCTGCGTCTTTACAAAACTTTACCATTATTAATTATGCTTTTGAATTAAAATAAAATTTATATTTGTTTTTTCCCCAAACCAATATATGGATAGAAATGTACCGTTACAATGTAGATTATAATTTGTCTCCAAGTCACATGTGTATATAATATATACATCTATACTAATATAGCAATCACCTGACTACTATCTATCTTGCGACTTCAGTACTTAAATGATCAGGCTTGAAACAAGTTCAAGGGAACTTTTCCAGAGAACCAATAAGCAGCTTGCATTGAGGGTGGGCCCTTGCCAGTTTGATGCGTAGATAAATCGGACGTCTACTTGTGACGGTACAAACGTCCGTCTTAAGGAATTATGGTACTAAGAAATATTGTATTGTATTTTCATATGTAAAAGAGAGTTAGGTCAACTTCCCCCATATTTAAATACACGAGCAGTTTTATCTGTATAATTCGTCTCAAGGCCAAGAGCGTACGTGCGAAATAAGACGTACTCGATGGTTGCACTGATCGACAATGCTGAATTGTCATAACAAAATGCGACACGTAATAATGATGACAAAAACAATCCCGTCATCTGTTTCAGACAAAGGTTAATCCCCACCACATGTCGATTTTTACGACAATATGTCTGCCCAGTCTTCATACACCAGTGAGAGCGTATACACGTTCAATTGTTGGCTGGCAAGTTAACGCCAGCAGAAGTGCTTTAAACTTACAAAATGTAATTAAACCAGTGAACAGTTAAACAATGAAGTAAATTAAATTCAGTGCACTCGGACACAGACAAACTGTAAGTTAGGCCGAACATCTGCCACCAAGTATGGAAATCGCCTGAGGAGCAACCATTACCACGACATTGCAGGGAAGTTTCAAAATTATAGTAATCATGAATGAGCTCAAAAAATTTTAATTAATTAACCATGTACCAATAATCAATGTATGATATGTAAAAATGAGCGCATGAATGTGAAGGAATGCCGGCATCTAAACCATATTCTGAGGTGTTGGTTTGTGTTTGTGTTTTCAACATAAGTAAACATAATAAGTAAATTTAAAGTTAACACTGCAGTTTAATAAAATGATCTTGTATGAAGGTAATACAAGAGATAATTTAATATTAAAATAAGATGTGGATATGCTTAGAAGGCGGAAGTAGTAGCGACGCCATTTTGTTAAATTATTATGTAGAGGAGGTGACTCCATATTGTTTATTGAAAAGTGATAACTGCAAATTTGAATAAACCACAAGTCTGATTATTTCAATGCCGTTTAAATTATTATTTCAAAAACCCGACTGTCTCTGCCTTTCGTTTAACAAAGCGCTGGACCCGATTGATAAAATTAGTGTTGATGGTAAAACCACGTGTTCATACCGGATGTACGGTAAGTACAATGCTAATTACGATTATTAAAATAAATAACATAAGATTGCAAAAAATGGGTAAATTAACAATGGCGACCGAACTGGGACTTTGTATAAAATCATAATTATATAAATAAGCCAGAGAGCAGAAACAGTTGGTACCAAAATAATGAAACAACACGTAAACGTTAACGATAGTTAGGTTATGTGGTTACTAGATTAAGGAGACGCAAAGCAACAATTGAAAATAAACGCTAGTTTATTAGTAAATATTATTATTATTATTATCAAAATGGCAGAAAACAATGAAAGTGTCAGTCTAAATGACACAGCGACAGAATCAGTAATAATGAGTGGAATCGCTGCAAACTCAACACCTGTTAGTAGTAAAGTATCATTAGATGACTTGTTCCAATTAATGAAAATGCAAAGTAATGAGTTGAATGAAAGATTTAATGAACTGAAAGAGCGATTTAAAAAACGATATCAATGAAATCAAAAGACAAAATTTTAAGTTCGATAAAAGAATAAGTGAAATAGAGACACGTTTAGATGAAATGGAGTTAGAGAAATAAATAAATTGAATGAAAACAAAAACGACAAGGTAAGTAGTGGGGAGAATTATAATAATAAAAATAAAGATATGGTATTAGAAAATAATGGTGAGAATATTGGTAGTGATAATGAGATTTTAATGGGAATAGAATATGATAATGATGAAATGTTAGTGTGTGATGAGTTAGAGAGAAAGTATAATTATAAAAGGGTTGCAGGGGGTAAATTTTTCCCGTGTTGGTGAAGTAAAGGCTTCACATGTGTTTAGGAAGGACGAGAGTGCCTTCAGTATATATTTGGAAGACGATGTGTCTGCAAATAAATTTCCCTGGGTTTTTTGTGCACTTCATAGGTGGTGCAGGAATTATGAGTTAGTGTCCCCTGCATATTTTGAGAGAGAGAGAGAGAGATATATTGAGGGAAGTACTGTAAGGAGAGAGAAAGAAAGAGAGAGATAGAGATTTTTAAAGTACATAGCAACTATGAAGAGTTTGTAGAGAGGTTAGGTGGAGAGAGAAGTAATAATAATAATGAGTACTTACCTTATAGTGAAACTGAGGTAGTAGGAGATGATGATGAAAATAATGACTTTGTAACTTACCCGACTGTGACTAATCATACTGAAGGTGACAGGACCATACCGAATGTTGACAAGTTTTATGATATAGTAATGTGGAGTAATCCTGCAGAGTATTACTATGGTATAATGGATAAAACAGATTTAATTAGTTATTATATTACAAAAGATGATATAATGTACTTAATTAAAAATGAGTTGTGTGTACGTAAAATAAGATTATTATTTGATGATGGAGGATAATTATTTTATTGTGTTATGAACATTTAATTATGTGATAGTGTGGTTTCAAGATGGACTGTTTTATGAACTGATTTATGGTCAATGATTAAATGATAATTTGGATTGTATATTTTTGTGTGTTGATGTCCAGGTATTGATGTACTTTTGATGTGGTGTATTATATATATTTTTATGTAAACCATGTAGGTAATAGAAATGGCTTTAATAATACTTATAATGTTTATTGTGTTCTCAGAGGAAAGTAACTGTAGAATTTTAAATAATTGAAGAATAATTAATTGTGATGATGAATTTAAATAATTATGAGATCTAGATTCTAATGATTAGTAAATGAGTAAACATAAATATGTTCAGATATTGAGTTGTATTATTATTGTAAGATGAGTGATGAATTTTCTAGTGTTATATTAAGGTGAAATGTTGTAAAGAGGTTTGGGTGATGATGATAAATAAGGCATATGAGTTAGCCAAGTTAACTTTATTGGGAGTTAGAGAGAATAAGAAGTTGAAATACTAGTAAAATGAGGATATTAGTTATTTTATTTAAAGAGAAAAATGATATAAGTGGAATTAGTGAAGGGGGTTATTATGGAGAGATTGGTGTCATAATATATAAATCTGGTTGTTAGTAGAAAGAAGGTGAGTAAGGTTAGATAGAGATAAATGCCAAAATAAGATGTAGATAATAGTGAATAATAGAGAGTCACCCAAACTAAGAGGGAGGAAAGTGTCAAATAAGAGAAAAGTCATAGTTGAAAAGTTGATATAAAAGAATTGTAAAGAGTTAATAGAGAGTTGATAATAATAATGTTATAAAGTTTTGATACAAGTTGTGTAAATGTAACAATGTTAATGTGTAATGTTCAGTGTTTTATTATGTTGTATTGATATTGCTGTTGAACATACAAATATCGTTCTGATTCTGTTGCAAAGAAATATGAGTATCGTTAAAGCTGAGTAAAGAAAGTTTAAATAAGTTAGAGTGTATGCCATAAACAAATTGTGTTGAATTTTATATGATAGAGATAGTTCTTGTTGCTTTGAAAATTAAAAAATTGTTTTATGTGTTATGCTTAGTATAAGAATATGTTTTCTTGTGGTGAAGAGAGTAAAGTAACCTTGACTGGAGTCAGAAAGCTTTAATAAATCTTGTTCGTTTTTATTATGAAAGAATTTTAGAGTTAAGCAAACCAATGCCTCAAAACACAAACCAACGCCGCAGCTAAGGGGAGCCATATCAGTTGTGGATATGGGAATAGATAAGGCCACTATTTAAAATTTTTGTATTTCATGTTTCAGAGTTTGATGGTGTTGTGACGGCGGTCCTGAGCTGGCCGGGGCGTCAGAGCAGGAGCGTTAAGTGCCAAATGGCCTTACGGTGTTGGGATCTCTCCTGAGAAGTCCAGTAAGGTCAGGCAGGTACGGTCACCATCATCGGACCAAGGGTAAGTGATTTAAATTTTTCTATGTAAACACTACAGGGGGTTGTGGCGGCATATCTGGGCTGATCCCTTTAGGACGTGTGAATGAGTCAATGAGAGTTTTTATGCTTCAGCATAAAACCTCTCATTGAGGGGGTTTTGTAATGGTACAAACGTCCGTCTTAAGGAATTATGGTACTAAGGAATATTGTATTGTATTTTTATTGTATTTTCATATGTAAAAGAGAGTTAGGTCAACTTCCCCCATATTAAATACACGACGCAGTTTCATCTGTATAATTCGTTTCAAGGCCAAGAGCATACGTGCGAATTAAGACGTACTCGATGGTTGCACTGATCGACAATGCTGAATTGTCATAACCAAATGCGACACGCGTAATAATGATGACGAAAAACAATGCCGTCATCTGTTTCAGACAAAGGTTTAATAAGGGTTAATCCCCACCACATGTCGATTTTACGACAATATGTCTGCCCAGTCTGCCGTACATCTTCATGGAGTGAGCACATTGAAAAGTGTGCTGGCGTAAATTTTACCAGCAAAAGTGTTGTAAACCATTAAAATGTAACTGCTATTAAACAAGTATCTAAAAGTTAATAACCAACAATGTAAAGTCAGTGCAACCAGGACAGACAAGCAGAATCGAGAGTACTTCGGACATCGAAGTACGCCGAACATCGGGCAAGCCATGGACAACATTTGAACAGCCAACCTCAACATTTTCAGGAAAGTGCAAAATTAAATAATACCTTTTTATAAAAATAATCGAGCTCGAAAAGTACGAACAGCAAAATTTAATGTACCTAAAATGATAAAAATATAATGAGAGAGAGAGTGAGAGAGCGTGTGAGAGAACATGCCGGCATCTTATTTTAGAAATGGCGTTGGTTTGTGTTTTAGTAACACGATTTAATGATAATATTAAAAAGTAGAAATACTGCAGTATAAAATGTCCTTGATGTAATGCAAGTAAATAGGGAACCGAGAATTGAGAAGTAATTCATTATTAAGAAAGCGGAAGTTGTAAGGCCGCCATTTTGTATTGCTTTTATGAAACGCCATTTTAAGTTCATAAATGTTAATTATGCAAATTAGATACCTATTAAACAAAGTTTGTACAGCACTCAATTGTGGTCAGTTTCATTATTTCTTACAATCTTGCTGTTTCTGCAATCTCGCTTAATAGAACTCTGGACCTTAGGTATAAAAATAATATGGGCAATAAGGGAAATGTGCTTACATCAGAAGTATGCTAAACACGTGGTAAGTAGAAAGAATTATTTATGTATGTATTCAGTTATGTATTAATTTATGTAGAGAAGGGGAGTAAAGTTAACATACTTCATCATCAGGTAAACTTACAGTAGTGAAATGGTGCGCATCAGAATGTGTCACAATACGAAGTGCTGTAACATTGTTTTTAACATAACAACTGGAACTGTGTTGTTTTAAAATTTTTTTATAATTTCTCGTGAACAACTTATATTTTATTTATGCCCTGATGATGAAGATTTATTTTTGAAACACGTCATTGTGAATAATTTTAAACTAAGTCATAAGACAGTAGTCAAGTGATTGCTAGTATTAATACAGCTGTATATTGTTTGTGTTTGATGTTCGTTGTTTTAATTGTGTTAACAACAATAAACCTGAAGATGGGACTGTGAGCCTAAAACATGTACGTCAGTTGATATAGAACTTGATACAGAAACATGTGACATGTTGAAAGCTGAGCCTCATTGGGTGATAGCAGCAGTAGGCAATGGGTAGAGTTGAAGGCAATTTTAAATGTTGTTGTCTAAACAGAGCTCACTTAATCGTTGTTCCAGGCATCAAATTTTCGTATCAATTTGTGTTGCAGGAAATTAAACAGTCCGCTACTAACATTTATAACATATTTTTCTTATAAACCATAATAATAAGTATGCAACAATCGTATTGCAATGTCTTTAACATAATCGTTTCAGGAGTGTTGTTGTGTACATTTCAAACATCTGTTGATGCATTCATTCAAATTTAATAAAGACATGTTTTGTCTGTTAGGTCTATTACGTTTTGTCTATTAGACTTTTTTTTTGTCTAATTGTCCTAATCACGTGTGTGTGTGTGTGTGTGTGTGTGTGTGTGTCATAAGTCACATTCAAAACCAGCTACACAATTTCTGTATGATATGCTCTTGGTGATGTTTATGTGGTCAGTAGCAACACATTTCTGAGGCCAAGCTTCAACATAACAGGTGTCAATATAGTTACTAATGTTCATGGATTGTTGTATTTGAACAGAGGAAACTGGATAATTGACACCAGATAAAATTCCTATTTAGAACTTTAGTGATAGCTAATATAAACAAAGACAACAATAAACACTCAACAACAGTTCTTCAAGTTCACGATTGTCCAGCACACTTTAACATAACAAACAATAAATGTTGCCTAATTAAACAGTGTCATTCTAAATGTTGGAAGTCACCACTTATAGATGTTTGCACATGAGAAGTTGTAATAATTGCTTTACACCAAATGCAGTCTGTATTGCAGTATTAACTCACTAAATGTCACTTCTGAATCTAAGCCCCCAGCTGTGCCATAGTGTGTGACAAACCTGTCTTGGATATCAGTAGAATAATAGACCAATGTCTGGAAGCTGCATCTGACAAATCTAGGGTGTTACATAATTCTGCCGCTCACACAGCACGCAAAGGATCATGTTGCCACATATGTTCTTGTTCTTTGTCTGCTCAGCATCAGGATTTACTGCAAACGTGATTGGTGTCACATGGAACATGGTAGTAACAAAATTAAGACAATAGTAAATAGCCCTTTAACCAGTGACTAAACATGAACATGTAAAACTAGCAGCTTGTAGAAATTAAGCAAAATTTCTGCAAACAAAGAAAATAACTCTTGTCACTTTGGTTGAATGTGAGTTCAAGTTACAAAGTTTTTGGTAAAATAAATTTGCTCAAAAATTATAAAAAATTATGATATTAGTAATATTATTATTATAAAATTTGTCAAGTAAATGTTATGCGATAATAAAAGAATAACTTGCAAGAAACAGGCATTGAACACGTCTTACTGGCAGAACATTTACCAGTAAGCCCACCATACCTAATGGTGTGTCATAGATAAGTCTCAGACACCAGTAGTAGAAACTCAGATGCCTGTAAAACATTTGAAATTATCTTGTTTTTAATAATATTATCAGTAGCATTCAGTTTATTATAGTGAATTAAATTGAATTGGACTTTCGTTCCTTATCATCCAGTCTCCAAGAATCATCCAGCACCTAATTAATTTAATAAGAATTGAATTTCTCCAGTTACCAGTTGTAGTGAAGAAAAGTAAATTGTAATTTCTTTCCACTTATCTGTAAGTTCAGATTCTGAATAGCCAATTTTCTAGAGTGTGGAGATCTGGAATCGTGAAGGAAATACAAACTGCATACGCTTGTGACATTGTTTCCCTTAGAAAGTAATTGTGGCATAATATTTGAGTGTGTAATGAGGTTAAAGTATGTGATAATGTATTTAAAATCTGTTTTGTCACAGATAGATAAAACTCCTCCCACAGACAAAAATGATGACAACTAACTGGTCATTGCCCCACAGTGTTCATCTCCTATTTCCTGGATGGTTTATCTTTGTGTATGTATAGTGATCCATTAGGACTACTGTTGTAAGTGGTATACTTGAATAGAGAGATGTATATGATAGTGTTGCTTCTTATGGCAGCATTGCCATTTGGTTCTACCATGTATTATGGTTACCAGACATTAATGAAACCGTGTCCACAGCTGAAACCACAGACTGATGTGGATGTGAAAAAGGTAAGCCATTTATGTTTGACAGTGTTTGTTAATTGTTGCAACACACAGAAGTATAGGTCTTCGTGTGTGTGTTATACGATTTGCTCTTATAAGTATTAAGGTTGTTTTATGATATAAAACTGGACAATTGTTTATACACTGATGTCTGTATTAATGAAGTATACATTTGTGATATTTATGAATAATCTGTCTCACTGACATACAATAGGTAACGATCTTGGCATAACAAAATGTTGACAAAACATAGTAACGTGTGTATTTTATTTTTATAATTACATCATTAGGCTCATATAATGCTTTCATAATCTGTTATAACGAAACTGTAGTAAAAAAGACACTGATATATACTTGGGTTGCTGTAAAACTATAGTTATTATGTTGTCTGTACTACTTTCAAAATTCAAATATTCTGCTTTTAAAGCCATTGCTTTAATATATTAACTTAAATTAATTTTGTGTAATTTACGAAACCAAAAATCGGTGCTGCTCTAGCGTAATAACTTCCTCTACTGTAGACCAAGTTGTAGGTTGTTAAATCTAGTAGCTTTTAGATATGAATTAAAATAAATATATGTGTGTGTGTGTTAATTTACTTACAGTTTTCCATAAACATGTAATGAAATTTTAATTATGTTTAATGTTCAGAAACAATAAACTTAATTGTTTTTCTCATACACCACATAATCATAATCAGTGTAAGGAGCTTTCCAGTATTCAAATTGGCACATCTCGCAGTCAAATTTAAAAGAAAATTTTAAATGTATTATTGACGATATAATCCGTATTAATTTATTAATCTAGGTCTATTTAATATATTACGTGACTGGTACTACTCTCGTAACCATTTATATGTTCTGGCATGGCAGAAAAATAAACTGACCACATGAAAACAGTAGCTACACTTATTGTCACATGGTGAATGAGCATGTGTAGCTTGTCATTTCACAGGTGATATTAATTAATACCAGTTCATGCAGGAAAACAACTTTACTTAAAGAAAAGTTGTTGAATCAAACAAAAATACAAACTTTTTTTCTTTTAACTATTATATAGCATAATAATATTATAGTTAGGGTTATATATTAAAATTAGTTTATTTGCAGACACTAAGGGAATGCAGCCAAACAGTACTATATAAACAAATAACTAACTAACTAGGTACCAGGGAACTTACTGTAGTAACAAATAGTGTTAAAACAATCTGAATGACAAACAATTACACATGCTGTGCCTATTTCTATTTGTCTTTTGTCATTTTGATTCATTTATTCCAGGAAAGGCCACACTCATTCATTTACATTTTTGCTTGGTCTTCCTCTCATCTTCTGAAGCTCCCTCATCTGCTATACCTTGTTCGATTGCCTCTTCTGCTCCAGCTTCACCATGTGCCCAAACCATTTCAAAGTTATCTCACTCTATACAGTTGATCAGCGGTTCAATCTCCACTTTCATTCTCAGTGTATCATTTCTGAACCTATCATACACCCTTCACACTTGTCAATAATTTCATTGGTTCAGTAGTGAGTGCGAATTGATAAGTGATGCAAGCTTTTGTGAGGTTAAGTAGACACAATTTTAAAACATTTGTGTCTATGTTTTAGTCAAAATTCATTGTCATCGTCATGCCCTGTGTACAGAAACAATGAGTGTTTTTGTGTTTGTGTTTAGTATGTTACTTAAATAAAGAATAACCATTACACATAAATTATAAATCTTATGTTAACCAGATATGTGATGATAAGATATCTACATTAAGAATAATCTTTCTCACAATACACTGTAATAAATAGACCAAAAGTGCTTCAGAACACATGGTCTCTATCAGAAGTAGAAGTGATAGAAGACACCACTGAAAACCACCACTTGTGGAGACCACTGAAAACAAAGGAAGGTGAGTGTTGACAGAGAAAGATTGGAGGAAGCAAAAGGATATTATTATATAGAATACAGAAAGAAGAGTTAGTTTCTTCAGCCACATAATGAGGATGCACAACAAACAGACTCACAAAACAGATTTTCAACATGTTCACAAGAATAAGAATGGCAACCATCAGGTACAAGTGATAAAGAAGGACATGACAAACATGGGGATCACAAAGGACAAAATACAGGATAGCACTACTTTTAGAAAACTGACACAAACCTTCAAGGGTGTATAGTAAAAATACAAGAAGAAAACAACTGGACAGAAGACAGAAGAAAACAGCAAACCAACATAATATAAGAGGAACTGGAAGCAAGCAAAAAGCGAAATGAATTCATTGAGTTATCTTGTACTGTTCTTTGACAACCAAAATCAAAAGATGAAGATGTATGATTATAATATCCCATAGGTACTATTCATCATGGGTATTAAACAGGTTCTGATGATGACAATAAATTACAAAATTTCTAGAAACTTTTGACACAAATGTCTTAAAACCCTGTGTAGTCCATGACTGACCCTCACAGAATCTTTTATCATAGAAGTTGTACAAAAATACTTTTTTATTGAGCAGTTTACAGCTCCCCTCTGTGTAGGATAATTTCAAGAACATTCAGAAAAAAGGGCCGGAAACTGTTACAAATAGACTTTGGAGTGTGTACCTGTTGGAATATACCATTGTTGGAATAGTCTATATAATCACTGGGGTGAATTGGTGGTCACCGTTCCTATTGTTTTCGACACTGATGATCCCCTCCAATGGTGAGGCCGAAACATCTGTCAAGACAAACTCTAGACCACGGCCTAACAGCCCCCAACTAATAATGTTTCCAATTATGTAGACACCGGCCATGAAACTCTATTGTACAGTTTGCAATTATGTAGACACCGGCCATGAAACTCTATTGTACAGTTTGCAATTATGTAGACACCGGCCATGAAAGCCTTTGTACAGTTTGCAATTATGTAGACACCGGCCATGAAACTCTATTGTACAGTTTGCAATTATGTAGACACCGGCCATGAAAGCCTTTGTACAGTTTGCAATTCCAGATACTAATTTCAACTAGACATGGAATGCTTATGTATAGTGGAAATTGGGTTTATTTAAGGAGTATAAATACAAAGTAGTTTGAATCGTGTCCACATCTTCAGATTAGAAACTGAAACAAATAATGTAGGGACACCTTTTATTTAAAAAAATGATTGCGGATTGGCTGAGGCGATGTTTGTGAAGTTTGGAGTGTGCAAACCCTAGAACAGTAGTCAAATCAAACAAAAACCATAATGTCCGAACAAGTGGACAAATATAAATGAGAACACAGTAATGAGATGGGACAGCCCATACATTAACTAAAATTATAGGCTGTTTGGAAGCTGATTTTTTAATTGTACACTAGTTTTATTTATGATTGATTAACTATGTTTTCTATAAATTAACACTATAAGTTTAGTACTATAAACATATTTTGTAGAATTCATTAAGACTGTTGTGTGCTGTTTTAATGTTTGTTATAAATAACAATTGACTTTCTCGCTTAGTTTCTTGGTAATTGGCACCTGTCTTTGCTTGTACTGGATGCTGCAACTGAGGACTTTGTGGAGACCAGTGTGTGCGTGAGTGGTAGATTTGAGCAGTATAATAAAACAATGATTAGACAAGTGTGGACAGTTGATACACCGGATCAAAATGATGAAAACAGTGAACCGACTGCAATAGTTGATTTATTAACAACAATAAAACAACCTGGAGTATGGGCTGTTCATACACCTTTAGGAGGTAAGAATAGAAAATGTCTTAGTCTGTAATAAGGATTAGTATAAATCTTTTTTTTAAATAAAATGTCATCTCAAATTTACACAGATAAACAAAAGGTATACAATCAGTAAATGTATCTGATGTAATTCTTTGTTTCTGCATGTAACATATCCTTGAACTACAATCACTTCACACATAAATAACGCAATGTTCCACTGTTCACTGGTGTTTAACATAAATCTTTTTGATAGGGTAGTACTTGTCTGTGTTCTATACACACCTGTGCAGATGATGAAATCATGTGAAGATATAATCTAATTATATAACTGTATAAGTATGTGTACAAAAAAATCTTGTAATGAATAAAATTATGAGAATTTTGTGGACCTGTGAAATGGGTAGATACAATAGGGCAAGGGTCAAGCACTCTGACCTATGGGAACACATGGACCCACAAGGAGTTTTATAAATCCCTGGGACCATAAACTGTTTTGTAAATCCATTATTTACTCCTTGTCATTATAAATTATTCAATTATTATTTATATGACCTTTGGGACACGTCTAACTATTGATATCTTATTTTATTGTTATATTGGAGTGTTAGTGGTCTCAAATATTTCTACTAGTAATTTTATACGAACCACTATGTTACTATGTTACCAACCTACCAGGTTCGTAAATGACCTGAAGATGGCTTGACTGCCGAAAGCGCTCATCAGTACCAAAGATAACATAGTGGTTCGTATAAAATTACTAGTAGTGATATTGCTTGTCATATTATTATAAAACCCTTGCCATCAATTTTTCATGAGGCTGCTGTAGTTATCAAACTATTAATGATGACATATAGGGAAGGGTACACCTGTTGACTTGATCTTAAAGTATGTGCTTGCCCCACTGACCCAAAGAGAATACCCTAACAAACTGCTATAGAGAATGTCCCAGTCAATAAATTCTTAATTTTGTAGTGACCATCAATCAATGAATTTTAATAATGAAGGTTTGCGAGGATCGGTCAGAAAAATATAACACAAATAATTTAAAATTTGTGTTATACTTTTTTGACTGATCCTCGCAAACCCTTTATCATTAAAATCCAGTCAATAAACTTGCTTTGTACAAAACCTATTACTTATAACAACATAACACCAATTATATACAGGTTCTTTATTTCGGAAAAAGGCAAAACTTTTTTTTATTTATTTCAAGTCTTGTAAAGTTTGTCAAAAACAAGACCTTAAAATTATAGCTTCTTATTTGAATATGGTCATTTAACAGCAGCAAATCCTGTACAGTACTCAATTATTGCTTCCATGGAATAGCAGAAATGAGAACACCAGGCAAAATACAACCTCATATTTGTAATGTGTCAAAAAAGGGGTTTTTTTATTTTTTATTAAATTTATTCTGTATCATCATTGTAAGTCCCATGTAAAATCAGGTTGTATTCAAACAATGAACCGTGACGTAACTTTTTGAGCGGAGTGTAGTTGAAGAATGCGATACTTGTTGGGAGACTGAACGTTTGTCACGTACAACTGTGCGCATATGCAATCCGGGGCGCGGTTTCTACGCACAAAAAATCTGAACCGACGCTGAGAAAATGGCGAGGCATGAAGATTTCCTTGCCACGTGCTCTGTAGACGGCGGAAATCAAGTAGAGGCTCCACCCAACTCAGCCTCTTATATCGTTGCCGTTTAATAACACTAGCCCATGTGGCCATAGACAATCCAGACTTATTGTACGACTACGAAGAACCCATAGCCTGAAGGCAGTGCATTTCGGTTCATTAACAAAGTGTAGTGGGGAGTTAGGTTGGCACTCTCTGAGCAGTCGACTATTAACATCTAAAAACAGCGGACACGAGTAGTGGTGTGCATCACCGGCCGGCCAAAGTTTTATCTATTATTAAAAATGGGAAAATAGTTAAAAGGCAGTCGACAAAATAACTCTTCCCCGGCCGGGTGATTACAAAAGTTCGCGAACCAAAAAAGCTGTTCTAAAATATTCAAGATGTGTTAAAGTGTAATTTAAAAACAGTTAAATTCGACAGTGTAACATAAAAATGTGGACGAACTAACATATACGCAGTGCGACACGTGGCTAGCAGAGACGCTGAGGGTTAAGTAGTCGACAACCAATTTCACTGTATAAATAATTTCATGTAAAGCGCTCTGAATAAAATAAATGGGGATTTAAAATGTATGAATGTGAGAGTGAGCAAGCTGGGTTGTTTTTCTTTTATTAGGTTAATAAATAATTTAAGTATATAAATTAAAGATACTTGTGGTTTTGTATTTCAATGTGTTTGTAATTTTGGTCAGATGGGGGTCGCTACGTCAATATTTAATTTTGTTCATTTGAAAGATTAGAGAATGTAAAATGAGAAAGCATGTTTTAATTGATTCATAAAAAAGAATGATAAAAGAATAATAAAATGAAGTTGAAATAGTTAACTGAAAATGAGAGTAATTATTATGACACATACAACCTTGAAATCACGCTTGTACTTTACAGTTCGTGTGACAGACCTGGGCTGGCAAGGTAAGTGGATGAGGAGTTATTAAAAATTTAAATATGGTAATTCTTATTAATATTAACTACACAATTGGCGCCCGAACTGGGACAAGTTTTATAAATTAAATTTTATACATAAACCGCACCTACATGTGAAAATGAGCGTGATTTGGAGGTTGGGTGATATACGTGCTAATTATGTATAAAAGATAATAAGGTAGAACTAAATAATACTTATGTTATACTATACGAATAATACTGTGTATATTTAAGATTGAATTTTATATAGAGAAAAATATAATAGGTAATATAAAAAATGGATACTAACAAAAATAATAATGAAGACGTCAGCTTAACTGACATTCAAACAGAGAGCTCAGTAAATGTTGATGTAAACGATTCAGGAATGGAGACAACTCCAAGCCTGATAGACGAATCTGTAATAATGAGTGAAGCAAAAGCAGAATCTACTCCTGTAATAAAGAATGCAAAAGAATTTTTACTGGACAATATATACAATTTCATGAGAACAATGTCTGATAACTTGAATAGTAATATTAACGTAAAATTTGACATTCAGAATAGCAAATTCGATGAACAGAAAAGCGAAATCAGTGAAATAAAAAATAATTTCAATGTTAAACTTGATGAGTTAAACATTAAAATGAATGAACAAAATAATAAATTTGATGCTATATTTGATGAACAGAATGATAAAATTAAAAATAATTTTACTGAAAAATTGAATGAGATCAGAGATGAAATCAAACAACAAAATATTAATTTTAGTAAGCAAATGAGTGAAATTAATACACGCTTTGATAATATGAAAGATGAGATAATAGAATCAATAGATCATGTGTTTGATAAACAAATAAACAGAATAGGTGACATAATTAATAACTTTGCAAAGAATAAAGTAGACGAAAATTACGAGATTAAAATGGGGGTAGAGACTAGTGAAAAGTCCGATAAATTCGATGATAAAGACGATCAAATGACGTACAATGAGGTAAGTAGGGGTGAGAATTACGATGATATAATTAAAAATGTGGTGTTAGAGAGCAAGGTTGTGAATATTGAGAGTACTGATGAAATTTTAGAGAGAGTAAGATATAATAATGGAATGTTAGTGTGTGTTGATGAGTCAGAGAGAAAGCGGAGAGATAGTATAGAGGTAGAGGGGTTACAGAGGGTAAATTTCCCCAGGTTTATTGTGAACCAAGGTGTTTACAAATGTTGTTGTTGAAGGGCAAGAGTTCCTTATTATTAGAAGACATGAGGTCTTTGAGTTGTTCCCTGAATTTTTACGAGTTAGTGCCCTCTGTATGGGATGGTAGAGAAAGTGTGATATGGTGTTATGGTGAGAGATATTTAGAGAGAGAGTTGTGTGTAGATAGAGAGATAAAATTATTTAAGGTGAATAGAAATTATGAAGAATTTGTAGAAAGGTTAGATGTAGAGAGAGTTGGGAATTATATCGAGTACTTACCTTGTAGTGAGACTGAGGTAGTAGCAGAAGTAGATGATAAAGTTGGCGAATTAACTTACCTTACTTTAACAGAAAATACTAAAGGAGAAATTACCCTACCCGATGTCGACAGGAATTTTGAAATAATGGTATGCAATAATATTTGTATTATCAATAGTATTGATATAATGGAACAAAGTAATAATGATGACTATTATAATTATAATAGCCATATGTATTCAATTGTAAATGAATGGTGTAGTCATAAGATTAGATTATTATATGATGATGGGGGTTAAATAAAAAATCATTGAATGGACATTTTAAATATTTTAGTTTATGGTAATGACCTGGCTAGATTATGAAATGAGGTGTGGTAAACAGAAAAGTAATGACATAAAATTGTAAATAAATTTTAGTGAAATTAATTGTGTTTGTGTTGTAAAATATATGGTATATAAACAATGTGTGTATGTAGTAGAAATTGATGTAATAATAATAATAATAATATTTTGACAGACTAAATAAATAATGAGAATAATTATGAAGGTGATAATAAATGAACTATAATTATTTTGGAGTAAAGTAATTAACACATTCGAGACGAGCTGCGGACCCGTATCCGCAGTACCGTAGAGTCCCATAAAGACGAAGTGCGGGCATAGCTCGCAGTCGCGTATCGAACTACGAAATAAACGTAATACGGCTCCCGCTCGCTGTTAGTCACAATGAAACGATAGCAGTATTAGTAGTTAACATTTTCAAATGTAGATGGCAGCAGCAATCAGAGTCTGAACACAACAGTAGCTTTTTTTTGTATGTTGTACACAACACACTGAACGTAACCAAGCCACATGGTCGGCGTGAGGAAAATGGCTTCTGCGAAAAACAGGGTAAGTTTAAAAATTAATATTTTATTTATTTTACAAGCTACTGACATAAAATTTGCACTAAATTAATGAGAATGCTTGGTTTTATAATATAATATAGCTGTATATATTTAAATATTATATGGTTTAGAAGTATAAGCTTTTGAAAAAAATGCAAAAAAGCCCAGTCTGTACGGTAAATGAATGCATTTTTCATATAGTCCTGAATGTGTTAAAATAACTTGTGTTTTCAATAACTGATTGAATTAAAGAATTTGAGATTAATTAATTAATTAATGTTGTATAATTGAATTTTGATAATGAATTTAAATGATTTGAACTTGATAATAAATAGTAAATGAATAAATGTAAAATGTATTTAGTTGTGGAATCATATGATTGTCGTAATGTTTCAGAAGATACATGGAGTTATGTACATTATTTGGTGGTTATATTGTTGTGTCTATGACAGTAATCATGTTGTATTCAAGTATATGAGTGATGTAATGTAAGTATGAATTTTATAATACAAGTAAATAAAGTAAAATGTTTACATGTGTTTAAAAGGTTTTTGAATTAAATGATGAAATTAATTTGAGATAGTTATGAATTTTCAATGAGTAATAAAAGTTAGAATTTGGGTGATAAATATTTATATAAGGCATTTGAATCAGTCAGAGTTAAGTTTAAATGGGTGTTAAACAGAATAAGATTCTTGGGAATAAAAGTAGTACGGAAACTGAGTATTAGTAGGGACACAGTAGCGATAGGGCATATGTGTAAAGTAATGAGAGTGATGTAATTGGAGAGTAATTAGATGGAGGAATTTTGTAAAGGGGGTGGTGTGATAAGGAGTCCTCAATGAAAGGTACTGTGGCAGGAGGTGAACCGTATGTGCGTTGGCGGGGTTACCTGGGGGGGACCAGGAACCAATAAGGGAATGAGCATAGGGAGGGAACACACATCCTAAGTACAAAGAGGGTAAAGGGTATTTTGTTATAAGGGTAAAATGATTCAAGGTGAGTTAGAGTAGCAAGTTAGTGGAGATAAATGTTTTGAGGGATTGTGGTCATCCTATGTAAATCTGTTAGTGAGTGTTAGAGTCAGAAAGGGGGGTAAGATTGTATTTTAATGCATTTTCAATGAATTAGATTATTGTGAATAATTGGGAATGACTATATCACCCAAACCAATTAATGATGAAAATGTTAAATAGAAAATCTGAGTTAAAGGGTGATAATAAATGAAAGAAGTGAAGAATTTAATAGAATTTGAAAATAAAATAAAGCTGTAAGGTGTGTAATTTAGGTCAAACTTAAATGAGAATTGTTTATTTTAAGATAATACCAACAATGTTAATTATGAGTGTACTATGCTATATTATGTCGTACTGTGTTAGGTATAAGAAGTATAACTGTGTGTCAGGTATTTTACATTGTATAAATCTGTGTAGTGTATCTAGGGTAAGGTCATTCACCTGACCCAGAGAGATCAGCTAATGACTGATGTCAGACGTGTAGTAGATTCCTTATAATTGATTGGCAGATTTTTTTATCAAACTGAGTAAATGATAGAATGTGAAATTTTGTTAACAAAATAATTCTTTTTGGGAATCGATTTTTGGGGAAAAAAATTATTTTTTGCTTGAAGTACAGATTGTGTTTTTATGTCCAGGATATATTGCTGATTATATGTTAATGTATTAACTGAATTATATTGTTTATAGTATATGTGTTGTAAACAAATGTAATGATAAGGGAATTTATGATTTAATAAGGTATTCAATTTATTTCATTGATTATGATTGTTAGTAGCTAATTAAGAAAAGTTGTAAATTCATTTTAGAGATTTTGAAAGTAAATGGAAGGAGATGATGAAATTAATGGTAATATGAATCTTTGATATTGGAATTAGATTAATTTTTTGAACAGAATCTAAATGATTTAATCTGATTTGTTTGATTTATTTTTGAGTATGTGTATGCGCCCAGTACTTGCTAAAGGCAACCCAGTATGCATGTAAGGGGGAACATATCGGTTGAGGGTCTGGTATGGTATAAGGCCAGTTTTTGATTTTTTATGGAATGAGTTGAGGTTGGATGGTACTATGGTGAGTATCTCTCCGATTTTATGGTGTTGGGATCTCGCACAGAGAAGTCCAGTAATCTCGTTCGGGTGCAGCCATAGTCACTGAGCTAGGGGGGTAGTTTACCCATGACATGTTTAAAAATTTAATGGGGGATTGTGGGCGCCATATCCTCACCGATCCTCTTAGGGTTTAGCAATGAGAGTTTTTCTGTTTCGGCAGAAAACCTCTCATGGGGGGGGGGTATTGTAATGTGTCAAAAAAGGGGGTTTTTTATTTTTTATTAAATTTATTCTGTATCATCATTGTAAGTCCCATGTAAAATCAGGTTGTATTCAAACAATGAACCGTGACGTAACTTTTTGAGCGGAGTGTAGTTGAAGAATGCAATACTTGTTGGGAGACTGAACGTTTGTCAGGTACAACTGTGCGCATATGCAAACCGGGGCGCGGTTTCTACGCACAAAAAGTCTGAACCGACGCTGAGAAAATGGCGAGGCATGAAGATTTCCTTGCCACGTGCTCTGTAGACGGCGGAAATCAAGTAGAGGCTCCACCCAACTCAGCCTCTTATATCGTTGCCGTTTAATAACACTAGCCCATGTGGCCATAGACAATCCAGACTTATTGTACGACTACGAAGAACCCATAGCCTGAAGGCAGTGCATTTCGGTTCATTAACAAAGTGTAGTGGGGAGTTAGGTTGGCACTCTCTGAGCAGTCGACTATTAACATCTAAAAACAGCGGACGCGAGTAGTGGTGTGCATCGCCGGCCGGCCAAAGTTTTATCTATTATTAAAAATGGGAAAATAGTTAAAAGGCAGTCGACGAAATAACTCTTCCCCGGCCGGGTGATTACAAAAGTTCGCGAACCAAAAAAGCTGTTCTAAAATATTCAAGATGTGTTAAAGTGTAATTTAAAAACAGTTAAATTCGACAGTGTAACATAAAAATGTGGACGAACTAACATATACGCAGTGCGACACGTGGCTAGCAGAGACGCCGAGGGTTAAGTAGTCGACAACCAATTTCACTGTATAAATAATTTCATGTAAAGCGCTCTAAATAAAATAAATGGGGATTTAAAATATATGAGTGTGAGAGTGAGCAAGCTGGGTTGTTTTTCTTTTATTAGGTTAATAAATAATTTAAGTATATAAATTAAAGATACTTGTGGTTTTGTATTTCAATGTGTTTGTAGTTTTGGTCAGATGGGGGTCGCTACGTCAATATTTAATTTTGTTCATTTGAAAGATTAGAGAATGTAAAATGAGAAAGCATGTTTTATTTGATTCATAAAGAAGAATGATAAAAGAATAATAAAATGAAGTTGAAATAGTTAACTGAAAATGAGAGTAATTATTACGACACATACAACCTTGAAATCACGCTTGTACTTCACAGTTCGTGTGACGGACCTGGGCTGGCAAGGTAAGTGGAGCAGGAGTTATTAAAAATTAAAATGTGGTAATTCTTATTAATATTAACTACACATATTGTTTAAAGTTTGTGATTAGAGCACTGCCTCATAGTTTAAACCAAGAAAATGGTTTTAAAACATCTATATTGTCAAACATTCTGATGTTAAATCAGCATTGCTGTCCGTTATCGTATCCACCTGCTGCTTGGAGTTCTCTCACCAAATCGTTCTTTGTCAACCTCATATTCCTCTTCGATGAAATGACCAGTTTAGTTTCTGATTGGGTAATCTTTCTTTGGGCATCACTTACACAAGACCAGGTAATTCACTGTAATATCATCCACAACTGTGTATTTAATCTCGTATTGGTGTTGTTTTTTAGATTTGGCTGTGACTTTTTGCCAAAAATCCATGTCCGTAATCCTCAGTATTCTTTCTGTTCTATGTTTCACAGCTGTATGTTAGACTCTTTGTCACTGTTGTGTTGTAGACCCTTCAATTTTTTTGTTTCAATTATACTCAGTTCCTGCAGTAAACATATAGAGATCTTTTCTTGCAAATATGCTTCTTTTCCTATGGTTTCATCTTATGTTCCCTCCTGTGTGAGACTCATACTCAGATACCGTATGTATTTTTCTTGCAGGACCTGAACTGTCCATTATCCGTCTTCCAAAATTATATCTTATTTTAAGCCACACCATCTTTCTTCTGAGTATTATTAAATGCTTATGACATGTTTAGACGTTTCCTTTAAAGCACAGACAGTAAAATCATTGTATTACGGGTGTAACATATTTAATGTTATGTTTGTTCGACAGTAGAAATAACACTTATGTGGAAAAATATATTATTGCCTGTGATAATATTAGTTTCCAATTTTTGTTACCTAAAATATATAAATATTATCCCAAACTTGTATTGTATATAAGTTTCCCAAATGTGTATATTTTAGAATAAATATTAGGGATCTTGATCAGCTGTACTTATGCTACAAAAACTTACAAGTTACATTTTAAATAAATAACACTGCCAATTTAATTTGTTAAACTTGTGTTATTACTAATATTGTAATGTGACAGAATAATAGCCCCATCCCAAAACCAAAACGGATCAATTCAGTAGGCAAAGTCGCCTATGTTATCCACATAAACCAAATATAAATTAAACAACCTATAGTTACAGAAAAAAAAGACTGTCTAATATAAATAATAAAAGAAAAAATACAATGCAAATAATAAAATAAATAATTAAAATGTATTATAGTAAGTGTATAATATACATACAAACATTTGTGTAGTTATGTAAATGTGAAAGAGTGGGGAATAAAGGTAGTGATCCCTGATATTATATAGTGATGCACAAGTGATATTCCCAAACTAAAAGTGTCAGTGAGGGGGGAATGGAAAAGGTGCGGGTTAAGTACTTTTATGTAAAAGGAAAACCCAAGAACCATATTAATAGAGAGTTGTGATGGGAGTTTAGAATAAAGTTAAGATGTTTATAAAGGTTTTGGCATAACCAGTTATGTTTATGTTTTATGCCAGGGCTTATGACCGACATTCATAAACTATGTTATTAAAAATATTTAGAGCCTATGAACAGAATCAGAAGGTGATAAATTAGGGACAGAAACCCCATGAACAATAAAATAATCATGGATTAGTTAAAGTTAGTAATGATTAAGATTAATGGGATGGCTGAATAGTATGCCAGTCAACTAATGTTTGTGACTAATCGTAAAATACAATATTACACCATGTAGGCCATACCCAAAAACATAGCATGCCGGATGATTCTGTTCCTATCAAGTTATTGTTCCTATTAAGTCATTATTCTTATTAAATTATTGTTTTAACATTAAGTATATTATTTAACATTTTATAATTGTAAACTAGGCCATAGAGGCAATATATTAAATAATATGTTAAAGGATTTTATTGTAACCATTGTTCAAATAATGTTAAGGGTCCAGACTCATTTAGTGAATAGTTTGAATTAGAAAAAGGGTTCATAATCAGAGATTCAGTAATAACAAATGTAAATTATAAAATATAACAAATTAGTAAATGTTGTCAGTAAACTAAAAGTGTAGGCCAGAGTTAGAAATTTTGTAAGGTGGGAAACCACCCTTTATAATAAACAATTTATATAAAATAAGGTATCAAAATGTTCACAATTACATAAAGAAAAACATGATGTACTTTAAATTTTAGGAGACTTAAAGCTAAAAAAGGAGTATTTTTCTTATAGGCAAATGAACATTTAAATCTTGTAAACTGACCATGTGACCTTATGAACTCTCAGTTTTGACCAATCACAGGCCAGTATTGCGAGGGCACGAAACCATTGATGGAAAAGCAGGAATTTTAAGTTGTATTGTTAACCATTGTAGAGAGCAGATGAGCTCTAATGAAGAAGTTTTTAATTAAATAACAATAGTGTTTTCTGGACAGTTGGCGATGAAAAATAATAACCAATAGAAGCTATAAATACTGTGGAAGATAAAAAGACGAAAATATCTAAATTAAAACTACAACAAAAAGCAGAAACTCAAAAAATCCTGACTGCCTATAATGAACACACTTTCATAACGTCTGTGAGCGACGCCAAGTTTAACTATTAACCACACTTCAGGTACGATCACACAACACTATCGTAGGCACTATCTACACTTACAGAAAAACACCAGTGATCATTTATTGAAAGAAAACCTTGAAAACTAAAACATTGAACACTAAAACATTTATTTTAAAATAATTTGTAACAGCACGTGGTTAGTTGGTTCAGCGGCCATTTTGCCAATATAGCGTCGTCGCCTAGCGACGAAAAATAGTAAGATATAGTATTAAGTTTTTTGAAATTTTACTTACCTTGTAATGTATTGTATTTTTGTATGTATGCTCTGAATTCAATGACAGTCTAAAAGAACCCTTAAACCCTGAGAATTAATATATTATTATAAATAATTTGTTTATTGAAACTTGTTAGTGTAAAAGTCGAATGGAGCACTAGAGTCGACCCGACCCATATTTGTTTCGACACAAGTCGACTGTTCATTTTCTCTAAATAACTTAAACAAAAATAAATATTGTTATTTGGGACAAAAGGAGTTGCCATTGTAGGAAAATAGAAAGTTTACAGGTAAATCAACAGGAGAGTGAGCAGCGAACGGACCGAAGTATATGGAAGAAGAACGAGGCGCTCGAGGACACTATCGATTGCGGAAACAGATCCGTTTTGACACAAGTGGGGTCAATTTGCACTAATAAAACTCTTCAAAAATAAACAAAAATAAAACTCAAAACAAATAAAATAAAACCCACAATACACTGTTATATTACAGATGACGTCAATGTGGGGCTAAATAAAAATAAACCCGCAACCGTAAATACACTGTTACATAACAGATGGCACCTACAACAGTGGGGCGTAATTAAATAAGACGAATACACAATTTTTCTCATCCTATCAACACTCGTAACACAATACAAAAGTTATATTACAATATATAAACTGAAGCTTTTTTAATTAAAAAAAATGGTTTACATAAAACAATTTGATGTAAAATGTTTTTTAAACACTTTAAAAAGGTAGTTACATGTACATGGAGTTATTCTCTTTATGAAATATTAAGCATGGGTGTAACTTGGGGCCTAACTTTGGGGGGCAGGGTAAAGCTTCATAAATAGTGTAGTGAGACCATCTATACAATAAAATATATTATATACAAAATTAGAAAGTTTAGTAATAATTCTTACTTAGTAAACGAGGGACAATTTCATTTTTTTAACGATCAACAAACCTTTCTTCATAAGTTGTACTTCCAGTTATGTTTATCTAGAACAAATATACTGCAGGCCTATAAACATAAACAATTTCAGTTCTTCCAATTCTTATACCCAGTTTTTTTTAAACGCATCCTCTCCCTTAGGCACACTGTCACAAAATGGTCTCGTTTTTTTTTTTTTTTTTTTTGAACAGAAATATTATTTTTACATATATCATTCAAATCTGTCAAACATTCCCCTTACAAGTTTCTTCGAAAGAAATAAAAATAATAAATTTATGGAAAACTAGTCGTCTGATAACAGTACAGACATTGATAAATAATGCTTACTGTGCTCACAAGCAAAGAAACTGTCTCCTCTTTGACTATTTGTTAGTTTTTATTTATAACAACTGGAAACAAAATTTTATAATATCTTGGAACATTTGGGTGGGGGAGTGCCCCCCCTTGCCCCTCCCAAGTTAGTTATATTAAGGTTGTGTGCACAGCAAAAATATTTCAGTTAAACTGTATTGTTATATAGCTAAAGTGATGAAGGCACTTGTGTACTACGTATTTTTAAATAGTTTGAGTTGATTATATATATAAATATCATTACTTACAATTTATCAGGGATGGATTCAGCAAGTAATTTGGGGGGGGGTATGGAAAGTTAGACCATTATTTAAAAGCAAAAACCATGATAGATATGAGTAAAGATACAAATAATACAGTTTGTTACTATCAACACAATAAGCTTATTAATGTACAAGTATAACATCAGATATGTGTTTGTTAGTTCATTCTTCTTTTAATAGTATTCACTTACAGTTTAAAATACTCACTCGTGGTATGCATCAAACAAAAATTAAAATCTTAGTAAAGTATAGTTACAATTTAAAGTATATTTCATCTGAAGTGATTATATGGCGGGGAGAGATTTTCACTATTTTGCACTCCATAGATCCATGGCTGCCTTTTTATATGACATAATGTAAACGTTCTGGTATATTTTTACCAAAATCAATGTAGTTCTCACCTGAAAATTCTTGTTAGAGCAGGAGAGGTAAGGTTCGTTTTAACTTATGCAGTGCATGCAAAATGAAACAAGTAACAGTTGGTGAACATTATTTTATTCAAGTCTGTTCTTAACCTCCATAGTAAGTCAGACCCACAAAGTGCCATGAAACAGTTAGTCTATTTAAGTTGTATTTTCCTAGGAAATGTCACAACTTGATGTGCATTAAATGCAGCAATAGAAATGTAATTATTTTCTTTCTGAAAATTAAATTTCACAACCAAAAATGTTTAAAAATCATCGGCTTTCATTGTCCATGATGTGTCTGTTAATTAACTAAATATAATTAAATCACTACCGACTCGGAACACAAAGTTTTTTATGGGTAAAAACGTAAACTGAAAAGCGAAAACTGGTTCAGGCTATAAGGTAAAACTTTTACGTTTTTACCCATAAAAAACTTTGTGTTCTGAGTCTGTAGTGATTTAATTATATTTATTTAAAAATCCCTTTTGCTAAGACTTTAAGATCATGTGTTTAAAGATTCGAAGTGTACAGTATTGTTTGTTTACTTAAAATGTTACCCCTGTTTATGATGTAGAGCCATACGTACAATATGTTCCTTCTAAACCTAGTGTACAGTGTAGATAATAAAATATAAATTACAAAACATGGTCACAGTAAAAAATAATTGTTTCTGTTGTAACGCAAAAATTGAGCAATCGCAAATTTTATGAAATCAAACTATGCTGAATGCAAAGAAATGTGTATGTTTTAGAAAGCGGGGAGGTAGTGAAACGCCTGTATCGTTAGGCGGCGTTACATGAAAGAAATTAACTTGTAAAAAAGCTGTAGAGTATAGCGGTAGGTTAGCAACACCAGCCTTGGGGCTGACGTCTATAAGGAAGGTAATAGTAGGCTGTCACGTTTTGGGACATAACTATCATAAAATGTATTATTCGCTAGGATATAAGGGGTGTTTGCCAATGTTGTAAACTTTAAGTGTATGTAACAATAGATACCGTTATGTTCGAGAGAGCGATGTAAGAGTGAGATAGATAGTGTAACGTACCAAATTGGCAGTTACATAAAATAACTAATTATTACGTCAAGTGACGGGAGATCATGAAAATATTTCAAAGTACATAAAATAAGGAACAGGAGAATGTAGACAAAGTGTGTATCTACAAAGATATATTATTGAAAAAATCCAACAAAGGAGAAGGAAGAGTAATATAGCATCATCGAGTACAAAAGAGAGAGAAAATGACAACGAGCCAATATAAAATGTTAGAAACCAGGCCCAATAGGTCCAAACAGTGAGGGGAAACAACAAAAATAATCATTAAAATGAAGAGGAGACAACAGAGTCCAAACAGTGAGGGGAAACGACAAAAATAATCATTAAAATGAAAAGGAGCCAACAGAGTCCAAACAGTGAGGGGAAACGACGAAAATAACTATTACAATGAAGAAGAGACAACTCAAGAACAACCACAATGATGATAAAACAAACAAATTTATTTATTAGTATAAAATACTATGGAACAATGACAATCACGAATAGAAATATTGAAGAATATGACAAGAATAAGGGAACATTGATTATCACAAGTAATGTACAACCCAGGAGAACACCGATAGTGAACAACAATTAACCAGAAGAAGAAAGGAAGAAGAAGAACAAAGGAAACATAACATGAAGAATGAAGATAATGTATGGACAATACAAGAAATCACCATTCACCAGGTATACAAGGAACTATACTAATGACCGGAAGAAGTGTAATGATTATTCGAAGATCAACTATAAAGAAACCAGTGTTTAGCATAATTGAGTAATCACAAACAATAACAGTGAAAACTTAATATAAGTGTGACAACCTGTAACAAGTTAACCAATTTTACCCCAAATAAACACCACAGACAATACAAGTGAGAATGTTTATAACAGAGGAAAATGAGTTACCGTTATAAGTGGAAGAATCCAAGATTAACTAGTTACAATGCACAGACAATTAGTGTGACCAGTTTAATCAAGATTGTAACCCAAAATAGATAATCATAAGACCACCAAGAGAAATGTGAGATAGAACAGTAAAATAATTGTTCATAGGAACTGATAATAAAAGCTTTGTAAACCTTAAAATGAAATGTAACTGAATGCCACGGCAAGACAGAATAAAATATAAATAAAATCCAGAACAAATAGTAACAAATAAGCTAGTTTGTTAGGTATCAAACGATCAATGTACCAAAAACTAGGTACAACACAACAAGAAATGTAATACTATTAGATTAAGAATACTTGTGTTATTGTTTCAACAAATAGTGTAAACATGTGTATTACTTAATAATTAAACCATTGTAGTAGAATACCATAATGAAACGATAATAGTAGAGTCAAATACTGCATAAGAATATGTTGCACATTGTTACCAGATAACTGACACATAACCTCATAGAAAGTGCACCTATAACATAAGATCATGTATATTAATTAAACCAAGCAACTATCAACAATTGTTTCAACCAAAAACTAATTATGAATAGTAATGCAAACTAATAAATAACATATGTACTGAAATACACAGCAAATGAATCAGATTGAATATGATATCATAAAGCCAAAAGAACAGAAACCCAATGTGACAAGATAGTTAATCAAAATGCACTATCAAAACTTATTAAAAGATTACTAAAGTTGTTATCAGTAGTTAGAGAAATATCTGATACTGCTATGAGAACACATCACAAATGTAATGGTAGTAGTTTTATAATTGAAATATTAGAAACTAACTAACTATCATTGTAAAACCAGATGTAAACAAACACTATACTAAGAATTGTAAAGCTTTCAGATAACGAAAGACTGATAAATACATTAAACAAACAAGGTAATACAATTGTACACTATTTTAATGTATACCATTATATACCTTATGTGGTAAAATAATTGAAAAAGTGACAAATTAAAGAAATGAGAACAGAAGGTATTTTTGATAATACTATAAGTATATGAAAAATAACATTTTTCATAAAATAAAATGTGAACAAATGTAAATAAATGTATATATTATTGTTAGAATGTTAAACAAATGTAATTAGGTAAGAAATAATAGCGTTACATGTAATTATAAACAATCAAATATGGTCGCTAAGGACGCCATTACCAAATATTGTTTAAATGGTAATTACAACTATTTTATGTACTAAAATGAAAGAGAAATGGACTCGAGACGTTTAGTAATGAGTGTTATAGTGTAATTGGAACAAAATATGGTGAAACAAACTTATTTATATTAAGAATCAGCATATGAGTTTGTGAAACGGCTAAGTGAGTTAATAATGAACGGATTTAATCCTTGTTTAGACTTAAATTAAAGCCACAGGTGTCCGCAATTTAATGCCACTAACCATTCGACAATACGATAATTAATAAAAAAGTTATGACACTTATAAACTTTTCAGTCATTTTGTATATCGATGCATACGTCACCCGTAGCCTCGAACCCACGCGATAAATTGTAAAAAATTAAAAGTTTTATTTAACCAAAGTGTTTTGGGGTTGAGAGTTTGACCCTTTGAACCAATCAAATGGCTTAAAATAACCAGATGAGAAGGAGACTCTTTGGTGAAGAAAGCATTCGTTCCGTATCACTCAACAGGCAAGGATCACGAAGGAAGTCGTCAAAATTATTTCAAAATGTGCGCGTCACCAACATGAGTTAGCCTACATACACTAACCTATACACGACAGAATACTAACGAGTGTCCAGTGCTTTAAGTGATCAGTGAAAACAACTCGACCAGTGTATAATAAAGGTCGTGTTTTGTGTTTTTTTTTTTAATCAGGGAGTACTCTATTTTAATTATTTTAACGAATTGAATTAAAATAATAACTTTCGTTAGTAAACGACAGATATTGTTTTGGGACTGCACTAGTCAAAAGTACTGAAGTGCTTAACCCATGATGAAAAATTATCAGAACTGAATAAATGAATCATAGCGCAATTATTAATTTAAAAAATAAATATTTTACTATTTTATCGTAATTGAGAAGATCGGTATTAATTTAAATATCGACCATCCATGTATAATAAATAGTCGCTCATTTGACTAAATTTGTTTGAATTAACGAATAACTAGTTTATTGCGAAAATATTCTAAACGACTGATAATTATACATCAGATGACACATGAATAAAATGTATGTGTTCATAGTATTAAGAATTTAATAAGTAATATACTTATCCAAAATAATTACTTACGTTTGTTAAGTAATTAACATAGAAATAACAATTATAACTTTGTCACCAAGTAATGATTCTGTTCTCAAATAATTTTAATCCAATGAAAGCTATAACAAGAGTTTTTTTTATTCTAGATTTTTTCTCTTGCCAGTACATAATTTTAATAATTAACGAATAAATAATAATAATATTTTTAACAGTGCAGCACAGAGCATGTGTTTTCATCACAACTGCTGTATGCGTTTTGCTAACCGTACGATAGTACGATATATATCGGTTTATGGTACCGACTTTTATAATTTTAAATCTTTGTTTGTTTTTTTAGTAATCCATTATTAAATATTGTTAAATAAGATAACATCTTGTAATCTGGTATCATGTATCTTCCAAGAACACACGAATTTGGTAATATAACTGAATAAAGAGGACATAACCTCGTTAACCAAAACCATTGTACCAGACATCAGTGTTACCAGCCTTGAGGTACAAAGAGCTCAAAAATCGTTTAAAGTAATTGTTGTTTTGTAAAGATATTATTGATTGTTTTTTAAAAGAGTTCATGGCATTTTACAATTGTTAATAAACCCCAATTTATTTACCAGTGGAACAGAGTTTTTTTTTATTTTTTTTAAAATAGTTTAATTTTTTATGAACAGTTCTATCATAAGGTGGCGGTAGGATTTGAATGGTCAATATCATTAAATTGCAGTTAAACTATTAATTTACTTTATTGTGCATGTGCATTATTTATGATATTCAAACAGAATATCCATATATGTGTATCAAGTGTTTTTGCAGCAGAAGAAGTCACCAACAAGAACATCGAAAACATCCACATATGGTAAGTGGGGAGGTTGACAGTGAAGTGTTAAATACTCTTTTAAACTAAAAAACTTAAAAGTGAACACCCACACGAATTTTATTAATAATCACAATCATAATAATAATTTTAATTAAATCTTATCGTTGCAACAACAAGTTACGTTACAATAGTGACGGTAGTTTTTTAAGCATGTGAGACGCGAAAAATGTTCGGCAAATCAGAGGAAGCGTCATGTGTTGCGCGGGAGGTTTTCGCTAAGGAGATTGGGCGATTTTGTATTTAGCGCTAGTCTAAACCTATGGGATTGTTTTCTATCGAGACTTGGTAAGGGAAATTCAAAACCTAGTATAAAAATATGAATTTGGAGAGAAATCAGGCAGTCTTCTTTATATCAGCGAAACTACACTGAAGAGACTCGCGTGCGCTGTTTTTTGTTAATTATATAGGTATAAATTTTATTAGTAATTTAAAGAATAAAGTAAATTCGCAGCAGTAAACAGAAGTACGGGAACGCGATAATTGCTAACGCTAAATTTATAAAGTTTAATATACAGTAATAAGTTAATGAGTGAATGTTCGGAGTAGTAACGAACAACGAGAAGTAAATACTACATATAAATGTTCATCAATACGATATGTTGTGGTGAAATCACTGAAGAAAGCGAATTAGTTCGGGTTAAATTCACGACGGTATGAGATAATCGAGACGCACACGACGCGAACTGTGTTAGATGCACTTAATGTAAATTCAAGAATACGTTGTAAACCAGAGTGTATAATTATACGACAATTGTATGTATCACCAATACGTCAAGTGTAGTGTACATCTGTGATAAAGTGAATTGGTGCATTCATAACCAGGATTAACGCGCAACAAACAGCTGCCGACGACTCACCGGCATGCAACACCTCAAGGACTACGCACATCGGAAGGATTCTCCATGCAAGTAACAAATAAATGAACATTTGATTCAATATTGTTTTATAAATATATATATTTGTAATCAAATATAGTGACTCAATTTGTCTAAAAAGAACTCATTGCCACGAAATAATATTCAAATTGTAAGGCAAAACTATTCAAGTCATGTTAAAGAAATTTGTAGTATATAAATGCAAATGAATCATTAAAAGTTGATTGATATATTTTAATTTGTGTTTATTATTACTGGTGCCCTGAGGTACAATAAAGAGTCGGTACACTGGAGTAAGTGTTATAGTCTATTGAGTAGAAATATTAATATTATCAATGATTAAAGTAGTTTGTAAACCTTACTTCTTACATGCTCATAGGCCAACATAATATACAAATCAACAATTTAACTCTTTCGTAAAGGCCTATCAAGTAGTGTATTACATTTTGTCGCCCGGAATGTGGGACAATTGAGTCATTATTAAACAAATTATAGATTAAGACTAAGTAGAAGTTAAGAATAGAAATAGTATCAAACATAGTATATGATTACGCGAAGTAGGAGTAGGAGAGACAGAGACACACAAAACAACATTCACAACCTGTACAACAACATGAGCACAAACACAGATACCCAAAGCAATGAGATGGAATTTGAAATAAATAATCAGTTAGGCGATCCAGACACGCTCGCAGACATTTCAGAGGAGAATCAAGCGTCAGGGACGTGGGGACAAAACGGACAGAATGATGAAAACACAGACACAACAATTTATACCAACAATAGTAGCAGAAATTCGAGAAAGACCGGTATGTCAAACACCACTAGAGAAAGACGAAAACACTGATATATACACAATACTACAACGATTACTAGAACAACAGGTGTCACAACACACATGACGAATGGAGGAACGATAAAAAAAATAGAAGAACAGATACAAAAACAATCAGAACAAACAAAAGAACAGCTCTCACAACAAATACAAAAGAACAACTCTCACAGCAAACACAACAAATACAAGAATTATCACAACAGTCAAGAAAAACAGAAAAACGACTGTAACATCAAACAGAACAAATACAAAGACAATCAGAACAGCTGGCACAAACAAAAGCACAGATAGCACAACAAATTGCTGAACATGCGAAAAGAACAGACGAACGGTTAGAACAACATGAATTAAAATTAGAACAAGCGTTACAACAAATGAAAAAACAAATCCATAAACAACACATAGAAATAAGAAACGAAGTCGCCATACAAATGGAACAAGAGAGAACAAACAACAAAAAACTCTTCCAAGACTGCCAAGTAGAGACTAACAACAAAATCAAAGACAACACCAATAAGATTACTGAGCTTAGTATTAATTCTAAACAACAGATCATAGAGTTGGACAAACGGCATAGCAACAACATTCAAATCATGAGCGAAAAAATCAATGTAAACAACAAAAGATGCGAAGACAATACGGCAGCAATCAAAGAGTTACAAGCCGAAAAGCTGGAAGAAATGAAGAAAGTGAACGAAAATATAAATGTAATTGACCTTAAGTTGGAAGAAACTGACCTGCAAATACGACAGATACAGTGAGTAGTTAGGAATAAATTAACCTCAATTAGCAACCAGTCGTGCAACCGTAACATTACTCACGAACAAGTCAAAGATATAAAGTACAACGGGACTGGAGACTTCCCGATGGAGTTTATGAAGGAGATGGAAGATATCTATATGGAACATTACCAAGATAACGGCAACGTCGCATGGATCGGAAGGCACCTAGAAGGAGAGGCCACGGTGTGGTGGAGGTTGATAAAAAATAGCGTGACCAACTTCGCAGAACTTAAGGAAGCCTTCACGAACAAATATTGGAATGATGTGATTCAAGAAAAAGTAAGAAATGATCTCGAGTTTGCACGTTATCAGATGGAGAGTGATATGAGCATGATACAGTACTTAGAACGGAAATTGTTGGAGAACAGGCAGCTAATTCCACCGATACCGGATCAATACCTGATCAGAAAAATTGCAAAACACTATTCTCAGGGGGTACAGATTGCCATCATTACTCGTGGGGTTACAACTATTAATGAGTTCGAGCAAGTATTATCAGAGTTCATGAATTTGATAAGTGAAGCAAGGACAATGACCCGGACACATTATGACAGTCGGCGCGAGCATAAGCAATGGGTAAGAGATGAAGAGGAGAGTGGGAGTAGGGTCGAGCAAGGACGGGCGCACAAAAGTGAAAACCGACCGACTACACAACACTACAATAGACAGCCAAACAAATTTAAAAATGAACCAGAGCCAATCCCTTCGACTAGCGGTATCCAGAATAACAAGAGCGCCACTGCAAAGTCAAAAAACTAGGGCAGTGTTGTACATATGAATTAGATTTAAGCACCATTAATAAGTATATTAATTCCACTTTTTTATATGTAAGAGACGATTTATTGTGTAACGATGATATAAATGTAACCTATCGTGTGAACAAGTGCCCGGAGACCAGGATATCATTAAACGGAGTGCCCATCTGCACATTAATCGATACTGGAAGCCAAGTAAACGCTATATCTGAGCAATGGTTTAAGAATAAGAAGAAGGAATTCGGGAACGTAGAAACATTGAGACTATCAAATACTGTTATCAAAGGAGCAACTGGAAATAAATCGAAAAGGGTGACGCAGCAAGTATTGTTGACGGCCAGGATCGGAGATGTGGAAGTTGACAGCGTATTCGTCATGGTACCAGAGCTAGTAAAGGATTGTATAGTAGGCGTGGGGTTGCTGGAAGAACATGGATGCGTTATCGACTTACACAACAAGCAGTTAACAATTCCAGGAAAAGGGGACCAAAAGGAAGCCACAGCAGAGATATTCCACGTAGAAGTCGCGTCTGGGAGAGAAGATATTGAAGCGGTAATCAAACAAAAGGTGCGATCAATCGGCGGAATCACCGAGGCGGAAAGGAATGAACTACAGCAAATCTTAATGGACAACAAAACGATCTTCCGAAATACTCCCGGTAGGATTCAAGCATACCAACACAAATTCGAAGTTACTGATCGGACACTGTACTGCCAGAAGGGGTGGCCGATTCCACTAAACTACCAGGATGCAGTGAGGGCCGAGATACAAAAGATGGAGGCACATGGTGTGATTGAAAGGGCGCAAAGTCCATATGTCAACCCGATGGTCACAGTTATCAAAAAGGACTAGACGGTCAGACTATGTTTAGATGCGTGCAAGCTGAATTCTGTTACCGTTCCTGACTATGAGGGAGCCCTTCCGATAAATGAAATATTAGCGAAATGTGGGAATATCAAAGTAATGTCCACGATAGACCTACATAGTTCGTTCTGGCAGATCCCATTACATCGGGAATGTAGGGACTTCACAGGATTTTTATACGAAGGTAAATGCTACCGATACACGGTGACGCCGTTTGGGCTAAAGACGAGTTTGGCCAGCTTGACATGGGGACTAGACCGAGTGCTATCGAAGGAAGTAAAGAAGTTCACCATTTTGAACGTCGATGACTGCTTATGCATATCGAACAGTGTTGCAGATCACTTACGGCACCTGAAGTTATTGTTACAAGATTTAAGCGAGCCAATCTAACCGTTAAATTTAGCAAATCACAATTATTCGGAAATTGATTATTTGGGGTACCGGTTAACAACCACGGGTACTACCACCGCACCACACAAAATCAGGGCTATACAGGAATTTCGGACACTGAAAAATCAGAAGCAGCTCAAAGGATTCCTTGGTTTAACCAATTTTTACAATAGATTTACCAGTAGATATGCCGAGGCTACCCAACCATTATTGAACCTCCTAAAGAAGAACGTTACTTTCAAGTGGACGAGCGAGATAGACCGGGACTTCGAGACAGTCAAGAAACTATTTGTTGAGGCGGTAATTCTGAAGCATCCCAACCCCAACAAGCGGTTTTATTTGCAAACCGATACGAGCCATTATGCGTTGGGTGGACAGCTATATCAATTAGACAATAACAATGATATCGGAGTGGTTCCGTTCACGAGTCGAGTGGTGAGAGGGGCGGAACGAAACTACTTTACCACAGAGCTGGAACTGCTGAGTATCGTCCATTGTTTGCAAAAGTTCAGAACTTACGTGCTAGGGAAGCCCTTGACCATCATCACCGACAACAAGGCGTTGGTTTTCATCAAGAAATGTCATCTAAATAACTCCCGTATAATACGGTGGATCCTCGCCATACAAGAATATGACTTCGAGATTATGCATTGTAAGGGTCAAGATAACATTGTAGCCGACATCTTAAGCAGACATCCGGAGGACATAAATGAAGAGCAGGCAATAGACCAAATCGAAGAATTTGAAATTAACCATGTCAGTGTCCGCATCAGTAAAGAAATCAAGAAACAACTTAAAAACATACAGAATTATCAATTAGCCGACACCAAATTGAAAAAGATTATCGAGTCAATTCAATCAAATGAACAGCATAAACTTGCCAGGAAATACACTTGGCATAATGGAAAGCTGTACCGTAAAGATAAGGGAGTATGGAAGCTAATGTTGACGGAAGAGTTGTGCCACAGCATGATCACGGAGCTACACGAGGCATACAGTCACGTGGGGAACCAGCGGACATATCAGCTGTTTAAGGAAAATTTCACTGGGGATTCCATAAATAAAATCACAAAAGCAGTTACGAAAACCTGTATCACATGCCAAAAGAGTAAGGATCATTTTAAAAGAATGTTAGGAGAGACGCAACCGGTCATACCGAAGAAGAAAGGCGAACTGATCAGTGTCGACTATTATGGACCGCTGCCGATTTCCACAAGGAAAGTAAGGTATATCTTAACTGTAATCGACAGTTTTACTAAGTATGTCAAATTATATAAACTGAGGCAAGCCACAACGACTGCCACAATAAAGAGAATTCAATTATATTGTGAGGAGATAGGAAAACCAGCAGCTATTTTATCTGATAACGGTACACAGTTCACCAGCAATAGATGGTTACCGCATTGACAGACATGGGTATTAAGGCAAAATGTACCGCAATCCGGAATCCAAATACAAATATGGCAGAGAGAATAAACAGGCAATTAGGTAATGTGTTCAGGGCAATGACCTCCGATAAGCACACCAAATGGGCGCAGTTTCTTAAACTCATTGAGGCGTGCATAAACCAGACCTATCAGGAGACAATTGAGACCACCCCTTTTGAAGCGCAGTGGGGGAAGAAACCAGAGCGGGACTGGATAAAATATATTGACCAAGATATGATACCTCCAGACCAACCCATCAACTATCACATCTACCTACGAATTAAGGAAAAGGGAGATAAGAGGACAGATAAACTCAACACTACTCACCACCTTACTAGATTTCACATAGGAGACCAGGTCTTGTTAAGGGCGTATCCGATGTCGGATTTAAATAAAAAAGTAATAGGAAAATTTTGTAACCTATTCGAGGGTCCATATAAGGTAACTAAAGAAATCGGAACAGCGACCTACCAGTTGGAAGATCCACAAAGACCAGGATATATCTGCGGGAACTTCAATGTACGACAACTAAAGCCTTATTATGAGAAAGAAACCCAAAATTCACACACACATACAGGAACATCACATGAAAATTAAGAAACAAAGTGTAATAACACACAACCGAATATTGATGTAGTAATCGTAAGTTATCAAACTAAATGTAAAGGTGTTCAATGTAATCAAAGAATAATGAAGTTAGTCATGTAAGAAGTCACAAATGTTTAGAAAAATGAGAGAAGGAGTAATAATGTATTGAATATGAGTATAAAAAAAATAATACCCTAAATAAGTAAATGAAAATGGTAACAAAAATGTTAAAAGGGAGATTGCTTTATGTAAACAGTTGTTATTGAGAAGGAAAGTGGACCAGCCCCATTTGGGAGTAGTTTGGCAAGTTAGGTAGAGAGGACAGGAAGTGTATGTTAGTAAACAAACCATAACAGGCTATCGACCCTTGTGTGTAGTAGTAGGTAGTAACTGAGTAATATTGTACTAGTGTACTCACCAATTTAGACTAAGTAATATAAAGCAAGTAATTAACTTGAATATATTGTCAATTTAAATATAAGCAAGGAACTTGTAATTGTAAGAGCTTTAGGGATGCTTCAATAGAACTAGTTTCCAATTTTGATAAAATTGTAAGGCTAATTCTATGGGGTGATAATGTAATGCAAAAATTGAGCAATCGCAAATTTTATGAAATCAAACTATGCTGAACGCAAAGAAATGTGTATGTTTTAGAAAGCGGGGAGGTAGTGAAACGCCTGTATCGTTAGGCGGCGTTACATGAAAGAAATTAACTTGTAAAAAAGTTGTAGAGTATAGTGGTAGGTTAGCAACGCCGGCCTTGGGGCTGACGTCTATAAGGAAGGTAATATTAGGCTGTCACGTTTTGGGACATAACTATCATAAAATGTATTATTCGCTAGGATATTAGGGGTGTTTGCCAATGTTGTAAACTTTAAGTGTATGTAACAATAGATACCGTTATGTTCGAGAGAGCGATGTAAGAGTGAGATAGATAGTGACGGTAGTTTTTTAAGCATGTGAGACGCGAAAAATGTTTGGCAAATCAGAGGAAGCATCATGTGTTGCGCGGGAGGTTTTCGCTAAGGAGATTGGGCGATTTTGTATTTAGCGCTAGTCTAAACCTATGGGATTGTTTTCTATCGAGACTTGGTAAGGGAAATTCAAAACCTAGTTGTAACGGGGCATTTTGGGCCTATTTTTGGGGTAATCAAGAAGTTTGTATTTTTGTAATAAAACAAATAACATTTTTTTACTATGATAGGGACAAAACGTAAACAAAGGTAAATTTATTGTTAGCGACAGTGGTAGCGAAGGTGGTACGACTGATTGAAAATATTGTATGTGAATTTCTGAAGCGACAGAATTAACAAGCTGGAATTAAATATCACTATAATATTGACGACTCGGAACACAAAGTTTTTTATAAGTAAAAACGTAAAGTTTTACCTTACAGCCTAAACCGGCTTTCACCTATAGTAGGCTTCATCAGAGGCTGTCGCTAGTAGAGTAGCTACTAGCTACTAGCGACAGCCTCTGATGAAGCCTTCTATAGGTGAAAGCCGGTTTAGGCTGTAAGGTAAAACTTTACGTTTTTACTTATAAAAAACTTTGTGTTCCGAGTCGTCAATATTATAGTGATATTTAGTTAAGTAACGGACACGTCATGGACAACGAAATCCAAGCTGGAATTGTGCCAAGGTCAACCAATGACACACAAAACTGGAAACAAGTTATGTAATTGAGCATCAGGCGATATTACGTCAGCGCCTTACATAACGAAGAATGTAGGTGTATCAACGCCAGCAGCTTTGTCACACTCACAGAACAAAGCCAGTCGGCAAATAACAACTACCAGTGTCGGACGCAAATAATCTTCGCGTTCGCCGGCTCGCCGGTTTAGACGAAGTTTACGTCACCCGCAAAACAGAAAGAATGTGAATAATATATTTCAAAATATGACTTAAAATCAAAATTCTTACTAAAAATGTGATTAACAGTTTTCTTTACAATATAACAATTCGGAAATTATGAATTAAAGTGAAAGTGCGCACAGAAAGCGATGTGACGTCGTCTGGACTAGAATTCGGACTCAAGGCAGATAAGTTTTACCAGGATATACACAGAATTATCAAATTTTATTATATTTTTCAGAAAACCAAAACAGATGGGGCAAATTAAATAAAATAGGAGTTTAAGGGGAAAATCTAAAATGGGTAGTATGTGAGCGAGTGTGGGGGTTTTTGTTTAATTATATATTAAAATATGAAGTGCTGGTTTACACTTTTAAAATTGATCTTATGCTTATGAAATGTATTTATTTCTATTCTAAAGAGAAAATCATGCTTAATAAATGTTATTATGGTCTTTCTATAAAATCGAAAAAAAAGTAGGAGAAGGGAAGGGGAATATTTGTCTATATAAAATTTGAAATTATGTTAAGGGCTATATTTTCATGTTTTCTTTTGTAGTGTGAAAATGAATTAAAATAGGTGTGATGTTAATTCAGTTGTACTTTCTTAAATAACCAGTTCTGCACTTCCCGGTTCGCTGATTCGAACCTTGGTAAGTTTTCCTTACAGTTGGCAATACAAGATGGCGCCCGAAGAAATTATTTAGAAAGTAATTGAGTCAAAAGTAAATTCCCTTAGGTTTAATTAATATCAATAAATATGATATAGTACAATTGGCTTCCGAACTTAGGGACATTTATATAAAAAATATTTTTTTTATATAAATATAGGCCTACTTGGGAGAGCAGAATGGTTGTTTAAGGTAACTAAAAAATGTGTAAACATAAGTAGTAAGGTTATAATATGATTGATAGATGTGTATTATAAATAAGTAAGAATTAAATAAAAATGATGAATACTAATGAAAATATTAACAATGAAGTCAGTTTCACTGATAGTCAAACTGAAAGTCAAATAAATAGCAATTTAAGCGAGACTGAATCGAGAATAATGGAAGGCGTAACGAGTCAATCGACGCCGACCTCAGTTAAGAAAGAGAATAATAGTGATATGATGAGTATGATGCAGTTATTGTTGAATAAATTTGATATGAACAATAGTGATTTCAATATTAAATTCAATGAACAGAAAAACGAGATGCAAGAATTTAAAAGCAGTATAAATGAGAAATTAGATATACAGAATACTGAATTAAATAAACGTTTTGACATGAATGATGCTAGGTTTGATGTATTAACTAATTCACTATGTAGTCTGGAGAGTAAGTTGAGCGAAATATGTAGTGAAGCAAAAAGAGCAGCAAATGAGTCAAGAAAGTGTGTATGTACAGAGAAAAATAAAACAAATGAAAATTGTAGTGACAAATGTAAAAATACGATGCCAGATAAAGAATTAATAAATAATAATGATGTTGTTGAAAATAATGAGAATAATAATATAATTGAAAATGTCATATCAGAGAGTACTGATGAGTTTGTGGAATGTGATTATGAGATGTTAAGGTGTATTGATGAAGTAGAGAGAGAGTGGAAAAATAATATAGTAGTTGAATGTGGGCAGAGGGTAAATTTTCCCATTAATTTTTCTGAACCAAGGTGTTCACAAATGTTGTTTTTGAAGGGCAAGAGACCCGTATTAGTAGATGAATTGAAGTGTATATTGATGTTGTATAATGTTGTACCCTCTGTCTGTAATAATTGTGAGAGTGTGATGTGGTGTTATGAAGAGAGAGAGTTGTGTATTGAGAGAGAGATAGAATTATATAAGTTAAAAAGAAATTATGATGAATTGAGAAAAAGATTAGAAGGGGTGAAGATGAACCAGATAAAATACTTACCTGTTGCAAGAGAGATAGAGAATTATTTTGATAATATTTTTATAAACGATAATGACTTACCTGACGTAATAGTAGAGGAATATAAAAATGATAAAACAACTTACCTGACGTTGACCAATAATACTGATGGAGACTGGACAATAGTAACTTATGTTGACAAGGTTTATGAAACATTAAAAGGGAATAACCCTATAAATTATAATGGCATAATGAATGAAATAAAGTTGATGGATTATTATAATAATAATACTAAATGGTATGTGGATAATAATGATGCATGTTATAAATATATTCGATATATATACGATGATGGAGGTTGAAATAAAAAATCAGTGAATGGACAATTTTAAATATTGTAAATTTTGGTAATGACCTTGCAGACTTGGACATATGAAGTGTGAAACAATTGAACAGTTATTGACGAATAATTTGTAAATACTGTAGTGAATTCAATTGTGTGTATTATGAAATGTTAGGTAAATAATGTGTATATGTAGTAGAAAAATGTTGTGATAATAATAGTAATATTATTAATAGTTTGCAGTCTAAATAAATAATAAAAATAATTATGAAGACAATAATTGATGCTTTGTAAATTTTGATAATAATTGAAATATGTTGTGTTTTAAAATCAATTGAAGTAAATAATTGGAGATGTTTAAAATATTGTGATTGATTTAAAAGGCTATATAATTGAATTTTCTGATGTATTTAAATTCTTTTATGAGATTTTAATTTAATAACAATTAATGAGTAAATAAATGTTAAATGTTAAATGGTTTAGTTTGTGGAATAGCATAATGGTTAAAAATATTGTAATCAATTAGTCCCTGCTATTCGGGAGCCAAATGTAATCATATACATTTATTGTTTTATTACTCAGGTTGCAAATATAAATTTTGTCTATACGTAAATAATAAGTTTTGGGCGCCATGTTTGTTATAAAGCAACCTGATCGAAATTTATTGTTAGGGCCAGAAATTCGTGTTAACACGTACCAGTTTAGTGTAACCAATTACCTGAAATAAAGACACATCAAATAATATATAGAAGTATTTATTAAGAGTAAACATTGAGTATAAAGTATTACATAGACATAGTTCTCTGATCGATATATTACGCCATGGGCGTTGTCCACATGAAGTTACATTATACAAAGAATATACGCTGCATTAATACATGTTATAGGACAAGACATACATTTATTGATTAATTAATTATTTATTCAAATTAACTTTCATATTTTCAACAAAGATATATATATATAGTTATAGGTGTTGCTCAACCCAGCACTTAGAAATAATTACGCACGCACACAACCACTCACCCTCTCATTCTCATGGTACAAATTTATGCATAGTGGAGCTCCTTTTAAATATAATGAAAAATTACATGATTTTTTAAATACTTGATTTAAAATTTTGTATTATTTCCAAAGGATTGAAAATGTAAAAAGAACGTTCTCACCAATTTCTTGTTGGCTTCCTCGCACTGCTAGTCTCGTTCGTATATCGGCACAATCGGTATATTTTTACGGCGCTTGACGGGACTTTGTGTCAACCCACGTAACCCACCGTCGTGGGACCGATTCTATACGTCGATCTTGTACGGACGATTTAATCGGTCGAGGACGCCTACACCAAACCGAACTATAACTCTCCTTAATACATTTTGATTGTAGATATTATACTGTTTATTAACCACCTATAGTGGTCTAAAAAGTTAAAATTCACTCGTAAGTGAATGGGCAGCCGGCCGGCGCTGCTTAGTTGTTGCAACAGAATGACGGCAATTCCTGGTTGAAATCTGCGGAAGTGGGGTGTACTGACGTCACATTCCTTTGTCTATCGTGTTGACATCGCAGTTTGGTTGCTGTCAACACATTCTCAGCCTCTGATGTAACGAAGGCTTGGCTCTGCTTATCTCAATAACTGCACACTGTTTTTGTGATGTGGCACCGTTTTTTGTCATGAATTAGTTCAAATCCTGGCAAATACTGTAATATAGTCCACTCACTGTAAATTCGATATCGGGTGTTTGAGGTTGGGTTGGGTATGTCAAAAAATAGAAAAATACAATATTTATGATCTCTTTACCATATTTTAGGTAATTATAAAATGTACCATGATTGTACCATCACAAAACCCCCTCAATGAAAGATGGTGTGACGAAGCACACAAACTTTCATTGACCCTTTCATACTTCCTAAAGGGATCAGCCAGGACAAGTCGCCACAACCCCCTTACAATTTTATATAAAAACAATAATCACTCACCCTTGGTCTGGTGATAATGACTGTACCTTCATGACCTTACTGGACTTCTCCTGCGAGATCCCAACACCATAAGGCCACTTAGGCTCTTAACGCCCCTGCTCTGACGAGTTAGCCAGCTCAGGACCGCGGTCACATCCCAAACACTGAAACAATTTATAAAAAATATTAATATAGTGGCTTATTGAATCACTACCTCCTTAACTGATATGGTTCCCCTTAGCTAAGTGCTGGTTTGTGCCAATAAGCACTGGGTTGGCTTACTATTTATAAAATTATAAATTATATTAAATAAAATTAGAAAGTATAAAAATTATAAAAATAATAAATCTCAAGGATTAAAAAGAATATGAAAAAGGATTAAAATTGAATGAAATATAATTGAAAATATAAAATATATATAATATAAAATATAATTATATATCTCCCAAACTTGGAGAAAACAAATCAAGAAATTTAATAAATCGATTTATTTATTTATAGCTCTTAAAATAAACTTTTATTATGATTATTTGTATTATTCTTATTATTATTATTAACAGTTAATCATCTGGCTGATAAATATTATTAACAGCGCCATTTAAAAATTTTTTTCTCTTCCTACACATATTATAACATCATGTTAAAAAGTTTTCAAATAAATACATAATACATTAATAATTAACACTGATATATTAATAATACAGTTAATACATTTTAAATACTCAATCATATTTAATCATATCTAAGATATGCATTAACATTTGTATAATTTACTTAAAAGTTGTATTTAAATTAAAATTTACCATTTCAGTTATTAATTAAACATCAAATTTATGTATTTATAATAATAAAATACATTTTGAACTTATTGGTACTATTCATATTACATTATTATTTCATTATTCATTTTCTACTACCTCTCTCCTCTGAACTTTCTATCTACCTAACTACCTAACCTCTCACCTTCTATCATTGTTTAGTATGGATAACTCCTATATTCACTATACTTCATTATATAATTTTACTCACCTTCTTCTAACTGACCATCCAATTTACCTATCAATGACACCAATATCTCAATTATATACTCCATTACTATTTTCATTTAAATCATATGGCACCGCTCGTCTTTGCAATGGGTTGGGTGTTCCCTAACTGGCTATATACATCTCTAATATTTTGCCCTTCCAAATAATTCGGCAAACACTCCCTTAAACTACGCTATTACCTGCCACAACACTATTGGTTGGCTACTCTTTATCACCTCACCCCCACTACAGAATTCATCAACAACAAATATATGTATGTACCTTTACTTACACCTTCTTTACAAATAATAACTAACTACTGTGTCCCTAACTATCTAATAATTCTCTTTATATTTTCTTAAAAATTCTTATCTTTCTAACTCCCTTTACATTAATTGCATTACTCACCTGCATTTTATCTATACCCAGGCTCTATCCCTGTTTAAACACTTACTGTAATCATTGACAATTCTCTTATAAAATTCCTCTCCTACCTACTTCTAACAATACCTCTTTTCAAAATTCAAATATAATTATTTATTTAAACATTCATTATTATTCATTAGTAATTAATTAAAATATTATTATTAAACATGTTATATATATAAAATATATAATAATACACACTGGGGTACCTGTAATACATAATACATATCAAAAATACATGGATAAATACAATAAAAATATACACTCCAACTTCATTATTGTGTCATTAATCAAAATCAGTCCATAACAGTCCAATTCAAAACCACTTTGCACATTATTATTTAATGTTCATTTCACAATATAACAGTCTATCCACCATCATTAAACAACAAACGAATCTTAGGTCTATATAAATTCTTATTTAATACATAGATTTTATTAGATACATTATATTCATATGTTATTGAATGGTTATTAAACAAATATTCCCAGTCACGATCAAGTAGAGTTCCGTTTGTCTTAGTATCATATGTCATTAATCGGTTTATATAATAATTATCCCCATAATATTCCACCACAGGTAAGTACCTAAGGTCTTTATTCTCATTTCTTGTTATTTTCAAATTATTGTTATTATCAGGCAAGTAGTCATCATTTTCATATACCACATCTAACCCTAACCTTTCTAACAATTGTCTGTAATTTCTGTTTACTTTAAATATTTCTATTACTCTCTTACTCTCACAATATCTCTCTATACTTTCTCTCTTAATACATTTCTCTCCATAACACCAAAATACACTTTCTCTCTCCAAATATACAGGGGTCCCTATCATAAAATCGTTGCACCTCTTAGGTACACAAAAACTTAAAGAAACTTTATTTGTAGAACTATCGTCTATCAAATATAAATTAAAGGCATTCTTATCCTTATAACAATAACATGAAGACTTGTCTTCACCCCCTAATACAACATTAAAAGAAAATTCTACCCCCTGCATTCCTTGTACTAAAATACTTTCTCTCAACTTTCTTTCTGACTTCATAAATTCAAATATTTCATTGTCATGCATTATATTTTCATTATCATGTTTATTCTCTTCTACCACCACTATCTTACTACCTGTATTATTGGAATTATCTAGAGTACATTCATTTTTGGAATTATCAGTTTTAAATATGTTATCCAGTACAGCATTTTGCTGGGTACTACTATCTAGTACTTTCTGACTTTCTAATTTACTTTCTACCACATGTAACTTATCTAATTTTGTAATCAGCTGGTCACATTTCTTAATAAGTTTATTGTGACTCACTTTTATTTCATTTTTCATTTCATTGAAATGGCTGTTAAAACTATTTTGAATTTCTTTAATTTCACTTTTCTGAACATCAAATTTAAAATTCATGTCTTTAAAATTGCTACACATCATGTTATACAGACGTGTTAACATTTCGTCTGTTTTGTTTTCATGAAGTGAGATGGAGGTTACTTGTTCAGTCTCTACATTTTCGGTCGCACTCGCCTCGCCAACCTGACTAAGTGGGGTTAATGGAACATCCATCTCACTCATCACTATTTCGTCAGAGAGGCTGACTTTTTCAGTTTTATCTTCATCAGTATTCATGTTGTATTATTTTAGGTTACTAAAACATGTATGTTTATAACCTAGGAATTTAACCCTATTCTACGCACGTGTGTATGTACTTACGCAATTACTTCAGGTAACTATTCCACTTTCCTGGTAGGTATTACTCCACATAAAATTAAGTTTTATGTCGAGTCCCTGTTCGGGCGCCAAATGTAATCAATTAGTCCCTGCTATTCGGGAGCCAAATGTAATCATATACATTTATTGTTTTATTACTCAGGTTGCAAATATAAATTTTGTCTATACGTAAATAATAAGTTTTGGGCGCCATGTTTGTTATAAAGCAACCTGATCGAAATTTATTGTTAGGGCCAGAAATTCGTGTTAACACGTACCAGTTTAGTGTAACCAATTACCTGAAATAAAGACACATCAAATAATATATAGAAGTATTTATTAAGAGTAAACATTGAGTATAAAGTATTACATAGACATAGTTCTCTGATCGATATATTACGCCATGGGCGTTGTCCACATGAAGTTACATTATACAAAGAATATACGCTGCATTAATACATGTTATAGGACAAGACATACATTTATTGATTAATTAATTATTTATTCAAATTAACTTTCATATTTTCAACAAAGATATATATATATAGTTATAGGTGTTGCTCAACCCAGCACTTAGAAATAATTACGCACGCACACAACCACTCACCCTCTCATTCTCATGGTACAAATTTATGCATAGTGGAGCTCCTTTTAAATATAATGAAAAATTACATGATTTTTTAAATACTTGATTTAAAATTTTGTATTATTTCCAAAGGATTGAAAATGTAAAAAGAACGTTCTCACCAATTTCTTGTTGGCTTCCTCGCACTGCTAGTCTCGTTCGTATATCGGCACAATCGGTATATTTTTACGGCGCTTGACGGGACTTTGTGTCAACCCACGTAACCCACCGTCGTGGGACCGATTCTATACGTCGATCTTGTACGGACGATTTAATCGGTCGAGGACGCCTACACCAAACCGAACTATAACTCTCCTTAATACATTTTGATTGTAGATATTATACTGTTTATTAACCACCTATAGTGGTCTAAAAAGTTAAAATTCACTCGTAAGTGAATGGGCAGCCGGCCGGCGCTGCTTAGTTGTTGCAACAGAATGACGGCAATTCCTGGTTGAAATCTGCGGAAGTGGGGTGTACTGACGTCACATTCCTTTGTCTATCGTGTTGACATCGCAGTTTGGTTGCTGTCAACACATTCTCAGCCTCTGATGTAACGAAGGCTTGGCTCTGCTTATCTCAATAACTGCACACTGTTTTTGTGATGTGGCACCGTTTTTTGTCATGAATTAGTTCAAATCCTGGCAAATACTGTAATATAGTCCACTCACTGTAAATTCGATATCGGGTGTTTGAGGTTGGGTTGGGTATGTCAAAAAATAGAAAAATACAATATTTATGATCTCTTTACCATATTTTAGGTAATTATAAAATGTACCATGATTGTACCATCACAAAACCCCCTCAATGAAAGATGGTGTGACGAAGCACACAAACTTTCATTGACCCTTTCATACTTCCTAAAGGGATCAGCCAGGACAAGTCGCCACAACCCCCTTACAATTTTATATAAAAACAATAATCACTCACCCTTGGTCTGGTGATAATGACTGTACCTTCATGACCTTACTGGACTTCTCCTGCGAGATCCCAACACCATAAGGCCACTTAGGCTCTTAACGCCCCTGCTCTGACGAGTTAGCCAGCTCAGGACCGCGGTCACATCCCAAACACTGAAACAATTTATAAAAAATATTAATATAGTGGCTTATTGAATCACTACCTCCTTAACTGATATGGTTCCCCTTAGCTAAGTGCTGGTTTGTGCCAATAAGCACTGGGTTGGCTTACTATTTATAAAATTATAAATTATATTAAATAAAATTAGAAAGTATAAAAATTATAAAAATAATAAATCTCAAGGATTAAAAAGAATATGAAAAAGGATTAAAATTGAATGAAATATAATTGAAAATATAAAATATATATAATATAAAATATAATTATATATCTCCCAAACTTGGAGAAAACAAATCAAGAAATTTAATAAATCGATTTATTTATTTATAGCTCTTAAAATAAACTTTTATTATGATTATTTGTATTATTCTTATTATTATTATTAACAGTTAATCATCTGGCTGATAAATATTATTAACAGCGCCATTTAAAAATTTTTTTCTCTTCCTACACATATTATAACATCATGTTAAAAAGTTTTCAAATAAATACATAATACATTAATAATTAACACTGATATATTAATAATACAGTTAATACATTTTAAATACTCAATCATATTTAATCATATCTAAGATATGCATTAACATTTGTATAATTTACTTAAAAGTTGTATTTAAATTAAAATTTACCATTTCAGTTATTAATTAAACATCAAATTTATGTATTTATAATAATAAAATACATTTTGAACTTATTGGTACTATTCATATTACATTATTATTTCATTATTCATTTTCTACTACCTCTCTCCTCTGAACTTTCTATCTACCTAACTACCTAACCTCTCACCTTCTATCATTGTTTAGTATGGATAACTCCTATATTCACTATACTTCATTATATAATTTTACTCACCTTCTTCTAACTGACCATCCAATTTACCTATCAATGACACCAATATCTCAATTATATACTCCATTACTATTTTCATTTAAATCATATGGCACCGCTCGTCTTTGCAATGGGTTGGGTGTTCCCTAACTGGCTATATACATCTCTAATATTTTGCCCTTCCAAATAATTCGGCAAACACTCCCTTAAACTACGCTATTACCTGCCACAACACTATTGGTTGGCTACTCTTTATCACCTCACCCCCACTACAGAATTCATCAACAACAAATATATGTATGTACCTTTACTTACACCTTCTTTACAAATAATAACTAACTACTGTGTCCCTAACTATCTAATAATTCTCTTTATATTTTCTTAAAAATTCTTATCTTTCTAACTCCCTTTACATTAATTGCATTACTCACCTGCATTTTATCTATACCCAGGCTCTATCCCTGTTTAAACACTTACTGTAATCATTGACAATTCTCTTATAAAATTCCTCTCCTACCTACTTCTAACAATACCTCTTTTCAAAATTCAAATATAATTATTTATTTAAACATTCATTATTATTCATTAGTAATTAATTAAAATATTATTATTAAACATGTTATATATATAAAATATATAATAATACACACTGGGGTACCTGTAATACATAATACATATCAAAAATACATGGATAAATACAATAAAAATATACACTCCAACTTCATTATTGTGTCATTAATCAAAATCAGTCCATAACAGTCCAATTCAAAACCACTTTGCACATTATTATTTAATGTTCATTTCACAATATAACAGTCTATCCACCATCATTAAACAACAAACGAATCTTAGGTCTATATAAATTCTTATTTAATACATAGATTTTATTAGATACATTATATTCATATGTTATTGAATGGTTATTAAACAAATATTCCCAGTCACGATCAAGTAGAGTTCCGTTTGTCTTAGTATCATATGTCATTAATCGGTTTATATAATAATTATCCCCATAATATTCCACCACAGGTAAGTACCTAAGGTCTTTATTCTCATTTCTTGTTATTTTCAAATTATTGTTATTATCAGGCAAGTAGTCATCATTTTCATATACCACATCTAACCCTAACCTTTCTAACAATTGTCTGTAATTTCTGTTTACTTTAAATATTTCTATTACTCTCTTACTCTCACAATATCTCTCTATACTTTCTCTCTTAATACATTTCTCTCCATAACACCAAAATACACTTTCTCTCTCCAAATATACAGGGGTCCCTATCATAAAATCGTTGCACCTCTTAGGTACACAAAAACTTAAAGAAACTTTATTTGTAGAACTATCGTCTATCAAATATAAATTAAAGGCATTCTTATCCTTATAACAATAACATGAAGACTTGTCTTCACCCCCTAATACAACATTAAAAGAAAATTCTACCCCCTGCATTCCTTGTACTAAAATACTTTCTCTCAACTTTCTTTCTGACTTCATAAATTCAAATATTTCATTGTCATGCATTATATTTTCATTATCATGTTTATTCTCTTCTACCACCACTATCTTACTACCTGTATTATTGGAATTATCTAGAGTACATTCATTTTTGGAATTATCAGTTTTAAATATGTTATCCAGTACAGCATTTTGCTGGGTACTACTATCTAGTACTTTCTGACTTTCTAATTTACTTTCTACCACATGTAACTTATCTAATTTTGTAATCAGCTGGTCACATTTCTTAATAAGTTTATTGTGACTCACTTTTATTTCATTTTTCATTTCATTGAAATGGCTGTTAAAACTATTTTGAATTTCTTTAATTTCACTTTTCTGAACATCAAATTTAAAATTCATGTCTTTAAAATTGCTACACATCATGTTATACAGACGTGTTAACATTTCGTCTGTTTTGTTTTCATGAAGTGAGATGGAGGTTACTTGTTCAGTCTCTACATTTTCGGTCGCACTCGCCTCGCCAACCTGACTAAGTGGGGTTAATGGAACATCCATCTCACTCATCACTATTTCGTCAGAGAGGCTGACTTTTTCAGTTTTATCTTCATCAGTATTCATGTTGTATTATTTTAGGTTACTAAAACATGTATGTTTATAACCTAGGAATTTAACCCTATTCTACGCACGTGTGTATGTACTTACGCAATTACTTCAGGTAACTATTCCACTTTCCTGGTAGGTATTACTCCACATAAAATTAAGTTTTATGTCGAGTCCCTGTTCGGGCGCCAAATGTAATCAATTAGTCCCTGCTATTCGGGAGCCAAATGTAATCATATACATTTATTGTTTTATTACTCAGGTTGCAAATATAAATTTTGTCTATACGTAAATAATAAGTTTCGGGCGCCATGTTTGTTATAAAGCAACCTGATCGAAATTTATTGTTAGGGCCAGAAATTCGTGTTAACACGTACCAGTTTAGTGTAACCAATTACCTGAAATAAAGACACATCAAATAATATATAGAAGTATTTATTAAGAGTAAACATTGAGTATAAAGTATTACATAGACATAGTTCTCTGATCGATATATTACGCCATGGGCGTTGTCCACATGAAGTTACATTATACAAAGAATATACGCTGCATTAATACATGTTATAGGACAAGACATACATTTATTGATTAATTAATTATTTATTCAAATTAACTTTCATATTTTCAACAAAGATATATATATATATATATATATATAGTTATAGGTGTTGCTCAACCCAGCACTTAGAAATAATTACGCACGCACACAACCACTCACCCTCTCATTCTCATGGTACAAATTTATGCATAGTGGAGCTCCTTTTAAATATAATGAAAAATTACATGATTTTTTAAATACTTGATTTAAAATTTTGTATTATTTCCAAAGGATTGAAAATGTAAAAAGAACGTTCTCACCAATTTCTTGTTGGCTTCCTCGCACTGCTAGTCTCGTTCGTATATCGGCACAATCGGTATATTTTTACGGCGCTTGACGGGACTTTGTGTCAACCCACGTAACCCACCGTCGTGGGACCGATTCTATACGTCGATCTTGTACGGACGATTTAATCGGTCGAGGACGCCTACACCAAACCGAACTATAACTCTCCTTAATACATTTTGATTGTAGATATTATACTGTTTATTAACCACCTATAGTGGTCTAAAAAGTTAAAATTCACTCGTAAGTGAATGGGCAGCCGGCCGGCGCTGCTTAGTTGTTGCAACAGAATGACGGCAATTCCTGGTTGAAATCTGCGGAAGTGGGGTGTACTGACGTCACATTCCTTTGTCTATCGTGTTGACATCGCAGTTTGGTTGCTGTCAACACATTCTCAGCCTCTGACGTAACGAAGGCTTGGCTCTGCTTATCTCAATAACTGCACACTGTTTTTGTGATGTGACACCGTTTTTTGTCATGAATTAGTTCAAATCCTGGCAAATACTGTAATATAGTCCACTCACTGTAAATTCGATATCGGGTGTTTGAGGTTGGGTTGGGTATGTCAAAAAATAGAAAAATACAATATTTATGATCTCTTTACCATATTTTAGGTAATTATAAAATGTACCATGATTGTACCATCACAATATAGATTAATAATAAATTTGAAAATTTTGAGGAACCTAATTACAGCAAAGGATAAATAATGAAATGATGATATATAAAAAGGTTAATAAAAAATTTCAAACAAGAATGTTTATAAGTTTCTATATAAATTATTTAAAAGAGAATTGTTTGTTTAATGTATGCTAATAATCAAGGTTAGTGTCTATTTGTTTATTATGTTATGTAATGTATTATACAAGATGTGTGTGTGTGTGGCAGGGAGGTTATCCAGGGGGTAACGAATTAGAAATTCGTTGTATTTTAATAATGATGACTCGCTACTAAATAATTTTGTTTTGATTTGAAAAATAGATGCACTACATACTTCCTATATTGTGTTTATTATGTCTTATTGTGTTAATTGCATGTAGTATGTTAGGAATAAGGATTATAAAAATATAATAATATGTATTCAATGTGTTTATAGATTTTAAAATAAAATGAAATAAAGTTGTGATAGTTAAAATTTTCAATGGGTTGCAAAAGATAGAAGTGGGTGATAGTACTTGTTTGAGTAAAACGTTTGAGTCAGTCCAAGTTGAATATATTGGGGTATTAAAGAGAATGAGAGATGAAATACATGTAATAGAGAATTTGAGTATAAGTGGAGACACAGTAGTAATGGAGAATATATGTAGAGTTTTGAGTGATATATTGATGTTTATAATTAATGATGTTATTTTGTTGTAGTTGTAGTAAGGTAATTAGATTGAGATTTTGGGGATGGCAATTTTGTAGTAGGGGGTAGTGTAATGTGGGAGTCCGCAACATAATGATAAGTTGGGACGGGATAGGGATCGATTTTTAGTCAGGAGGGGCCGCCTTAGGTAGAATCCAGGGGCCAAATAAGGGAATTGAGTTTTTTGGGGGGAAACACGTATCCTAAATACAAAGGGTTAGAGAGTATTTTTTTATATATATAGAGAAGGTGGCGAATTGAGTTAAAGTGGTAAGTAGTTAGAGGTAGAGAAGGGTTAGTAGATTTTTTGATAGAGGGGTGTCATACTAGTTAAAGATTTTGTAAGGGAGCGTTAGAGTAATAAAAGGGGTAAGATTATGGGTAAATGCCAAGTTGATAAAGTGAATTATAATGAATAACTGAGAATCACCCAAATGAATGAAATGGAATAATAATTGCAATGTTATGAAAAAAAAAAATATAAAAATTTTTGAGAAACGATTTAATAAAAGTTAAATTGAGACTAAAATGCAATTTTTATGATTTTATATGCAAATTGAATGATGTAAAGTGTGTAACATTTTAAATACAAATTGTTTATTTTAAGATAATAATAACAATGTGAATTATGAATGTACTATGTTTTCTTATGTTATATTGTGTTTGTTAGTGTAAGAGAGTTTTATGAATTTAAATATTTTAAATGCAAATTGGGGATGACAGAGATGTATAATATGGTAATGGGGAATGTTTATTTAAATTCTGATGGGAATCAGGGCAATAATTTTGAATTTTGGGATAAAAGTTAACAAGAGAAAGTAGATAGAATGAGATTATGGGATTTTAAAATGGGTATCATGTGGTTGTTAGGTATTTTGATATATATGTTAGAAGTAAGTGAAAAAACAAAACCAGTGCTTCTTAGCGCAAACCAGCACCGCTAGGGGGAAACAGATCAGTTGGGGATATGGTGTTGTATAAAGCCACTAGTTGATATGTGATTTGTTGTTTCAGTGTTTGGTGATGCTGTGGCGGCGGACCTGAGCTGGCCAGCGCGTCAGAGCAGGGACGTTAAGTATCTGTCTGACTCTACGGTGTTGGGATCTCGAGAGAGAAGTCCAGTATTGTCATTCAGGTGCGGTCACAGTCACCGGACCAAGGGTGAGTTGATTATAATTTTTTTTTTGTAAACCATACAGGGGGTTGTGGCGACATATCCTGGCTGATCCCTTTAGCAAGAATGAATATGTCAATGAGATTTTTTATGCTTCGGCATAAAATATCTTATTGAGGGGGTATTGTAACGGGGCATTTTGGGCCTATTTTTGGGGTAATCAAGAAGATTGTATTTTTGTAATAAAACAAATAACATTTTTTTACTATGATAGGGACAAAACGTAAACAAAGGTAAATTTATTGTTAGCGACAGTGGTAGCGAAGGTGGTACGACTAATTGAAAATATTGTATGTGAATTTCTGAAGCGACAGAATTAACAAGCTGGAATTGTGCCAAGGTCAACCAATGACACACAAAACTGTAAACAAGTTATGTAATTGAGCATCAGGCGATATTACATCAGCGCCTTACATAACGAAGAATGTAGGTGTGTCAACGCCAGCAGCTTTGTCACACTCACAGAACAAAGCCAGTCGGCAAATAACAACTACCAGTGTCGGACGCAAATAATCTTCGTGTTCGCCGGTTTAGACGAAGTTTACGTCGCCCGCAAAACAGAAAGAATGTGAATAATATATTTCAAAATATGACTTAAAATCAAAATTCTTACTAAAAATGTGATTAACAGTTTTCTTTACAATATAACAATTCGGAAATTATGAATTAAAGTGAAAGTGCGCACGGAAAGCGATGTGACATCGTCTGGACTAGAATTCGGACTCAAGGCAGATAAGTTTTACCAGGATATACACAGAATTATCAAATTTTATTATTTTTTTCAGAAAACCAAAACAGATGGGGCAAATTAAATAAAATAGGAGTTAAAGGGGAAAATCTAAAATGGGTAGTATGTGAGCGAGTGTGGGGGTTTTTGTTTAATTATATATTAAAATATGAAGTGCTGGTTTACGCTTTTAAAATTGATCTTATGCTTATGAAATGTATTTATTTCTATTCTAAAGAGAAAATCATGCTTAATAAATGTTATTATGGTCTTTCTATAAAATCGAAAAAAAATTAGGAGAAGGGAAGGGGAATATTTGTCTATATAAAATTTGAAATTATGTTAAGGGCTATATTTTCATGTTTTCTTTTGTAGTGTGAAAATGAATTAAAATAGGTGTGATGTTAATTCAGTTGTACTTTCTTAAATAACCAGTTCTGCACTTCCCGGTTCGCTGATTCGAACCTTGGTAAGTTTTCCTTACAGTTGGCAATACAAGATGGCGCCCAAAGAAATTATTTAGAAAGTAATTGAGTCAAAAGTAAATTCCCTTAGGTTTAATTAATATCAATAAATATGATATAGTACATAGTATAAAAATATGAATTTGGAGAGAAATCAGGCAGTCTTCTTTTATATCGGCGAAACTACACTGAAGAGACTCGCGTGCGCTGTTTTGCGTTAATTATATAGATATAAATTTTATTAGAGTCAGCTGCATGGAACTAGTATCGTCAAGGTCACACCGCTTACTTACAGCGTTGCCACTAAGCAACAGTTTCCCTTTCTTCCGAAAAATGCTACACTAGTAAGTAAGCCTACTTAATGTAAAGAATATAACAAAGTGAGAAAGTTTGTAATACATGCATTAGAGTACATTGTTACATTGTCAATAATTCTTAATAATAATTACATCACAATTAATATATTGTTAATAATTAATTAACAATTAATTTCCGTATCTTATACATAACATTCAATTCGACGCGTCAGCTATAGTTTGTTTGAACGAATTTTATACGCATCCTGTGTCTTAAGCTTGCCCCATTTAATTATTGAAGACACCGCACTATTCGTGACTCAGAAAAATATTCTATTTTTATTTCCTGCGCTGCTTATTAATTAAGTAAAAAAATTAGAACTATACTATAAGATGTTACATGCACAAGTAGCATAAAAATAATGGTATGTATAAACGTGAAACGAATTGGATTTCTTAAGAAAATAAGGATAATTTTATAAACAACAAATACAAATGTCTCATGAAATAAATTTAAAATTCCTTATTTATATATATATATATATATATATTTTTTTTTTTTTAACTTAAATCTTTAAATATAGAATTTAAATTTATAATTCTATATTTTATGCATTGTCCTTACTAATTTTATAATTAAAATTTTCCTTATTTTATGAACTATAAGAATTCCTTATGACTATTATAAATAAGCAGTATGTTGAAAAACTCACCTTAAATAGGGTTAGTTACACAATTATCACTTTGCAAAGTGATAGCACAGAGCACATTCATAACACTCCTGAAGAAAACACGCACACACGGTTTTTTATGTTTCAATAAAAATAGAAAATACTACGCTTCGCTATAGACACGTTTACCACCTATATACACTTTTTAACACTCCTGCCTTATTCGTCTTCGGATTCACTGGACTCAGGTTCGCTGTCACTACTCACACGTAAGTGTATGATGAAGGGCTCCACTGTGGTGTCTCTCGTGCACTGCTTTGAGTAATCGGCTTCTTGTAGTGCCTCCGCATGTCTTACGCACTTCTCCCAGTCTTCCTGAGTTATCCTGTCCAAAGCTTCGTGTGCAAGTTGTTCAATATCGGCCAATCTGAAAGTCGTATTCTTGTTTGCAACATACCGTTTAACTTGGGCCCATATCAGCTCGATCGGATTATACTGAAAATGATATGGTGGCAGGCACACTACTGTATGTCCCATTTCATTTGCCAGTTGATCCAATTCGTACGTCTTCTTGGCCGTTCGGATCTCTTCTTTAGAAAGAAGTTCATCCCTGGTTTCAGCTGTGGAAAATGAAATTCTCTTCTTACGCAGCCACTCCATGATATCCGCTTTACGCCAGTTTGAACATGGTGGTTTATCTATTTGTACAGAATGATAGCTGGCATTATCCATCACGATGACAGAGCCTTCTTCCAAGGAGCGCAACATACCAACAAACCAGGTCTTAAAAACTTCAGCATTCATTTCTGTGTGGTAGTCAGATGCAGCTGAATGCTTACTGCCACGAAAGACAAGTTTGGCACCTGCTATGAAACCTGTACTTGCGGATCCAGCATGTGCAATAATCAGCCGGCCACCTCTACCAGTAGGTACTTTCAGCCCACCGTTCCCTCTGGAGTCTTGCCAGATGTATTTATTCGTATGATTCTGTGATATCCAGGTTTCATCCAAATAAATTATAGGCCTGTTGTCCTCCGTACGATGTATATGCATGGTTCTCAAAAACTTCGCTCTCAAGGCAGCAGTGTCTCTGCGCTCCATTAAAAATTTTCGTCCATCGTTGCACTTCTTAAATTTAAAACCAAGCACTTTCAGAAGGCGAAGTACGGAGGCTTCTGAACCAGAATAATTGATTTTCTGACAGAGATCAGCTCGAATTTTGCTTGCAGTGGGGTATTCCCCTCGGTCGTAATATTCTAGTACGGTCCTGCGGACTATTTGTTTATTAAAATCGTCCAGTTCAGTGTTTTTGTGTTCCCGTTTATACCCTTTCCTTGGAGAACTGAACACAACACTCACGCCTTGATCATCTGCCGAAGCAACGGTATTGCTAATACGTTGCACCGACTGTTCAGAAATGCCACAAGCTTCCGCTGTCAATTTTCGAACTTGTGCAAAGTTTATGTTCCTCCTGGCTTCTTCATTATACGCAAGATTTTTTAAAAACTTGTAAACGTTTGCTATGATGACTTTACTTTGTTTTCTAATGTCCTCTCGGCCCGCACGTACACCACCGCTGCTTGTACTCGAACTAAATGTAGGATACTGTTCCTCAATATCACTCATAATAAACACAAATTATTGAAATAAACTAATACACACACTGTCTACAATAAAGACGTCAACCGTTCACATGAAACGCACAAAATGTCTGTCAACAATACTAAGGACGATAAATATTTTGGATGTTCGTCTCTTCCTCACCTCGTCCACCCAACCTACTTGGAATGGGGTACTGTAACTGAAATGGGATTGGCTTTTGTCACAACAACGACAATTTTGTTTACAGAAATTGCTCAGTCCTATTTATCTTTGCGCGACGGAAGAAAGGTAGTAGCGCGGGCAGTAAACATACACATTTTTGAGGGGATTATAAAATGACAAAGGCATTCATAAAAGTGTCAGACAGCAATATTTACCGAAAAGACATGCCGACAGGGTATACGCAATGTGCATACCAAATGTGTACATATACCTAACAGAACTTCCGAACCATATGGCTTAGGAATGACCGTGTAGAGAACAAAAACAGATTCATTTACAAAAGGGAAAAGACCGTGAGTATGAAAAAATTAAAGCGACAACAGCAGGCAAGGTCAGCGTTCTCAGACAACTGTCAGTCTGTAGGATAACCGCCCATGAAGAAAACAGTAAAACTTTAATAAGTAAGTGCACTGTACGGAAATCACAAAATAACTGACCTAATGGTACTTCGTAAAGTTTGGGTGTGTATTGCTAAAAGGTTTAGATTCTAACATAAGAAAAACCAGCGCAGTATAAATAGTAGTTTCAGAGAACTGCAAATCGTAACAAAAAAAAAGCCAAAGAAACAGAAGAAACGCAAAGATAGAAATTCTGTAGATATTTACGCGACAACAAAAAATATGTTGCCGACTCACACAAATTTTTAGAGCTCAAATACTGGCGCCCAGAATTTAACTGAGTAGTGTTACCCACAACTAATTATTCCTGATAAAACAAATTCATTTACGCGATACGCATAAATAAATTTGAAACGAAGAATATAATGTGGATGTATGAAATTTGTTTTCGTAACACTGCTAAAACGCTACACACTGTACTAGCCGGCAACAATGCTGGGCGAGGGGCGTGGAGGTGACAGGGAGAAGCAGTGAAAGTGAGTGACCTTGACGATACTACTTCCATGCAGCTGACTCTAGTAATTTAAAGAATAAAGTAAATTCGCAGCAATAAAGAGAAGTACGGGAACGCGATAATTGCTAACGCTAAATTTATAAAGTTTAATATACAGTAATAAGTTAATGAGTGAATGTTTGGAGTAGTAACGAACAACGAGAAGTAAATACTACATATAAATTGTCACCGGACAAAAGGCTTGTCGCATGACAAATGGCGCCAATCGTACACTCTAGTTATTTTGGTGGCCCTAAAAAGGACCGAGTGGCGAGAACAGTGATGTTGGTAGTGCCACGATGAGATGTTCGGCGGCTGCGCCCGCTGTTCGTGGTGTACTGCAGTCCTCCTCTTCTTCCGGCACCGGTTGTAGAGTCGGCTGCCGGTCCAGTGAAATCCATCGCTGGCGTGGAACTGGAGGGCGAAGATGCAAGAACGCCGGTTCTATTCTTCGGCCGTTCCTTCCGGCTGACTCCGCGCCGATGTCGTCCGAGAGAGGAGAGATGAAGTGTGTCCAATGGCGTGGCGATGAAGAGTGCGCAAAATTTTCTGCCGGCCCGGGTTTTATTAACTAACCGGGATCGCTGATTGGCTCGCTGTGTCCACCGCTGGTACCGGAGAACAGATGTTCGCATACCACTGCCGTCACAACTCCACGGGGTCTTGAATGCTCTCCGGTAGCCAGTCTACTGCTCTTCTCCAGATGTTGTGGAGGTGTCTGTTGGGCGCCATGTTGATTGGTGTGCCGGCTGGTAGCTGGCGTGGCTGGATCTTGCATCCGCAAGATGATCGTCGCCCCATGTTGGGCGCCACTTGTCACCGGACAAAAGGCTTGCCGCATGACAAATGGCACCAATCGTACACTCTAGTTGTTTTGGTGGCCCTAAAAAGGACCGAGTGGCGAGAACAGTGATGTTGGTAGTGCCGCACTGAGATGTTCGGCGCCTGCGCCCGCTGTTCGTGGCGTACTGCAGTCCTCCTCTTCTTCCGGCACCGGTTGTAGAGTCGGCTGCCGGCCCAGCGAAATCCATCGCTGGTGCGGAACTGGAGGGCGAAGACGCAAGAACGCCGGTTCTATTCTTCGGCCGTTCCTTCCGGCTGACTCCGCGCCAATGTCGTCTGAGAGAGGAGAGGAGATGAAGTGCGTCCGATGGCGTGGCGATGAAGAGTGCCCAAAATTTTCTGCCGGCCCGGGTTTTATTAACTAACCGGGATCGCTGATTGGCTCGCTGTGTCCACCGCTGGTACCGGAGAGCAGATGTTCGCATACCACTGCCATCACAAAATGTTCATCAATACGATATGTTGTGGTGAAATCACTGAAAAAAGCGAATTAGTTTGGGTTAAATTCACGACGGTATGAGATAATCGAGACCCACGCGACGCGAACTGTGTTAGATGCACTTAATGTAAATTCAAGAATACGTTGTAAAGCAGAGTGTATAATTATACGACATAATTGTATGTATCACCAATATGTCAAGTGTAGTGTACATCTGTGATAAAGTGAATTAGTGCATTCATAACCAGGATTAACGCGCAACAAACAGCTGCTGACGACTCACCGGCATGCAACACCTTAAGGACTACGCACATCGGAAGGATTCTCCACGCAAGTAACAAATAAATGAACATTTGATTCAATATTGTTTTATAAATATTATAACTAAACGAAGATTAGGGGTTTTATTTTTAAGGTTTATTATTATTAAAATTTATTAAAATCAAATTTAAGTTACGTTTAATTTACGTTTAAAAGCCACACTGTTGATCTAGCCTATTTGTAATAAAATAAAAACGTGTGTGTTTACAATTAACTTGAAATAAAATAAAAGTGTTGTTATTTAAACTTATATTCATGTTTAAAATATTAAAAGTCTCGTTAAAACAAAGTTCAATTATGTGTGAAATATTCTTTTGAGATAAATCAATGTATGGAATAGTTGTTTCTAATTGAAGGTTACTAATGTAGTAAAGTAATTTAAAATGAAACATTCAAAGTTACTCACACTGTGTTTACAATGGTTTAATTATACTTGTTTAAAAAGAATTCCCTTATATTAAATAAATAAAATAGTGAGGTTGATAATAATTAAATGCTAAACTAGCTTAAGTTGAAACGTAAAGTACAGCAGTTGGTTGCTTGATAATGGTTATCGCCTGGTTGAAACTGGCAGTGAAACTTCTTCTCCAGATTGCAGGTAGTCTGAGTGTGTCACGTCTCGTAATGTCTGGACAATATCATAAACAAAAATATACTTTTACGTACCTGGTCGTGATTACCAGAAGTTCACTAAACTGTCAACTCAGTTTACAAACACCAACTCACTTTGGTTGCAAGGTTAGATTACCTTGTTTATTAATTAGTGGGCGCCACACGGATTTATTCAGGGAAAATCCCGTGTAAAACCCACACATAGAATTACTGAATGATTAGAAAATTTAATATAATTGTGTATCACCTTTTGGCAATGCTATTCCAAAATATTAAACACAACAGAAGGTTGTTTAAGTTTTTAAAAGAAAATATTTAATTATCCTATAGAAATAAATCAAATCCGGTGGTGCTGTTAGTAATGGGTTTTATTTATACACTCATAGAGAATTCAAAAACAAATATAAAGCAAACATACAAAGTTGTACAATTAAAAGTCAGTTATTATATGCCTTATACGGCTTGCTCAGAACATGAATTATAAATCTGGCTGAGTCCAGATGTTACTTATTTTTAACATTAACAATTATGAAAATCTCAGAAGTACAAAGTTGTACAATTAAAAGACAGTTATTATATGCCTTATACGGCTTGCTCAGAACATGAATTATAAATCTGGCTAAGTCCAGATGTTATTTATTTTTAACATTAACAATTATGAAAATCTCAGTTGTGAATTCTTTGAGACACGAAAGAAAACAATTATGCCTACACAATATCCAATAATCTTTTTGATATAAAATTGATCAACAAAGTTTTTAGGTTACTTTCGTAAAGTAAACAAAATAAAAATGATCTGTTGAAAGATCGCGCGTTTCATCAACGCTTGCTTTTTTAGTGACAATATTTATCATGTGAGAACCCTTACAACTAACATATAGCTTAATTCAGAATAACAAATTCATATAATAAATTGATACGTGGTGTAATCTTAAAATGTTTTTGTGTTTTGCGTCAGTACAGGCTAGTGTTGAAAAAAGTACAGGTTATGGCGCTCAGATAAAAATTAGTAATGATTGCACTGTTACCTTCTGAGTTTTAATTATTTAATTAAAACTTATTAATCACTTCAGTAATCGGATTATAATGATTACTGGGTTTTGGCACTACACTCGCACAAGAACAGAATAATGCGATCCTCTTCTGATTAAAATGGATCGTGAATGATAACAATTAATTATTCCTGTTCATTATTTCCCGCACGAAATTAAAATGATACTGCACTTAATCACCGTTGTTTGCTGTAGATTAACTTGAAGTAGTCGTTTCTTGGTGTTGAACTATTTGTTTCAATGTAATATGTAGATGACGCTAAGAGTTATTAAAAACGTAGAGATGGCGGGCACACGTCTGTGCTATATGCTGGTCAGTAAGAGTCTGCCTCAAAATTCGCTGTTCCGTTCTTATATACCCCCTTCTTTGATCGGTCTTAGGTAAAAATGTTAATTACTAACTAATTTTCTGATTGGCTCTGGCAGGTGTGTCGGTATGACGTATCATTTTTTGGCAGTTGATAATGGTTTTTTCTAACCGTCAAGTGCTGAGGTGACAGCTAGCTGTCATTGTTGTTATTATTCATAAACAGTTTTCTGATGCACATTTTTAGAATGATGCTAACATCTCTCCCGCACTAAATACAGTTGCGATTGGGTTGATATCATTATCAAATTAAAGATCGTTTTTTCTTCTTTAATTTGATATCACTCGATATCGAATTATTTTCACTTTGACCGACATTGTTATAAAACCAATGTTCGGGTACATCACTTTCACTGTCGTCTGCTTTTTCTGAGTCGCCGATTTTACACTTTTGGTTAATATTGTTTGTGTTCACATATCATTTTATTATTCAAATGTTTATGTGGGAACACCATTAATTCTGTACTGACATTTTTACTGAACATTATGTGTACACCTAAACTCTATACATTGTAATGAATGATCCTACTTACTATGACATTTCGTTTTATGCTAACTCATTCTAATCTACTGTTTAACAATTAAAATTATGATTAAACCTATTGTTTTAATAATGTTTTTTGTTATGTCAGGGCATAACCACTGTTCGGTGTATTTTAATTTACACTTCTGTTAATTCTCAGTAGTCAATTTACTGACTAATGTTTGGTCTAAGCGTTGTTAAGACATATCGCCTATATTGGAATTTTGCCTTAATAACACTTATTGGTTCTCAATTCGGTAATTTGTGGAGGTCTCTTATTTGTATAAGATTCTCTCTTATAAATAGTTCTCCTTTCTCACAAGTATATTTGATGCTGAAATACATCTTTGTTCTCACTATGTAGCCATTGTTAATTTTAGTTTTGGCATTCATAATTTACTAGTCATTGTCAAATCTATTATCAGCAAAATGCTAATTCTGCTCTCACAGTATTTAACTGCTCATTAATTCATTTTTTATTTACATATAACATTCGGTTTACATCAACTACTGACTGGATTGACAGCTGAATGTAAATTTACTCTGTCCATCAGTTCGTTTTAGTCTTAGTCTAGTTGTAGTGTCAAACAGCCTTTGGGTTACTGTTTCATGTGGCACTTCTGCTTCATTCTTCTTTCTTGGTTTCTCCTTTCTTGGTTATTTTTACTATTATATTCCTATTTACATGGTTGTTTTGTCCTTATAAAATCTGATAACATACACTTAGGTTAGGTAACATTTTGTGATGCTACAATATATATATTTGTAATCAAATATAGTGACTCAATTTGTCTAAAAAGAACTCATTGCCACGAAATAATATTCAAATTGTAAGGCAAAACTATTCAAGTCATGTTAAAGAAATTTGTAGTATATAAATGCAAATGAATCATTAAAAGTTGATTGACTGGCGCCCTGAGGTACAATAAAGAGTCGGTACACTGGAGTAAGTGTTATAGTCTATTGAGTAGAAATATTAATAATATCAATGATTAAAGTAGTTTGTAAACCTTACTTCTTACATGCTTATAGGCCAACATAATATGCAAATGAACAATTTAACTCTTTCGTAAAGGCATTACACTGTTACACAGAACTGTAGTGTTATTGTAGTTATAATGTGGTAATGGTCTCAACATTTAATTTTGCTGTGTCCAGAGTAAAACACTGCAACAGTGACAACAAAATGGAACTACTCTCGCAATGTTGTGTGCAAAAAGTTTGGGTGGTGCCTGAAATTGCCTTCTGTAAATAATATCCTGAAGTAAATACCAACATTAGTTTTTTATTTAATAATCAATTTCTAAGTTTGCACAGTATGTACCTGTTGTTTAAGTAGTTTTCAAAATAAAATTAATGCATTATATAAATTTTTTTTGTATTATTTTTTTTATTATTATATGTTTAGGAGACATTTTTAAGTAAAACTGAATTATTTTTAGAATATAGGGTTATTTTTTTAGCATAAGAAATACAGTATACAACACAACCAAATGCATTTTCCAGGCTCACGTTTATTCCAAGAATAACTTGGCAGAGTTGTCTGTAAGGTGCTCACCTCAGTTCATCTCCTATCTGTTCAAATCAATTTCAGTATGTGTTCTGATTTTACAGGTCAGTTGGCTGCAACAATTTTTGATTCGAATCCAAGATCACATATTATGATAACACACTGTGGGCTTCATCATGGTTCATTGGTTCACCTGTGGACAGCAGTGGCAACAAGATCGAGAGCACTGACTCCAAAGCTTCGTTTAAAACTTACCACTACACTTATACATCATGGCTTTGATCCAGTTCAGAGTAAAGTTATTTCTTGGAATACGTGTTGAACGTATGAAGACTATATAACACAGTGCAGTAATTGTCCCAGTGACTCTATTGAATTTTAATTGTTATTTGCCAAACTCGGTAATTGACGTGTTGGTATTCTTCATAATAATATTGGCATAACATCCTTTGAATTATTCTTTTAAAATTCTTCACAGTATCATTTATTTAAAATCTAAAAATCTAAATTTTTTTATAAGAGTTTTATCTATCATAAATTCAGTAACAATTTATATCTTTATGACCACACCACATCTTTATGCCCATAAGAGACTGATGGTCTCTTATCTGAGATATACTTTGAACTCGTCTCCTGTTCAAATGTCGCATTCACCTTGTTTGAATCAGCTAACACAGCAGTTCTCATATTGTGAGTTATGGCCCCAAGGGACTGTGAGATATTTTAGAGAGGGAACAACAATATTTCAAGCAACAAGTGGGCATTAGCATGTATACTAAAGGTAGTTCCAAGGAAAAACATTTTTGTCGATTGTAAGAGAACAGTGAGTTTAGAAATAAAATTTTTCATCTTGGAGTATGTTGTCCATTATGTGTCTGTTTTAAATAGTATGTATCTAATAATTTTGTGACTTTATAATGCTATATTTATGGGAAAAAGTTAATTAAATTCTACCTGAACAGGCAGTGTTCTTAGCACCAGTTTCTGAATAAGCTAGTAAACAATCATAAGTTAGCTCATGATCAGGTAGAATTTAATTAACTTTTACCTATAGTGTTCTGAAATCAGATAAATATTGTGTAAAATTGTTCTATTAGGCCTCAGTTTTAATTATTATACTTATTCTGAATGAATGTTTCTTCAAATAATATATGTTTCTGCAAGTAAAATGTTATAAATTATATTATTGTGTCTTCACCTGATGCACGTTTCACACAATTATTCTGTATCTTCAGAATTAACGAATAATCATTTTGTATTGATTCTGAGTGTTATAGTAAAACTAGTTGACTTCATGTGGAGTAATTTCGTGTAGAATATTATAGTGTAACTAACAGTACGTATAGAGACATACAAAGCATTGTGCATAATATGTCAATAGTGGTGCAATGTTCTCACATGGGGTTCCAAAAAGGATCACAAGTGTAAACATATTTGAGAACCTCAGAACTTCCGAGAGTTATTGACAAGCATAGGGTAATTTACAGCTTGTACACTATTACATTCTCTCAAAGTTTGTACTTAGTAACTGTCTACCAAGTTCTTTTTTCACTACCCTAAATTTTTAGACATTTTGATAAAAGGCCCACCTTTAACAACTTGTTTTTAAGCAAATGTTGGTAATTATACTTCTATCATATTTCAGTTTTACATCCTTCCTGATAATAAAGTGCGAGGGGTGTCAAAAAGTTAGTTTCATTTGCCCATATTATTTTTTTCTAAAAGAGATATTTTGATGAAAGTTGTTGGCACTACTTCAACTTCCGTGTCCTCACTTGTAGTAATGTTTCATATTTAGTAGGAATGGTTAGTCCATTGTTAGTAGCAAGAATGTCATATTATTTTCAAGTAGTGTCCTAATTAGAAACCCATGCTGTGGGCAAGGCAGCATGTAAACTTTACTGAAACTCATAGCCAGTTGAGGAAGTGTATGGTGGCATAGCATAGTGCACTGAATAATGGTGCGAGTTGTTTGAATATGGTGTGTAGATATTGAGATGATTATTGGCGGGTAAGGCCATCAAATTTAACAATGGATGACAATGTTGAACACGTCCATGAAATATTGCTTGAAAATAAGTGATGTGGAGAAACAAACTTTTTACCTTTTTATACGCACCCTAATTCCACTTACCCTGATTCCGTTAAACTTACCTTTTTAATAAAAACTCACCAGAAGATTCCAGACTCGCTAAAAAGGGTCGCCACGATGTTTTAAGGATATACATCGAAACATGATACTTACCACTAATTAATTTTGATCATGTAATGCCCTGAGATCAGAAGATTCACAGGTTTCGTTTATACGAATTCTCGATGCAAAACTCAGGTTACGGGTGTAACGTAATAATTAGTTAACACATTTTTTATGTTACTGAACAAATCTTATTTATTTTGATCAAAATTTAAAACTCTTTCTTTCTTTCTTTTAACTTTTTTATGTGCTTTATTACATTGTTGTATTCTCTTATTCTAGGAAACCTTACCATACTAACCCCTACTTACAAACCAGTGCTTAGCTTTAATTTCCCCTTTTTTCACACACACACACGCTCACACGCTAGTTACAGAATTTCTTCTACCCCCCCGTTTTATTAAAGAGCTCTTATTGATTTAATTATAATCTTTTGGCCAACAACTAAATGTATTTTCTCACTGTACTCAACTTCTCTCGCTATCAACATTGTTTCACCATCACGCTGTTCACTTTCACTTTTATCGTCACTTCGACCACATTAAACTGTCGTTGCAGTTTTGTTTCATTATTTAAAACGGTTGTAGTATTTTGCAGTGTCTGGTAGGCCTTTTACTACATTTAGACCTACCAGACAAAGTATTCCCGAGGCCACGCTTCACTTACGTCCGCTCAGTGTGAGTGTATATTGCCGACTGCCTCGTGCGCGCGGTTGCCTACCCGCCAGGCGTTAGGTGTTGGCCGCGCAGTCTCAACTCGTTCTGTGATTGGTTGTTTCAATCGTATATTCGACCATGGAATTCCTTTTGGTTTCCCACGTGTCATTTCTACGTCGCAAAAGGCAGCACACACGTACGCTCGTACGCACAAATACGGACCCTTCTGACAATTAACATTCTGGTGCTTTACCGTACCTGCCACGGAGCTATAGTCGGTGACCAAAAGTATGCTCTGGACAAATAAAAAAGTTAATTCAAAAGTTGTCTACAAATGGTTAAAATGTATTTACAGAAATTACAGACCCCCCCCTCAGTTTGTCCCGATACAGCAAATCATAGTATGCAAAATTGCTGCTGAATTTGGATACTTTACATGAAAATGTGCACTGCATCATCACTGAGTATCAGCAAAGTTGAAAAATTTGTACGTATAATTTGGCACATATCATAAATGAACTCTGTGAAATATTTGACTGGCGGGGGTGCAGTGGCGTAGGTAGATTTTTTGGCGCCCGGGGCAAGGAAATCGTCGGCTGCCTCACCTTCACAATTAAAGGACGACAAAAGAGCAAAAATGAAGGCTCATCCAGTGAACAAAGTACTTAATAAATGCAAATGTGTAGATTTTTGTATGAAAGCACGTTCAGCAAATGTCTTAACAATATTTGTTAAGTCGAAATTAAGAAATTATATATTATAATATTACTGATATTCAGTTTGCAGACATTTATTATTAACAAATGTTGACTATAAAAAATGTAGTAATATAAAATATTTATAACGTAAAAATGTTCTATAAACGTGCAAATTCCTTGTAGGTCTAAAGCGCATCGTCAAAACAATATCCTAAAGCAACATAAAGTTAAACAAAGAATTACATTAAAAGTAATAAAATAAATCATTACCATTACAGGTTAATGGTTCCGTCTTCTATTAATAAACTCTTAATATTTAATAAATATTTAAAACGAGACATTTAAAATATAACTTTTGTAGTCTTAATTGCTGCAAAGTGGGTTATTAAATCACTATAATATAAAGACGAAGCAATGTCGTTTTCAGTTGAAAGTATCGCTAGATTTGATACCCTATTTTGAGATATTGTTGATCGTAGATACAATTTAATCAATTTAAGCTTACTAAACGATCTTTCACAAGAAGACACAGACACTGATAAAGCAAACAACATTTTTAAAGTTGTTGCTAGTGTTTTGTAGGCTTCTAATCTCATTGAAGACATTATTGTAGCAGTCCCTGAGGTGTAAAGCCTTTTTGTTCTCCATTAACTTTTTTCTCTTTTAAATAAAAGTATGACGTCTTTCAAGTCACTGAACAATTCTTCACTGTTTAGGTCATGTGGATACAGTTTTGCAAGCACTGTACACTTAATATTGATCTGGAAAAGCTGTTCCTTAACATGTATATCCCCATCATTTACGTACGCCTTAAATTTAAGAGGAACCCAAAGCGTTTTTCTAATTTTTTTATGTTAGAGAAATGGCTTGAAATTTCAACTGACAGTTTGTCCAAATTTCTATTAGAGAACGTCGCATTTTTTTGCCAAACGGTTAATGCAGAATCGTCTGCATACTCCTCTGGCATAGTGCGCTTCCTTCTTATCCTTTCTGTTATACTGGCACTCCATTCATTATATACCTGCTTTGCCTTAGTAACGACATTGTCATACAGCTCATTCCTCCAAACTTTTAATTTGTCCGTTAGCGTCTCCAGAAGTGTCAATGCTTTATTTATCCAAAGCATAATAGAGTATTTTAACACGTTATGCACAAAGTATATTTTTATACGTTAAAGTTTATTCAAATATTTTAACAAAGCCAGAAAGTTTCCAGGATTTGGATCATTAGTAATTGACTCCCGATATCCTACCAGATTTTGTTCTGCATGAGTTTGTACTGTGGCAGTGGATTCAAGGATTTCCTTCCATGTCTTAACTGCTTTACTCAGTTGTTCCTGAAGTAGCTCATCAATAAGTCCACCTTTGTTTAAAGAACGTTCCAATTCCTTCCATTCAAAAAAAACAGAGCGATGAGCAGGACTATTTTCATGATTCTGAATACGGGAATTAAAAACCCTTTTTTACTATTGAAATGGCTTCTTTGATAGTTTTTTGTGTAAATAAAGTGCAACAAAAGCAAAATAGAAAGATTTTAGTTAGAGAAAAACATATCCAAGTGTTACCTTTTCGCCATTTTGCAAGGATTTATCAAACCAATAGAGCCTCCAGGTGGTCTAGTGGCTAACGCGGGCGATTGATGTGCTCGTGGTCCCGGGTTTAATTCCCGGAGGAGGTTCCGTACGGCGTGCACTCAGCGTCGTGAGGCAAACTGAGTAGGCGCTGAGATAACTGCGCCGCCTCCTGGCTGTGAATACCGCAACTAACGGCTGGTGGCGTGTAGTACTAGCCATACACCGTCACACTGACACAAAAGCCGCGCGGTATACCTTGGTCCTTAACGGACTGTTGAGCGGAGGTTTATTTATTTATTTATCAAACCAATACTTGTTTAAGGATCGTTCAGCTTCATCTTCAGGAAAATGGCTGTCCTTGTTCTGCAACTGAGTTCCTCTATTCACCGTTATATCTCAGAAGGATTGAGATTTCTCGCTTGGCCAAGCTCCCATATCTTGCAGAGAAGCACCAATAGCACGGTCTACATTGTTGTTAGTAACGTTCTGTCCTTCATCGCCTGTAATTTCAAGACTGCACGATTCAACATCATCCATGATCCATGGTACTAGAACCAACTGAATCTTCTAACTGTACTTTGCCACTTTTACAGTTTGAAGTATTCACGTCGTTAACTTTACTGTATTTACCAACAGCTCCGTTGCTAATAACATCCATTTTATGATTGCAAGTTGATTCCTTGTTAATTGTAATATTTTGACACTCAGGGTTCGATTTTCCTTGAATAAAAGACTCCATAAACTCTTTGCCACTTGTTGTAGTTCTTAATCTTACATTAAGAAAATCTTATATTTCTGTAGTTCTTAAGGAATAGTCATATGAAAGAAACAAGTTGTTTTTAGTTTTTTAAATTTAGTTTTAAATTTTTTCAAGTCTATCCTCACTTTGCCACCTGGGGCGGCTGCCCCCCTAGCTACGCCTCTGCAGGGGTGGGAACATCTTCTGTACAGTCCAGATTTTGCGCAGCATGATTACCCCACCATGTTTGGTTATGAAAGAGAGGTCCTTGTCAAGTGGCAAAGTCACATTGATGAAGAAGGCCAAAATATAGTGTGGGAATTTTTCAAGAAAAGCATAAAAAAACTCATGTCATAAGTGTTTAAATAAATTTGGCGATTTTGTTCAAACAAATTTGTATAAAGATTCTGTATGTCATTTTCCCATGCTAGTATAACTAACTTTTTGACTGGCACTCGTATTGTATTTACTCTTGCCTGTACCGTTTAGAACAAGTGTAGTTTCTATCAAATAGGGGTAAACATAAACTGTATATTAGTTGTTTGTTGCACTACTTCCAGTAATGTGGCAGAAAAGCCATTTAGTATTCAGTAAAGCAGTGTATAGATTACTACAAAAACTGCCTGGGATTCATTTTCAAAATTTTGTTTGATCTGAAGACTAATAAGTGATGCAATTTGGTGTTACAAAACTGCCACGAATCAAGCTTAGAACTTTTGTTTTGGAAACTATTCCAATGAGCTTGCAAGTCCCTTACTTGGTAGTCTGTATCATTTTTATATATTTTCTTTCCAAAAATAAAAATATTTTCAATTTGATACACTTCATTTTATCTGACTACTTCTTAAATGGTCAATACTTTTATAAAATTTTCTGTTTTATAGATTTTATTAGTTTCTAAACTATTTTAGAATTAAAACTATTAGTTTCTAAAACTATTTATTTTTTCCAAATAAACTTCATTCTGATGTCTGGATTTGATTTCTTAGTTAATTGTTTTAATTATCCCACATGATATACCCATAATAATCAAACATATTCAATTATTTTGTTGATCGTCATTAGTATTCATTCTGATTGGCTCTTCCCATAAAAAGGGCCATGTTTACAAATTCTTCCTTAATAAGTAGACCATGGTTAAGATGTGTTCCTTTAACAGTTATGTGTGGAATGTGTAAAAAAAATACTATATCGATCTTAATTCAAACAAGTATTTATTTGCAATCAGTATTTATCCACAGGGAGAGTTACAAGAAAAACTCTGATACAAATAAACTTTTCTCGAGTCCCATTCACATAGTTTTTTATGAAGACAACTTGAATTCTGTATTCTCCATATGGCACTTCAGGTACTGATTTTGTAAAAAGTTGTGTAGGAAGTGGAAAATTGTCTATTGTATACCTTCCCTGAACAGAAAACATTAATAAAATTATTATGTTTGGCTGTTGCAAGTAAAATGATTTTTTTTTAATTACGCAATCATCTAAAATTTCAGTTGTTTTATTTATGTATGTAGAGTTTGTGTAATTGCTAGTTGGCACTATTGTGAAGGTATTTCATCTCTTGGTGATGCTGTACAATAACTGTACTTCCATAAACAAATGTAACTTATAACAACATTCCATTGTATCTAAATTATAGTGTACTGGTTTATTAATTAAACAGATTGTATTGTACTGCTGACTGAGGACCTCAAGCAGTATACATGCTCACACTATCGTAATATCTTCCACTCACATGGATTCTGGTATACACTGTAATTTTTATCCCTGGCAATTAATACTGGTATCAAAATGTAGTTCTTTAAATTTCTTATGATCAAAACTTAAATAATTTCAAATAATATTTGTAATTCTCTCGAGGGCTGTAAATACCGATATGTTTGAGTGGAATAAAAGATGGAACGATGAAGATGGAGAAGCATGGGCAAAGCTGCCAACCAGTGTGTAGGCTTTAACCAGGAGACACACAAATGTAAACCCCTCTACTGAAAAATAAAGACATGTATGAATATTGTTACATGATATTTTGCCCCTCATCTTGTTGTGTAATTGCATGAGTAAAATATATTTATAAATCTTAGAAAAGTACCAGGAAACATAAAGTAGCTTGTTTCAAGGACTATCAATTACAGGTTTATTATTATTAACTAATATTAAATAATGTTCTAATAGTTATTTTTGAACTATTAAAGTTAGTAAGTAAGGAGGACAATGTTTTATAAATACTTACTATGCTAATACTAATCCCACTATGTGTGTGTGAGAGTGGAAATTAATTCATAAGTTTAATAATAGTTGTGTTATGTTTATGAGGGAAGTGATTAATAATAAACAATGTTTTAATCGTTGTGTTTTGAGATATTGAAGTTAGTAAGTAAGGAGGACAATGTTTTGGGAACTACTTACCATGTTTTATTATGTTTATAAAAACTGGATTGTATCCAGAAGTTTAATAAGAATTGTCATATGTTTCCTAATAGTTGTTAGTAATTAATTGTTTGAGGTTGATAAATAATATACGCTGTAATATTATTTCAACAAATGTTAATGTTAATGGAAGAGTACCAAAAATATAATAATAGAGAGTTGTGAAACTAGGCATGTTAGGCCTAGATAGTTAAGGAATTTGAAAAAGGGTTTATATTAAAACTAGAATAATTAATGCCAGGTTGAACTATGTTATTACTGATAGTATCTAATAGTTTTAGTAAAGTGAATGGTATAAAAAGAACTAATTATAAATTATTTTGTACAAATAGTTAAAAGTGTAAAATAGTAACTCAGGAAATAGTGTAACAGTACATAAGTCCGTAGAGGAATTTGTAGTTACATGAAAATATAATTTTATTGTAATCTAATGTATTAAACGACATGAGGTTAAAATTTTCCAATATATATCATACAACGCAGTTTGCCAGAACGAGTTGACGCCAAGGTCAAATGGTCTACGTGCCAGTCGACAGCACTGCAGACAAAACAATAACCGGACCATGCTAAAACGTCATCAAAAGTACGAAAGACGTAATAACTGAGCCATATAACAATGCCGTCATCACCTGGAAACAGTAGATTTGATGACGAATTATCCCTTCCACCTGGCAAATATACAACAAGATGTCTGTCTCAGTCGACAAAATACCGTCAGTGCAAGCACGTTGTAAAATCTGCTGGCCAGCAATTGCCAGCAAAGAGTATTAACAAGTGATAAAACATGTAATTAAAGTGTAACAAAGTCAAAGCAGTTAAAAACGAAGAGTACAAAATGTAAATTAACTTCAGTGTTGTAAGAGAACAGACGTAAACCATTAACGTTCGGCCGAACACCTGCTGGACCATGTGGAATGTCTGACGAGAACTTCAATACTCCGAGTTCAGGAAAGTCAAAATTTATATCAATACCTTTTATTATTTTTGAGCTCAAAATTACAAATTATCAAAATGTACCATTGAATTAATGTATGGGGAGAGTGTGTGTGTGAGAATGCGTGCCGGCACATACAGGCAAAGCCACGAGGCGTTGGTTTATGTTGCATAATGTAAGAAACATAACAAATTTAAATAAATGATAACTGCAGTATATTAGAAATTCACTTGATTATAAATAAGAAAATGAAGATAAAAATATGAAGGTAATTACGATGTGCTTAAAATTAATGCAGCGGAAGTATGTCGCCACCATTTTGCTTTATATGTAATAAAGACTCCATCTTGTTTTGTTTTTGTAAGTATTTCAATATTAATACCAGTAAAAAGCAGGTTTTGTTTACCAAATGTTATCTGAGTCAGTTATTTCGAACAACCATCCTGTCTCTGAGATCGCTTATAGAATCCAGGAACCCTTAGGTAAAATTAAAATATTGTGTTGGCAATACAAGATGGCGCCTGAACCAGCATGGTACATAAAAATAAATGTGAACACATGGTTTTAAAAGGTAAGTTATTAACAATGATTACAGAGGAAGGGTGTTTGTTAACAATATGGAATGGAAACTAATCAAAAGTGATATCAAAACAATCAGTGTTCCATCATAAACTCAAAGATACTAATATATTGAAGATCAAAGATCATATAAAAAAGTTATAACAATTTTAAGAAAATTGAAAGTAAAATATTAGAAGTTTGTTTATTTTGAGGCTAAGAGAGAACCATAGTAACTCCAGATGATACAATTTAAACCAATGAAAGCTAAGTTATAGGCCTTAGCAACTGATATGTTATAAATTGAATGAAAGGGAGTCCATTATTAGATCTAAACGAGAAAGGTTGATATAAAATATAAGAGACTAATCTAACATATTTTGAGTGTAATATCAGTGAAAATAATTAATGTTAATCATTATACAAGACTAAATGTTTAGAAGAAAGAAGTACAACATTCTTCAAAAGAAGGAAACTAATTAAAATATGAAGAAACAAAATCAACCTATCCAGGAAGGGAAGTATTTTTGTTAATAACTAAATTGAAGAAATTACCTTAATGGGCTAAGTTACACTTTCTGATTAAAACTCTATTTGAACTTTCACTGGGAAAAGAATTAATGAACAATCTTATTTTCAGTGTAAAAAACTATTAATGTATGGTAATATAACCATTTAAAGTGTATTAGACATTGAAAATACATAAATCAACATAACCTAGACACTGAACATTGTAAAATTCTTAATAGACTTTTGTTAAGACACTTTGTAATTTATTCTAAGCCCATGTATTTTGGTCCTTTTCCTAAGATATTTGTAGTTTATACCGTAGTCAAAAGGATCTAACGTAAAACCATTCTATTTGTATTTTATTTAATAATTATTAAAATGCAGATAGGTTTGCCCTGAGAAATAAGAGCAACTGCTGCCATTCTGAGCATATTTAAAGAACAGCCGGTCAGACTTTGTTAACAATTATAATTGTCTCTTAAAAACATTTAATAAGTGGAATAAAGGATTTGAGTTCAATAACAACAGATAAAAGGTTTTCTTTTCTTTACTTAGTGGATAATTTTATGTAGGCTATATGATATTATGTACACCATATAAACGGATGTTAATTTTTTCATCAACTAGCATAGGTTGGTAACACTCTCAACAAGGAAAGTATAGCACCAGATTTGAATCGGCCTTGCTGAGAATTCATAGTCATAATATTATTTAAATAAAAGATTAACAAAAAAAGATAGAAATTTAGAAGAAAAAAGAAACCCTTATGCTATATGCAATATTAATTACCAATTTTCCAATACATTTTATTTGCAACATCTGATTGCAAATTGGCCCTCAACTAACATTACCCTGACAACATACTCATCCTTAAAATCCAAACCAAGTACAATTTAAATAGTAACGAGTTAGTTTGTACGTTACAGAATTGGCGATCCCAACAGTGAGGCTTAAGATTGATACGGGAGAATACCCGTAGTGTTACAGAAATGACGCCTACAACAGTGGGGCATAACTAAAGACCGACACGAACGAGTCTTGTCGTTACAATATGTGTATATATAGAGAATTAGGCATAGACACAGATAACTAAACAGAGAGGGGGATGGGACATGAATCTCCCACACTTTACAAGGGTTATACAGAAAATGCTGTCGAATTACACATAATTTTTTGTGCAAGTTTCAAACATGATAATCAAGTTTGTATAAGTACGGTACATTAGTTTGGTTCATGACACGGGAAACACAGTTGTTGTACACAGCTGCTTCGTGTACACAGATGGTAAGATAATTAAAAGTAACTAATCTCGTTGAAAATCCTGCCAAGTGTGAAATAAGATATGTGATATGATTTTTGCACACAACAAAATTAAGTGCAGCAGAAATACTGGGGTTTGTGGGAAAAATGTAGTGAGTAACTATAAAATGCAAAAATTGTGTCGTGAATTCTCTGACGTTCATACAAACATTCACGGTGAAGACCGTAGCAGCCAGCATTATCTTATCACTGATAAGCTTGTATGTCATTCATGAAGTTTGTGTAAACAGGGATCCCAAAGGTATCTTACTTGATGAGTTACTGGAACTTCATAAAACAACAGATTCTACAGGGTATTATAAAAGAAAACCTGAGGAGAGCAGTACAGAATCTCTGCATCCTGTTGTCTTCTGGTGCCCTGGTTCATGGTAACGCATGACCTCAGTGTAACACTGCAGAAATTTAAGAGGAATATTTTTGATTATAGCTTATAGTCCAGGCTAAGGCACCAAGTGATTTTCATCTTTCTATGCACCTGAAAATTTTATTTAATTCACAGAAGTACATGAACAACAATGGACTCAACAGTGTAATGGAGAGATGGCAAAGAAAAACAGACAGCAGACCTCATTGAGGAGGAGATAACACAAGCATGTTCCATGCTGTAATGAGTGATGACAACTACGTGGAAAATGTATTTTTGTTAAATCTAATACATGCTGACAAAATATTTTTTTATTAAAAATTGTAGTATAAAAGACGTTACTTTCTGAATGCCCCATGTAGAACAAGTATTCAGAGAGAAAGAAATACACAAAAACATAACCTTTACTGTTGAATATTGTAGCATAACAGAATTATCACCTTAAAATTTAACTTAATACAACATGAATAAAGAAGAAAATGTCAGTAGTGAGTGAGAACAATAAATGGTTAAAGATTAAACTAAAGAAACTGTTCATTAAGTCGAAAAAATGTTAATAAAATCAAACTAAATAACAAAGAAAACTCCTGGTCCATATACAAATAACCAACTATATAAAAACAATACAACAGCAGTATACCCAGTAGGTTGGGGAGCAGTAAAAAGAAAAGGTAAACAAAAAATTAATAAGGGGAAATATATTAAATAAAGAAGGAGAGAAACCCCAAGACACAAAACCAATAACGAATTAATAAGGAGTTGTAAATAAGAAAAGGACATGAAACCACAAGATAAGGAAATGCTAGTATAATGAGAAGGAAGAGACAAATATATCAAGGTCCATAAAAAGAATATCGCAACAAGAAGGGATATCCACTAAAACCTTATGAGGAATGAATATACCCAATTCTTATACATTTAAACCCAATGAATAATGTCTGACCAAATAAGTTACAGGATACAATACAGTGAAAAATAAAACTGTAAACTAGTTTGTAAGCCTAGCTTAAGAATAACAAGTGACATACAATAAGAAATAAACAGTGAAAGACAATAAAATTATTTAAAAGAGACTACCATTAGTGTAGAGAGATACCAGACAAAATTAGCTTAAGAACAAAAGACAGTTTACTAACTGAGAATATTATTAGTGATAAGAATGTTTTAAAGATTAGATACAATGAAGAAATTAGTAGATATAAGATGTTTTATTATAGGTGAGTGTTACAAAAAAGCAACCTAAATACAACAGACAGTGTAATAACTGAAGGTATTATTAATGATAAGATGTTTATAGTGTAATCAAATTAGAAAGTGAACACCAAAGACGGTGTAATAACTGAAAAGTGTTATTAGAAATAAGATGTTTTTTAGTTCAACCGATTTATATATAATAAATGCAAAAAAGACAGTTAAATAACTGACAGCATTATTAGTAATAGGATGTTTTAGAATAATTATAGTTAAATGATATAAATGAAAAATAATAAGCTTAAGATATGTTTGTTATGTTTAGGTAATATAAAAATTAGTAGATAATAAGATGTTCTATTGTATTCAAAATAATGCTAAATAATTTCCAAGTTTGTTAAGGCAGAGAAGGCAAGTAGGTAATAGGAATATTGTATTATTTTTGATTAAATTGTAAACCATATAAAAAGTATAAGGCAAATTAACTAACACACCACAATAGAAAAACAAACCAGTATTGTAAACCAAAATCACCTATCATAGAATCAGACTCAAATAAATAAATTCAATCAAACTATATATAACGAATAGAAACTAGTCCATACAACACAAAGATATGAAAATGTAATCAGTACAGAAACAAATAATAACAAATGTAATGACAAAAGAAGAAAATTAACTTTATTTGGAAATAACTAATACTAGGCCTAAAGGGTACTCAACTCAGATAAAAAGTAAATTAATCAATATTGGAGTATTATAACAACAAATTATTAACAACAAGCAATAATCATGGAGTGAGTAATATTATTTAATGGAAATATTAACATAAAATCACTTGTAAACCATTTAAATACTAAATTTGTAAAAATTATAAGGCCTACAATAAATAGCTAAAATTGTAAATTTTAGGCTTATCTGAACTTAAAACAGACCCAGTTATATATCAAATTATGTAAAATTAGCTTAAGAATATTGCTGAATAGTTAGATTTTCGTAAAATTAATAAATAATTAAGTTACAGCAATAAATAAGAAAACTTGTTATGTATGTTTATGAGTTGAAATCAAATCCAAGACATGTAAATTTGTAAAAAACAATGGGAAGAGGAAAAAGACATTTTATAAATTACCACAAAACGACGATTTTCAGTCATCAGTCATTGTTAATTGTGAATGTGAACAGATCAGAAATTAATGACGGAAGATTTAAAAACAGAAATAGTGAAAAAACATTGTGTGCAACCTCAAAAAGTGTTACTGAGGTTATCAAATGGAAAATAACACCAATATTTTGTAAATCACACCAAACTATCACAGAACAGCTACAATAGTAATATCCAGTTACTAGAACGAGAAATCAACCATCATTTTGAGCAAAATCCAAACCATACTATCTGAACACAAACTCAACATTTTGAACACAGAACACTGCACCAATAAATTATCACAGAACGACATCGCCGAAGAAGGAAGAACACTTCACACAATTTTCCAGGGATACTACAACTTCGCCGAGGAAGGAATTCTCATTTATTTCTGAGGGAGAAGAGTAGCGTCAGCGTTGTATAGCAGAAAGTCAACGAGGTGACGGCAGCCATACTGGATTTGCACAGCGAACGGAACGCAGCCTTCACGAGCCAGTGACGTCATTCTACGAATAGTTCGATCTTTATTTAATAAATTGACAATTTTCATAATCCTGTTGTTTTTTCAGCAAACAATAATTTATTCTAAGATAGTTGTAAGTATTGTATCTTGTTCCTTGCCCTCTCTGACCATTTCGACAGTTAAAAGAATCCGAAATAATTAATTTTGTAAGCATTATATTTTGTAATTTTGTTCACAATCAACCTGAGCAAATCTCAATCAATGCCTGGTCCACGCGCATAAGAGTGGCGCATAATTTCAAATGTTAAGAAATAAACATCATAATTACTCAGTTACATGCGTTTATAATTATTTGTATAGTAAATACTAGTTTATTATTTCTTCTAAAAATAATTTAGAGTCATTAAAGAAATATACCAGAAGGAAGAAGAAGAAGAGCAAAGTTAGAAGAGAGAATAATAGATCCAACTACATAAATAGATTATCTATAGAACCAAATATTTTCAAAAACAAAATCTCATTTATTTAATCGAAAGTAATTAAAAATGTACAACTAATTAATTATTAAATTAATTAATTAAACAAAACAAAAATTTTTTTTCTATAATAACAACAAATTTTTTTCTTATCAACACAATATACATTAATCATTATCTATCTAATTTTATTTGTTTTATTACAAATTGGCGCATACCAACATGGAGCTTATTTAAACCTCATATAAATATTTATTTGTTTTAATTACAAATTGGCGTTCACAACAGTGGGGCATCATTACTTATTATCTTATCTTTTATTTGTAATTAGTTTAATTATAATATGAACACAACAATAGCATAAACTTCTTAGAACTCTCCATCACAAAACTTGAACAAATTCAGTATATACAGAAAACCGACTACAACTGACACTCCTCCAATCATCCAACACAACACAAAATAGCTGCCTTCAGAACTATGGTACACAGACTTAACAACATCCACTAGATTAAAAGGACTACAAAGACAAACTAAACACGATCAAATATCTAGCAGAATCCAACGGATATGACAGAACAATAGTCAATAAACTCCTACACACAAAAAATAACAAAGACAGAAAACAACAAATTCATAACACTAACATACATCAACAACCAAACTGAAAAAATAGCCCACAAATTCAAAAAAGCAGGATACAGAATCACATACAAAACTACAAACAAAACTGAACACACACACAAAGCACAAAACAAATTCGATCTACCTGGTGTTTACAAACTAAATTGCTCAGACTGCAACAAATTCTACGTAGACCAGACAGGACATAGCTTCAAACAAAGGTACACTGAATCTGAACACACAAAGCCACTACAGTCCACTACAGAATCCACCTTTGCAAACCACACATACAATAACATGGACATTCTACACGTACACACAAAAGGCTGAAAATAAGACGCTCTAGAACAATTGGAAATATACAAACACAAAAACGACATCCTAAACGAACAGACACAATTCAAATCACACGCATTATTCAAACATATCATACCCCACACACACAATATCGATCTTTCGAAAGTCAATGTCATCGCCAACAACAAGACGGACAGTCCTCCCAGCAGCAGCCTCTGAAGAAGCTTTTTAAAAGCGAAAACCGGTTAAGGCTATAAGGTAAAACTTTTACGTGTTTACCCATAAAAAACATTGTGTTCCGAGTCGGTAGTGAAATAATTATATTTAGTTAAGTAACGGACACGTCATGGACAACGAAATTTAAGAAAGAAATGATTACCACAAAAAAGAGTGTGAGTGTGAAACATAGCCACAAGTCAATGGCATCACTGAGATTCTGGATGTGTGAAAAAAACAAACTGTAATTTAAAAATTTTAATATTCTAGATATTGGTATTCTACATGCTAAATTTCATTTTTAATGTGGTACAATAATCCAGTTGAACTAAAATACAATATATAAATCTTACAAACAGAATTCAGCATCATAGATTTGTACGTTTTACATTCTTTTATTAATTCCATCATCTGTAATGACACAATACTTTAGAGGCGTATAGAATTTTATCTAAAATACTAGTGTTCCGTGTTGAAACAGTGTTTACAAATCATTAGAATCTTAACATGATTTTTAAAAAACGTTTTATGGAATACCAAACAGTCAATAATATAATAACCACGTCATTCACTTTGTTGGAATATGCAATCTTCAACTACATATATGTGTGAATCAAATACTGTACTATGTGTATTCTGTACAAATTTGAAGTGAACTGTGTTGCAACCAACAATTTACTTCACCTCACTGTTGCGTATTTACACAAATGCAAAACATCAAAAAAGATATTGTTACGACGGTCTACTCGATCGTCGTATGGTGCAGTGGAAACAAAATAATTACAAGACACCAATTAAGTCACTAATCACACCTTTAATTGTTATAGTAAAACAGTTCGTAATTAACAACACAGTGTCTACAACAAATCAAATGAAATTGTTCATACGCAATAAAATGTCCACAAATATTAAAACTCAACTGTATTACAATTATACCGTCCGAATATAAAACGCAACACTTCAGTAATAACTACTTGAACGTACACAGTAATAACTCGAACCGCTCTGGAAATATATCGCACTAATACTCTCGAACCGCACTATCAAATATCTCGCATTGAACTGAAAACTAAGGCCGCTACCCGATGTATTTATAGTCACGCTCACACACCAGAAGCTTCCAAACTGCGTCTTATCTCTCGTGAACTACGTAATTACTACGGCCTTGACACAGTCCGAGCGCCCGAGCGAAGCCCGGCACAGTCGAGAAAATTCTCGCAAAATGCGTCTAGTAGCACGTACATCACACGCTTACATCGAGATTCTTCTGGCATATTCGATAAACGCGTAGATTGTTCTGTGCTGTCGTAGCACTTCCCCCTCCTTAAGCCTGTCCGTCCCGAACTGGCAAAGCGTCTCTAAATTTGTATTTAGCCAGGCGATCTAGGTGGACGACCTTGAACTTTCGCTGTCCTTCCTGTTGAATCCGATAAACAACATCGTTAATCCTTTTTTTACAGTGTAGGGTCCTTCCCAGTTAGACTGAAGCTTAGGTGAGCGACCACGACGGCGCTTTGGATTGAACAACCAGACCTGATCTCCTTCTTGGAAACCCACACTATTGCTGCGAATGTCATACCGAGTTTTCATTTTATCACTGGCAATCTTCAGCCGTCCTCTTATCAAGCGATTAATTTCTCGCAGTTGGTTTTCTAATTGCGAGGAATAGTTCTTTGGCTCTTGGGACTGAGTCTCAGGTGATCCAAACATCAAGTCCCCAGGAAGTCGAATCTCCCGCCCAAACACCAATTTTGCTGGAGTCATGCCGGTTGTGTCATGTACTGACGACCTATACGCCATAAGGAATAGTGGTATACGTTGGTCCCAGTCTGTTTGGTTCTCGTCAACAACTTTCGAAAGATGCTGCTCAAGTGTCCTGTTGAATCTCTCAACCATCCCGTCCGACTGAGGATGCAGAGGCGTTGTCCTGGTCTTTCGAATTCCAAGTAGACGGCATAATTCTTTAAACACTCCTGATTCGAAATTTCTCCCTTGATCCGTATGGATTTCCATAGGGGCTCCATAACGGCAACAGAAGTTGTGAACTAACTGCTTTGCCACAGTGGTAACCTCCTGATTTGGAATCGCGTAGGCTTCCACCCACTTAGTAAAGTAGTCACCTACAACCATGATGTACCGGTTTCCATCGTCAGTAACTGGGAATGGTCCAGCAATGTCTATGGCAATTCTCTCGAAAGGTTGTCCAATATTTTAAATATATTTAAATTATACTGTCTCACTTTTCCCCTGCTTCTGGTTTGTGGGCCCTTGCTTGCAGCACATATTTCACACGTCCGAACCCATTCCTCTACGTCGTTGCGAAGATGAAGCCAATAGAATCGCTTCCGTATTTTGTCAAGGGTTTTGTTAACGCCAAGATGGCCTCCAGATGTTCCATCATGCATCTCCTTCAAAACAGACTGCACTTTACTTCGGGGAACTATCAACTGCATGACCACGTCTCGTCCATCTGCACTTTCCCAAGCCCTTTTCAGCAATCCGTTTTCTAAGGTGAGAGATTCCCATTGTGCCCAGTAGCCCTTCAGCACTTCGGAACCATGGCAGATATCTTGCCAATCCGGGCGGCGACCTTCCTCTTTTGCTGTCAAGATCGGTCCAATGTCTTCATCAGTCATCTGTTCTTGTCGACAGTCTTGTGTTTTCCAGCCATCAGCCAGGATATCTACAGTGATGGCTTGAACATGTTCGCTTGAGTTTTGTTCTTCCTTTCTGTGGCAATGTCGGCAGTCTTCCGGGCATGGTCTTCGTGATAAGCCATCTGCATTACCGTGAAGGCGCCCCCGCCGATGTTGTACCTTGAAGTTGTACTCTTGCAGACGTTCGAGCCACCTTGCCAACTGTCCTTCCGGATTTTTAAATCTCAAGAGCCATGCAAGTGCAGCATGGTCAGTACGTAGTGAAAACTCTCTCCCATAGAGGTATTTATGGAAGTGCTCCAAAGCTCTGACAATTGCCAACAACTCTCTTCTTGTAACACAATAATTTCTCTCTGGTTTAGAAAGCGTCTTGCTGTAATACGCTATTACTCGTTCCTCACCGTTCTGCACTTGAGACAAAACTGCTCCTAGACCAGTATTGCTTGCGTCTGTGTCTACGATGTACTTCCCTTCGGAAGCTGGAAAAGCGAGAATTGGCTGCGAAGATAATGCAATCTTCAACGTTCTAAATGCTTGTTCACACTCTCTCGACCATTGGAAGTTTCGTTTATTTTCCGTTAGCTCATGTAGTGGTTTAGCAATAGTAGCGAAGCCTTTCACAAAACGTCGGTAATATGAGCATAACCCCAGGAAACTCCGAACTTCGTGTTTATTCTTCGGAACTGGCCAGTCTCTTACGGTGTCTACTTTATTAGGATCCATGCTAACGCCCGCTGCCGAAACCAGATGGCCCAAATACTGTACTTCCTTCTGGAATAGAGAACACTTCTTCGGGCTCAGCTTCAGTTGTGCACCGTGAATTCTAGTTAGAACTTCCTTAAGGTTTTCCAAATGATCTTCGAAAGTCTTCCCGATCACTATGACATCGTCTAAGTAAACAAGGCAAGTTTTCCACGTCAGGCCTCGGAGTATCAGGTCCATCAGTCTCTCAAATGTTGCCGGTGCATTGCAGAGTCCAAATGGCATGACGTTAAATTGGAATAAGCCACTTGGGGTTGAGAAAGCGGTCTTTTCCTTGTCTTCTTGATGAAGACCCACTTGCCAATATCCACTCTTCAGGTCCAATGTGGAAAACCACTGTGTTCCGGACAACGTGTCGAGTGTATTGTCAACGCGAGGTAATGGATAGCAGTCTTTCTTTGTAACGTCATTTAACCTCCGGTAGTCTACGCAGAAACGCAATCCACCATCCTTCTTCGCTACCAGCACTACAGGGGAAGACCAAGCACTTGACGAAGGTTCGATTACTCCCTCTGTCAACATGTCCTGTACTAACCGAGACATCTCCTCTTGTTTAGATAATGGAGGCCTTCGAGGAGGTTGGCGTATCGGTGTTGTGTCCCCGGTATTGATGCGATGTTGCACAAGAGAGGTTCTTCCCAGTGACTGTCCCCGAACTGCAAAACAATCTTTGAATTCGTGTAAAAACTGTCCGAGTTCTTTTACCTCACCACTTGAGAGGTCGTTAGAAGATCTGTTCAATAATTCTTGCAGTTCGTCTGGTAATTTAGAAGTATCCGAAGAACTGGATCTTCGTTGCGTTATTCCGGCTACCCAGGCCACAGGAGTCAATTTGCCTAGGAGCGTATTGCTTTGTAAAGTGATAGCTTGATCCAAAATATTCGCCACTCTAATAGGTACGTTTCCGGTTTCGTCAGGTTTTACTAAACTTCTGGCAATTAGTATGCCCGGTGTGCTGACTACCTGGGGTTCGAATATAGAGCACTGATTGCCCCTAGTATCTACCGCAGTTCTAACCATGATGATCTTTTCGGAGTTTGGCGGAACAGTTACGGCCACTTGGTTTATGACGTCCATCGATTTTTCTGCTGTCGTCATTGTTGATAGCATTACCTCTTCGCCTCCGATTCTCAAGACATTGTTTTTGAAGTCGACTATAAATCCGTATGCGTTCATAACGTCCACACCAAGAATTGCTTCATCCACAATGTCTGCAACAAGTACTTGATGATTAAACTCAAGTCTACCGAGGCGTAGGTGTATCTCCACTTTTCCATACACTTTTACAGGCCGTCCAGTAGCTGTTCGCAAGCTGCAAGAGCACCAGATTGGCTTGAGATCTTTCACCACGTCGGGGCGCACAATAGAAACTGTTGCGCCTGTGTCAACTGTAATCGAGGTTGGCCTTCCTTGAACAAATCCGGTAACTACCAAGCTCCCGGTGTTTTCTGAAGCGTAGAAATTGCGTATTCTCTAGGGGCTTCGTTCCTCCAGTTAGTCAGCACACGCCCCGTTGCACCGACTATTGCTCGTTTCCCTGCTGCTGAATTCTAACCCGACAATCTCGTTGTAGATGTCCAGGTTTCCCACATCGATAACACTTCGGTCTTCCATCCTTTCTTATTTTATTCTGTGGCGCCGACCGTCGAGTCTCTGTTCCTTCTTCTTCCTCATCGTCTGTGCCGTCGCGATCTTTTAGCTCGCGCACTTTATGACTTGTCCAACCAGACGCTGATTTGGCAGCCTCAAATTGCAAAGCATGTACCAGGGCGTCCGCACTGTTCTGGTGTCTTGCCATTCGTAACACTTGCTGTAGTTCGTTATCTCGGACACCGGCAGTAAATGTCTGCATCGCAAAACGCGTTCGAAAATCTTCTGGCGCTTTAGGATAGGCCAGTCTAATTAGTCTGTCGATACTTGCTTCAAACTCTTGAAGACTTTCCCCGGAATGCTGTCGCCTTGCTCTCAACTGGGTGCAGTACACATCTCGCAAATGTTTATCACCATACCGTAATTCCAGAGCTTTTATCAACTCGACATAGGTGTTCTGGCTGTCAGGTGGCACTTTCTGTAGTAGTTCTGCCGCGGGTCCTTTTAATACAAGAACAAGTGAAACAGCCTTGTCTTTTTCTGTCCAATTATTTGCGCATGCAGCAGCTTCAAATTGGCGGAGGTACGTTGCCCAGTGAGTGCTTCCGTCAAAGGTTGGAGCTTTGATATGAACTGTCCCTACTGCAGGCAAAGTGACTTTCTCTGTTAACTTCTTATTTTCTGTCTATTTTTCTGTCTTGATCACTGGTACAGTCTGTTCAGAAATTTGTTTTGGTTGAATCTTCATGCACTGTTCAACTTCAATTTTAATTTGTTCTCTTATATTTGCCATTGAGTTTTCTACTGCAGATATTTTTGTTGACATAACTTCTTCCACAGTCAAGACAGATTTTTCTACTTTAGCTATTTTATTTGACATGGATTCTTCTACGTCAGATATTCTGGTAATCTGATTGTTGAGCTCACCTCGTAATTCACCTACGTCACCACGTAGGAGACCCAATTCTGCGGTAGTATGTTCTTGCATCTGCTTTTGTTCATGAATTAATGCTTTGATGTCACCTGCTTCTTGCTTACGTTTTTCATCCTGTCTTTCTTCTGTTTCTAGCATTAGTGCTTTCTGACGTTCCTCAGCTTCTTCTCTTTCTTGTCTTCGTTCTTCTTTTTGTCGTCTTTCTGCTTCTTCCGCCTCCTGTCGTCGTCGTTCTTCTGTCTGCAACAACAGCGCCTGGAAATTTTCCATCATCTGACTGGCATCCATTGTTTTTCGATTAATTACGAATTACACTCGTCTTGTACAAAGTATCCACTGTTTCCACTGTTAACCGTTCTATCCCAGTTCTGACACCACTGTTACGACGGTCTACTCGATCGTCGTAGGTACAGTGGAAACAAAATAATTACAAGACACCAATCAAGTCACTAATCACACCTTTAATTGTTATAGTAAAACAGTTCGTAATTAACAACACAGTGTCTACAACAAATCAAATGAAAATTGTTCATACGCAATAAAATGTCCACTAATATTAAAACTCAACTGTATTACAATTATACCGTCCGAATATAGAACGCAACACTTCACTAATAACTACTTGCACGTACACAGTAATAACCCGAACCGCTCTGTAAATATATCGCACTAATACTCTCGAACCGCACAGTCAAAAATCTCGCATTGAACTGACAACTAAGACCGCGACGCGATGTATTTATAGTTACGCTCACACACCAGAAGCTTCCAAACTGCGTCTTATCTCTCGCGAACTACGTAATTGCTACGGCCTTGACACAGTCCGAGCGCCCGAGCGAAGCCTGGCACAGTCGAGAAAATTCTCGCAAAATGCGTCTAGTAGCACGTACACCACACGCTTACATCGAGATCTTTCTGGCGCATTCGATAAACGCGTAGATTGTTCTGTGCTGTCGTAGCAATAGTAAAGAAGAAAGGGTAAATTCTCTTGGTTGATGTTAATACAATCAACCTTGTGTAGATACTATACTCATAGGTATATTTTGAGTGGCTGAGGTACAAATGTGGAGTGACAGACCTTGAGCACATAAACTGATTTGGGTTTTCTGTGTTGGAAGGGCAATGCAGAGATAATGTTACATTTCTATAAATAAAAAAATTGCCACAAATGTAATCAGACCACACACTAGACACCTCCAAGAAATGTTTAAGGTAAAAAGCCGTTATGTGAAATACTATGAAGTATGTAAGTGCACATAGTTGAGCTTACAGAAACACAAGTTCTACAGCGAGTGCAAACCTTGGAGAAAAAAGCGTTACCACTAATACGCCAAGATATTTCTCATGAGCTTTGCTGCCACATCGTACTTTATGCCCGCTCTCCACTTGTTTATCTCTGTTACTACTTTACAAATGCATATGACATGTCAGCTCCCTGCGCTCATTAGTTATGACTAATAAATAATATCAATTCAGCATAATACATGACCTTGTAGTGTTACAGTATAGTACTGTATTACTACAGCTTATCACTTTCAATGAAGCCGACCTGTGTTGTGCTGTTAGCATTTTGCTATCAGTGTTGGTCTTTGTTTAACTGATACAACAGTGTGTCAACAACAGTCACATAGGCAGAGATAAAATAAAGCTCATTAAAGTTTATAAGACTTGCTTTGACAACTAACTGTTACAGCGATTTAAAAATAAACGGATGTCCGTTTTATTGTTAAATGAACACACACACACACACACACACATGCATTCAACTTACAACTACCACTCATTGCTTCATACAAATGTGTTCAAACAGTGCTGTGTGCATGTAATATAAGAGAGAGAGAGACGCGCGCAATTTCTTCATCATAATACAATAATGGTGTTACATTTGTCAACACTGTAGTCCATAAGCTCAATGCTTTTATATGAGGTCTGCACAGTCTATAGAACTTCACTACTCACCGAACTATCACTGCCACAAAACTGTGCCAAGGTTAAATGTACAGAAATCATAGTAGGTTTAGAAATCCAAGATTAAGAATTGCCACAGAAATTATAAAAATGGAAAGGATGCCCTAAGTAAATTAAATGGTGGATTTTGTAAACTTGTAAAACAACACACCGACAACAAACGTACCACACATAGTATTAGGACAGCTATAAACATCCTGTGAGATGGTAAGCTGGACACATCTGAGGAACGATTCATAGGTATCTGAAAAATAAAACACAGAAGGATACCCGAATGAAATTTTAAAGTACTGTGGCTGTCCCCATGTTCCTGTATGCTAGTGAGACACGGACTCTTGGTAAAAGGGACATACAGAGGATTCAGGCAGCTGAAATGAAATTTCTAAGACGCATGCAAGGTTGTTCTGGATCAGAAAAGGAACAAGGATATTAGACGTGAATTAAACATTGTATCATTGCACCAGAAGATTGAAGACCACAGAAGGAGATGGGGTGAACACTTTAACCGCATGCCTGATATCCATCTACCCATGGCTGCCTTGGGTTATCCTACCAGGAAGAAAGATGTCAGTAGACCAAGGAGGAGATGGGTTCCGGAACAGGTCTAGGGCCTAATCCTGGAGTCGTGATGATGATGATGATGATAAACATCCTGGTGATATGATGACTTAAGCTGTCACTTAAACACCTAGCTACATTATTACTAACAGACCGATCAGAAGCCATAAAACTTATAACTCAAATATCACAATCAGCAGATTTATTATAATGACAGTGATTTTAATATAACATCCATTAGTTCATTAGGATTAGAATCAGAATATATGTGTAACAATTATGTATCAATGGTCATTGCCTATAATAGTAACGGTCAAGCACACAACTTTAAAAGTCATCTTTTTTAAAAGTTAACCTTAGTGAAACATTTTGAAGGGTTTATAACTTACTGGAGGCAACGGGCAAATGTCTTCTCTTCCCATGTGTTGGGAAATGTTGTTTACTATATCTGGCAAATAGTGATGTATAGTTGTGCATAATTTATCAAATGTTGTTATATAAAAATTATCTTTGAAGCCACCATTACCTTTTTTGGCTACATTGAAATCCACCTGAAACAAAATTTACTTTTGAAAATTTTAACTATACTTTGTTTCATATAAGTGGGTAGCAGCAGGGGCATAAATACACAATAATGTTGAGTATTATGTTGGCTCAATAAACCTTTGGCACTGTTTGTCACATAGTGGAAACAATCATCTGTTCATCTGTGTATTACTGCACGTTAATGTGTTGCTTAAATAATTTGAAGAAAATTCTCTAATTTAAAACAATTTTACAAAATAATTTTCTATGATGGATTCAGTGACAATCGGAGATTATCAAATTTGTTAATTTAATTTTGTTAAATTTTGTGCTGTAGATTTGTATATTCTATGTTGTGGTGATAGAATTCTTATAATATTTTAAAAACAAAAAAGGGGAGACTACTTTTTTAAGTGGGAACTCTTTCATATACAGCATTATTATGCCCAGCTCATTCCCATACACCTCATGCTCAAACTGATTCCATGCTACAAAATAGCTGAAATGAAAAACAGTGTTGCTAGTCAGTCGAACCTCTTTTTCCCACATAGCTACCCAAAATTTCCCCATTTCCACAAATATTTGTGCTTTATGCAAAGCGTAATATTTTAAAGAATATAAGTGAATTATAAATTTTTAATTACAATTACAAGAATAATATAAATATTAAAAGTAATTTTATTCTTTAATTAATCTGTTTGGTGTTTGATCACACATCTGATAACAAAATGACATTTACTTCAGGCCCACCACCAGTGCGTAGCACTATGGTCATTTATTTGATCGTACTGTATCACCACTGGCGTAGCTAGGCTTTTTGGCGCCCAAGGCAAGGAGATTATCGGCCACCTTACCTTCACAATTAAAAGGGGACAAAAGAGCAAAAGTGAAGGCCCATCCAGTGAACAAAGTATGTAATAAATCCAAATGTGTAGATTTCTGTACGAAAGCACACCCAGCATAAGAATATTTGTTAAGTGAAAATTAAGAAATTACATATTATAATATTACCGTTATTCAATTTGTATACATTTATTAGTAACAAATGTAGATGATAAAAAGTGTAGTAATATAAAAAATTTATAACATACAAATGTTCTGCCGTCCTAAGCCTAAAAGGCGTATCTCAAAGAACTGTAACTTTTGGCTAGGAGCATTTTAGTAAATGTACATTACGCACCTACTGAATAATGTGGGATTGAATGTTTTTTTAGTTTTCATTAATTATTTAATAATTATTTTATAAGTTTAACAGATTTTTAAGCTAAATTATGTATAATTTTATAGTTAACTGAGATACGCCCTTTTGGCCTAGGAAAAGTCATTAAGCACCAGTTGGTAAAAAGGTCTTATCTCAACAACAAAATGTTACAAGAGATCAATTTTACGTTAACATAAATAAAACATTTGAAGATATACTTTATATAATTAAGCATATAATATATCCATTATTAATTTAAATTTGTAAAAAGTTAAAATAACATTGTTAAATATTGGTTTTTATTAGAAAACAAAGATTAGGTAAATAGTAACAATATGAGCATTTGTGTTACAAGAAAGTACTCCCATTATTTACAGCATAAATTCTATAAATAATTCTAATAAATTCTAAAAAATATAAAAAAATGATGCACTGATAATATAAACGACACAGTTTATTGTGTTCTCAACACTCAGTGAGTTGTTCCCAAAACTGTAACCGATTCTTTTTAATGAGGCCGCCTAGGTTCTTGAGAATATTCTTCTTTTTATCAGCAGAAATTCCATTACACTTTTCTTGGCTTCTCGGGCCTGGTAGAATGTTGCTCTTGGTCAGTTTAGTGTTTAAAAAATGTAGTTAAATGAACTCAGATGCACTGAAGACGTTTTTGTACTTTAAAGTTTTCAAACCTCTTGTAAATACAACTTCCACCATACTTTGTAGATACGGCCTCGGTTGTGTGTGGCTCAGCTTATAAGTTGATGAATAATCTTCCCACAAAAAGAAGTGTTTTAAATCCATGGGTAACACTTCTGTTCTTGGGGATGCATTTTTAACAGCAGTGACAAAATCTTGAAAATCATAGAGTTTGTTACCCATTCTTTGCATAGATCTCTCAACTCTATGGTGGAACGAGTCAGCAGCCATAAAAGTATGGCCTGGTTCAAAATATTTTAGAATTATTTCAGAAGCAACAATCTCTTCTGAATTAATCATGTACACAAAAAAAGAAAATAGTGACCAATTCTTGTTTTGTACTGAACAGTTGTCAAGCCAGAGAGTAATGTGCTTTGTGTCTCGCTTCGACAGCAAAAACTGATAGAAAGTGCTTATTAACTCGCTTTGCTTCTGCCAAAAATACCCTCATGCCATAAAGCAGCAAAACTCGAAGAATTCTTCTGTTTTTTTCCTACAGGAACAAAACTCTCATTGTAGACAACAATGCAATGGGTAAATATTGCAGACTTGAACATATCAAGACGTGGTAACATAATTATTTTTTCCATATCTGCACAGTATATTACATGTTTGTTTACTTCCTTATCTTTGTCTTCCAAATAACTAATACGAGACTTGTCTGCTCTATTTTTGTGATTTTTCCACTTTTTACACACTTCACACGATTCATCAATATTTTCTTTTGTATGGTTGTTGCTATGGATGTTGAATTCTTCACAAGATTCACATTCTTCGTGGCCCAACTTCACGATCGAAATATTCATTTTTCTGGCAACTGTACGATATTTTTCATAGGAACACAAGTTGCCATATTTTGATTGAAAGTTATTATGCATCTGGGTAAAAGATAAATCGCTTGAGAGGTACAAACGATTAGGAGCATGCTCCCTACGCTAGTGTGATATCGTTGGTTGAAATGAATTTATGTGTTTACGGATAGGGTCCTCATCTATTTTGTTGTGAGGCTGTTTTGAACCCCTTTTATCGTTTTTTGCAACTACTGAGTTTTCAGAATTGTTTAGAGCAGTTCGTAAGACGTTGTCATTCGTTTTATCATAACCCAATGTTGTGAGAAAAAAAGTTTTGCAAACAATTTGAGTTGTACCATTATCATCTTTTAAGGAATACCGGAACGATTGATTTCTTCTAAATTTGTCAACATTTTACACTGTTCTCTGTTTGATGGGGATTTTAGATACATGATGCATCATAAAAGATTTTCTTGCGGTTGGGTCAACAATTTTCCAGAATTCTGCATTAATGAAATTTCTTCTATCTTCTGATATTTTTATTGAACACTTCTGTGCACATGAGTCATCACAACCAACTTCGACATTATGCATTTGTACAACTGAATCAAATTTCTTTTTTTTTCTGTCTTCAAGGGGCATGTTATATTTTTTTCTTTTCCTAATGGTACCTTTTTTAGTATATTGAATATCTTTCTGATGACCATTAGTATCAACATGTGTTTTATTCTTTGTTGGTTCTGTAATATCATATTCTCTACCATTGTTAGATTCAGTCAAGTCCACTCTAAGTGGCTGTAATTCAAACAAGTCAATGTTTTCATTGGATGGTTGGTTGTCATTTTCATGTTCATATGTCAAATGTAGGCCTTCATCATTTTCATTACAATTACTTTGTGTAGGAGTAAACAACTGTCCAGCTACATTGAAGAGTTGGCCTTCGTGTATACCGTCTAAATTATTACAGTTAATCCTCTACCTTTATTTTCCTCTAAATCTGACATACTATCACTGCTTGCATCTGGGATGTAGTCAGGGTCGTCATAATCAACATTGCTACTCTTCAACAATGGACTTCCCTTGGGTCGCTGGACAAAATCCTTCTTCGTGTTTTTATTTAAACCAGCCATTACCATTTGATAACCACTATACCCTTCCATGATGTTCTGAAAAAGGAACAAATATTCAATAGAAACAACGAAAAACGACACATTAAAACGTAGTTACTTTGTTGTCAGAAAATAAGTACAAAAAATTATCGAGAATAAACAAAAAAAGTAACCTACATTATTTTTAAAGATAAACTAAAATGTAATACTGTATTACCAATATCTAAATTCAAGGAAAACATATTCCTCTCTTTGCTTTTATAATTTATTATAAGATGGAAAACTTACATGTGATTAAAGTTATCAAAACACTGTTTTTACAATGTTCATTAGTGAAGGCTCTTATAAGATAGGTTATGTTTAAGCACAAATAGGTACGAAATTACTATTGATTGATAAACTTTATTTTAGTAACTACTGTCATTTAATAAATAAACTTGCATTTACCTGTTATATGCTTCGTCAGCTGGTTAAATAGTTGAAAACATAACAAATTCAAATCAAATACAACTTTTCATAAGCAACAACCTTTCACAATAACAACAAAACCTCAACTGTTTGTTGGCGGGAAACAGCTGGGTTTCCTTAGAATAATAATCATATGTCATAGTTACGGCCTTTTTGCTTAGGTAGAAGACAGTCCCTCAAATGTTTTGGTGGTAAGCCAAAAAGGCGTAACTCTGAGTTCTGACGTTTTGGCTAAGGAAACTGAGATGCTGCCAATTTCCTTAGGATTTTAACAGTTTTTTGATATACGTCTAATTTCTTTAGTGATTTTCTACTATTTCTAAATAAGATACGGCCTTCTTGCTTAGGAATAATGTCGGGTAGCTCACAAACATTACTAAGCAGGATAAAAGTAAAAATGAAAAAATTGAGATACACCTTTTAGGCTTAGGACGGCAGTGTTGTAATAAACATGCAAATTTCTTGTAGATCTAAAGCGCTTCGTTAAAACAATATCCTAAAGCAACATAAAGTTAAACAAATAACTACAGTAAAAGTAATAAAATAAATCACTTACAGGTACCATTACAGGTTAATGGGTTCTGTCTTCTATTAATAAACACTTAATATTTATTTTTAAAATTTAATAAATATTTAAAATGAGACATTTAAAAATGTAACTTTCTTGTTCTTACTGGAATTGCTGCAAAGACGGTTATTAAATCACTATAAACTAAAGATGAAGCAATGTCGTTTTCAATTGAAAGTTGATACCCTGTCTTGAGATATTGTTGATTGTAGGTACGATTTAATAATTTTAAGTTTACTAAACAATCTTTCACAAGAAGACAGAGACACTGGTAAAGTAAGAAAAGTTTTTAAAGTTGTTGCTAGTGTTTTGTAGGCTTCTAATCTCATTGAAGAAATCTATTGTAGCAGTTCCGTAAGGTGTAAAGTCCATTTAGTCTCCGCTAACTTTTACCCTTTTTAATAAAAGTATGATGTCTGTCAAGTCACTGAACAATTCTTCACTGTTTAGGTCATGTGGATATTGCTTTAACCGCATCTGCTTTTGAACTCCACCTGGATTTGAACTCCACAATGTCTTTTTAGAGTAATATTTATGAAGTCTTTAAGAACCCTCCATCTATGAGTAGAACGGGAAAAGAAGGTGAATGGGATGTTCTACTGTCCTTGTTGTGCAACTGGAATGTTCCTCTATTCACCATTATATCTCTGAAGGATTGACATACCTTGCTTAGCCAAGCTCCCATATCTTGTAGAGCAGAACCGGGAACACGGTCTCCATTGTTGCTAGTAATGTTCTATCCTTCCTCGTCTGTAATTTCAAGGCTCCACGGTGCAACATCATCCATGGTACTAGAACCAAGTGAATCTTGTAACTGTACTTTGACACTTTCAAAGTTTGAAGTATTCATGTCGTTAACTTTACTGTATTTATTAACAACATTTAACAACTTGATCACAAGTTCATTCCTTGTTAATTGTAATATTGTTAGACATCACAGAACAATCTACGTGTTTATCGAATGTTCCAGAGTGATCCGGAATGTAACGTGTGTGGCGTACGTGCTTGTTGACGCATTTTCTAGACGGTCCCAGACTTCGCTCGGGCGCACGGACTGTGTCAAGGCCGCAAGTAATTACGTCGTAACTATACTGGCGCTATCGGATAATCTAGTAATTTGGGGCGGTATAAATGCCAGCACTCAACCACGTTCAGTTCAGTATTAGTGCGATATATTTACAGAGCGGTTCGGGTTATTACTGTGTACGTGCAAGTAGTTATTAGTGAAGTGTTGCGTTTTATAATCGGACGGTATAATTGTAGTGTTTAATTTTAGTGGACATTTTATTGCGTGTGAACAATTTTCATTTGATTTGTTGTAGAGACTGTGTTGTTAATTACAAACTGTTTTAACTGTAAAAATTAAAGGTGTGATTAGTGACTTAATTGGTGTCTTGTATTTTTGTTTCCACTGTACCTACGACGATCGAGTAGTCCGGCGTAAGAGTGATGTCAGAACTGGGATAAAACGGTTAACAGTGGAAACAGTGGACACTTTGTACAAGACGAGTGTGATTCGTAATTAATCGGTAAACATGGATGCCAGTCAGATGATGGAAAATTTACAGGCGCTGCTGTTACAGACGGAAAAACGACAGGATGAGAAACGCAGACAGGAGGCGGAAGAAGCAGAAAAACGACAGGATGAAAAACGCAGGCAGGAAAGAGAATAGACAGAGGAAGGGCGATGACTGGAGGCAGGAACGAAAGCGTGAAACAGAAGACATCAAAGCATTAATACAGGAGCAGAAACAGATGCAAGAACATAGTACCGCTGAATTGGGTCTTCTACGAGGTGGCTTAATAAACAAGTTACTAAAATATCGGAGGTACAAGAATCAGTGACATTAAAAATTGCTGAAGTAGAAGCCAATCTGTCTTGACTGTGGAAGAAGCTATGTCAACAAAAATATCTGCAGTAGACAACTCAATGGCAAACATAAGAGAACAAATTAAAAGTGAAGTTGAACAGTGCATGAAGATTCAACCAAAACAAATTTCTGAACAGACTGGACCAGTGATAAAGACAGAAAATAAGTTAATAGAGAAAATCACTTTGCCTGCAGTAGGGACAGCCTTTGACGGAAGCAGTCACTGGGCAACGTACCTCTGCCAATTTGAAGCTGCTGCATGCGCAAATAATTGGACAGAGAAAGACAAGGCTGTTTCACTCGTTCTTGCATTAAAAGGACCCGCGGCAGAACTACTACAGAAAGTGCCCCAGTGCTTCGAATAATTACAAATTACCAGAGTAACTGCAAGAATTATTGAACAGATCTTCTAACGACCTCTCAAGTGGTGAGGTAAAAGAACTCGGACAGTTTTTACACGAATTCAAAGATTGTTTTGCAGTTCGGGGACAGTCACTGGGAAGAACCTCTCTTGTGCAACATCGCATCAATACCGGGGACACAACACCGATACGCCAACCTCCTCGAAGGCCTCCATTATCTAAACAAGAGGAGATATCTCGGTTAGTACAGGACATGTTGACAGAGGGAGTAATCGAACCTTCGTCAAGTGCTTGGTCTTCCCCTGTAGTGCTGGTAGCGAAGAAGGATGGTGGATTGCGTTTCTGCGTAGACTACCGGAGGTTAAATGACGTTACAAAGAAAGACTGCTATCCATTACCTCGCGTTGACAATACACTCGACACGTTGTCCGGAGCACAGTGGTTTTCCACATTGGACCTGAAGAGTGGATATTGGCAAGTGGGTCTTCATCAAGAAGACAAGGAAAAGACCGCTTTCTCGACCCCAAGAGGCTTATTCCAATTTAACGTCATGCCATTTGGACTCTGTAATGCACCGGCAACATTTGAAAGATTGATGGACTTCGAGGCCTGACATGGAAAACTTGCCTTGTTTATTTAGATGATGTCATAGTCATCGGGAAGACTTTCAAACACCATTTGGAAAACCTTAAGGAGGTTCTAACTAGAATTCACGGTGTACAACTGAAGCTGAGCCTGAAGAAGTGTCCTCTATTCCAGAAGGAAGTACAGTATCTGGGCCATCTGGTTTCGGCAGCGGGTGTTAGCATGGATCCTAATAAAGTAGACACTGTAAGAGACTGGCCAGTGCCGAAGAGTAAACACAAAGTTCGGGGTTTCCTGAGGTTATGCTCATATTACAGACGATTTGTGAAAGGCTTCGCTACTATTGCTAAACCACTACATGAGCTAACAGAAAATAAACAAAACTTCCAGTGGTAGAGGGAGTCTGATCAAGACTTTGAAAATTGCGTTATGTTTGCAGCCAATTCTTGCTTTCCCAGATTTTGAAGGGAAGTATATTGTGGACACAGACGCAAGCAATACTGGTCTAGGAGCAGTTTTGTCTCAAATGCAAAACTGAAGAACGAGTAATAGCGTATTACAGTAAGACACTTTCTAAACCGGAGAGAAATTATTGCGTCACAAGGAAAGAGTTGCTGGCAATCGTCCGAGCGTTGGAGCACTTCCATAAATACCTCTATGGAAGAGAGTTTTCACTACGTACCGACCATGCCGCGCTTGCATGGCTCTTAAGATTTAAAAATCCGGAAGGACAGTTGGCAAGGTAGCTTGAACGTCTGCAAGACTACAACTTCAAGGTACAACATCGGCGGGGGCGCCTGCACGGTAATGCAGATGGCTTATCACGAAGACCATGCCCGGAAGACTGCCGACATTGCCACAGAAAGGAAGAACAAAACTCAAGCGAACATGTTCAAGTCATCACTGTAGATTTCCTGGCTGACGGCTGGACAACACAAGACTGTCGACAAGAACAGATGACTGATGAAGACATTGGACCGATCTTGACAGCAAAAGAGGAAGGTCGCCACCCAGATTGGCAAGATATCTGCCATGGTTCCAAAGTGTTGAAGGGCTACTGGGCACAATGGGAATCTCTCACCTTAGAAAACGGATTGCTGAAAAGGGCTTGGGAAAGTGCAGTTGGTAGTTCCCCGAAGTAAAGTGCAGTCTGTTTTGAAGGAGATGCATGATGGAACATCTGGAGGCCATCTTGGCGTTAACAAAACCCTTGACAAAATACGGAAGCGACTCTATTGGCTTCTTCGCCACGATGTAGAGGAATGGGTTCGGAGGTGTGAAATATGTGCTGCAAGCAAGAGCCCACAATCCAGAAGCAAGGGAAAAATGAGACAATATAACGTTGGACTGCCTTTCGAGAGAATTGCCATAGACCTTGCTGGACCATTCTCAGTTACTGACGATGGAAACCGGTACATCATGGTTGTAGGTGACTACTTTACTAAGTGAGTGGAAGCCTACGCATTTCCAAATCAGGAGGTTACCACTGTGCCAGAGTAGTTAGTTCACAACTTCTGTTGCCGTTATGGAGCCCCTATGGAAATCCATGCAGATCAAGGGAGAAATTTCGAATCAGGAGTGTTTAAAGAATTATGCCGTCTACTCGGAATTGGAAAGACCAGGACAACGCCTCTGCATCCTCAGTTGGACGGGATGGTTGAGAAATTCAATAGGACACTTGAGCAGCATCTTTCAAAAGTTGTTGACGAGAACCAAACAGACTGGGACCAACGTATACCACTATTCCTCATGGCGTATAGATCATCAGTACATGACACAACCGGCATGACTCCAGCAAAATTGGTGTTTGGGAGGGAGATTCGTCTTCCTGGGGACTTAATGTTCGGATCACCCCAAGAGTCACAGAACTATTCCTCGCAATTAGAAAACCAACTGCGAGAAATGAATCGCTTGGTAAGAGGATGGCTGAATATTGCCAGTGATAAAATGAAAACTCGGTATGACATTCGCAGCAATAATGTGGGTATCCGGTCTGGTTGTTCAACCCAAAGCGCCGTCGTGGTCGCTTACCTAAGCTTCAGTCTAACTGGGAAGGACCTTACACTGTGAAAAAAGAATCAACGATGTTGTTTATTGGATTCAACAGGAAGGGCAGCGAAAGTTCAAGGTCGTCCACCTAGATTGCCTGGCTAAGTACTACTTCAGAGATGGGTTGCCAGTTCGGGACGAACAGGCTTAAGGAGGGGGAAGTTTTACGGCATCACAGAACAATCTACGTGTTTATCGAATGTTCCAGAGTGATCCGGATTGTAACGTGTTTCAACGCATTTTCTAGAATGTACCATACTTCGCTCGGGCGCACGGACTGTGTCAAGACCGCAAGTAATTACGTCGTAACTGTACTGGCGCTATCGAATAATCTAGTAATTTGGGGCGGTATAAATACCAGTACTCAACGGCGTTCAGTTCAGTATTAGTGCGATATATTGACAGTGCGGTTTTACTTTTATTTTATTTTAATTTTACTGACGTTCTATTCATTCGTCATAGGTACAGTGGAAACAAAATCAAGACACCAATTAAATCAATAATCACCCGCTTTAATTTTCACAGTTAAACAGTTCCTAATTAACAACTCAGTCTCTTACAACAATTCAAATAAAAAATTGTTCACACGCATAAAATGACCCAACTAATATTAAAACACAATTGTATTACAATATACCGCCCGATTATAAATCACAACACTTCACTATTAACCACTTGAACGCACAGAGTAACATCACTTGTAATCGCCTGACAATAACTAAAAACTAAGCAACAGGTATGGGCTATTTATAGTCTACAGTGTTCCATAACCTGTGTCCTTAACAAGCCATCGAAAATTCTAGAGGACTTTTCAGCATGACCTTCGCAGAAACACACACCGCTGGGCTAACTGGGATCCTTCCAGAACGCACGAGACGTGCCACATTACGTAATACTGCCTCACATGTCAAGTGTCACATATGCATTACAGCTGCGGGATCGTTCTCCAATGTACCAAAACGTTCCGTAATGACATAACACTTTTTCTGCATTACGTAACAATAGTTTCAGTCTGATGCCATACACATGAAGTATTATAGGTGTACCCACACAACGCACAAACCGCACACTCAAGATACTCATCAACACTTCAGCTGCGTCGAACCGGTAAGAATTGCACATACGTAGCCCCCGTAATATTTTGTTTGTACGTTTGCAAATAATATATTCGTCTGTATACGAATAGGAGTTAAGATTATCTATACAAAGCTAATACAATATGGTTATCAGTTCTCCTTTCCAGCACAACTCACTACAAAGTCACAAAAAATATTTAATATGTTATGCTTCTGTTATGAAAGGAATAGTCATATCAAAGAGACAAGTTGTTTGTAGTTTTATAAACTAAAAACAATTTTTTCAAGTCTATGCTCACTTGCTCACTTTGCCGCCTTCCTGGCTATGGCGCCCGGGGCAGCCTGCCTCCTTGGCCCCCCTTGGCCACTGTGTATCATATTACATTAGTATTAATTTCAGGTCTGCCACCAGACAGTAGTACTGAACAAGATTTGGTGATTAAACAATTAGCTTAATTAAAACAATAATCTTGTAAATGTTTTCTTTGTGAAAAACCTCAATTTTTTATATTGTTATAAATATTGTTATACTGTGCATATCACAATCTACTTTCAACTAAGTAATGCGCAAGTCATACTGTTACATTGAAAAAAATTATTTGTTACATGCTTGTATATGTATGTGTACTGAATATAATATGACGTGTGGATATACATACAAACATAATTATACATGCAATACATATAAATATCGTTGTACTATAATAAAATAAATATAATGACAACTATGCCCTCATCTCACTTAATTGTCTCTTCACTCTTATTTGAATCTTGATTCTTTATAGCAAAATCTCTGTTACTCCAAGTACATACAAGCAATGTTTTACACACTGAATCAGTTCACGTGACATTGAAGTTCTCACTTCTGGTGTGTATCCCACAACACTCTAATTAAACTAAACAATTATGTATTCGATTAAATTTATCTGTAGGCTGTTATAGTTACATTGCTATATAACAGACTTTGAAAAGTGACTGGAGTTTTTTTGACATGTCCTCTTTTCCTAATTGTCCACATTTTGTAGCCATACAGCAGTAGCGACAAGCAACATTTTAATGCTCCTAATCAGATGGAAGTTGACAGCTTTAGATTACTAAAGTGTTGGCACATACTTGTGAATCGTATTTTTATTCTCTTGGCTTTATCTAAATCACTGTTAACTTTCCAATCTAGATACATGTATGTAATAACATATAATATCATAATACTTCTAATAGAAATATGGATTAATATTAAATATGTCACTATTTAAATGTTTCCTGTTGCTTATTTATGTGGTCAGTACGATGTGGACCATGTGACATACAATATCTTTTTTATTATGCACACAATAATTTTTAATGAATTTTTATAAATAAATTTTTGTTGTTATTTAATTTTTTTATTCGATTTTTATTCATTGTAATGGCCAATATTTAAAAATCAAATACATGACATTGGTCACTGTGATGGTTTTGACAAAATTTAAAAAAATGTAGAAAAAGGTAATACGTAATAATAGTGTAGCAGAAAATTACTGTTTCATCTTTAAATAGTACTAAGTACAATATTTTTCATTTTACATGTACAAGGAGCTACCAAAATGTTCGGGAAATCTGAACAGCACACACGAACTGGATGGAATATGTCTTCCTGCCGCTAGACGTAGCCAGCAGTATGCTCCCTGAATCATTGTGTCCAATAAAACTAGAGTACTGTATATTTCCTTCCAGAGTAGAGGGTATATCTTCTATAGCCACATATCCCCACCATTAGAATTTCTTTATGATAAAGTATCCATAACCCATATAACAAGTTGTTTTGTGGTTGACACTACCTTTTGCATCCTCATTCCACTTTTACTTATACAAACAATCGTGATCTGCGAGTTCCTTATTCCTTCGTTTTCTGTTCTTTTTCAAATCTATCTTCGGTCTGCATCTTTCCCATCTACTTACCCTCTTAGCTCATATTTCATTTGACATTTCGTGGACACTTCCATACCATCCGAACCTGTTTATTGATTTATTCCAGTATGCTCATATTAATTAATTCTCTTACATGTCTGACTTCTTCCTGTCCTCAGTACCTTTTCCAATAACCCATCTCTACAGCTTGGATTTTGGGCCTTTTTTTTCTTCATTAATCTCCCAAGCTGTTCCAATACTTGTATTGTGTTCCAATACTTGCTACTTTAACTTGAACAGCCTTTTTTTTTGCTTTACATGTAATTTTTGTATACTGAAAACCCCCATTTTATTGTTTGATTGAAATCCTTCACCACACCTTGTGAATACAGGTGTGGCAAGCCTAGAGTACCATAGCTTGACACTCACTTTGCTTCAAGTTGTCTTGGGTGATGCCTTTCTCTTTAATCTGTTCTGTAGGTCTTTCTTGACCAACTTTCCCATCACTATTACAGTATTTACAGGCTAGGAGATTGTTGTACTTTATTTCCTATTTATCTTTCCTTCTTTTCATATCTTTTTTTTTTAATCACACAATGGACAGAACAGATTTTGGATCCAATATCCCAGGTGGCAAACAAGACAAAAGTCTGGAAAATTCCCCCTCCTTGGAGGTTGGCTCCATGGTTTTGGCGAGGGGGAACTGTTGCTTGATCAGGCCAGGATGCTGGGAAACAATTGGAACCAAAAGTTGGTTTGAACTAACTTTTTGGGAAAAGAAGCATGCTTACAACATTGCCTTCTATTAAAGGAAGTCTGTGGAAAGCATGGAATTAGAGTCTATGACAAAAAAACAGAGATGTGATAAAAGTTTGAAACGAGATTAAGGTTGGCATTGTGAATACAATGATGATTACCAGAACAAGATCCTTGGTGAATGGGATGGAAGATTTCAGAAAGGGCGCAAATAGTGCATTAAATTGAGATCCTAAGGAAGATTACAAGGATGCAGTTGAATTGCAGTTGAGAACTGATAATTGTAGTGTGATGAGGAGAGTGATGAGTGTAATACTCTTAATGACATGATGAATATCATAGAAAATGTGACAACTTGGCAGCAATGTTATTTGGGCTTAAAAAGGTGAATGTTAATACAAAGGTCAAGCCTAAGAGGCCATTAGAGAGATGCACTGACAACTACATTGCTTAAATAGACAATACAATGAAAGGGTGACATGATGAATTATATAAACAAACAAATACATATAAACATGATGAATAAATACATAAATAAAAAATTAGGACAGTTGGAGTAAAAACAAGCAAGCAGGACATGATCAATAAAGAGAAAAGGCTAGGTTGATGGACATGAACAAATCGGAAATACGGTAGTATAAGAGGATGCTGGTTTTATAGTATTTAAGGATGTGTTGAATGTAACATGACTTAGTGAGATGTAGAATAGGACGTTGGTAGTTGGAAGTGTGAGTATCATCAATATAGATGAGAATGTGACCAAACTCGTCTTGAATCAAAAAGTGCAGTGGAATGTAAACGAGCAAATAAAGGTACCAGTGAATATGACCAAAGTATCAGAAGGAAATGATGGCCAGGTTGAGTATATTGCCCAGAGTACCTAGTCAAGGCGGGTAATACTAATGGCAATATTGTTATTCTATTTTATCAAGTGTAAATGCTGACCAAGTAAATTCAACTTTGACAGTGTAATGTTGTCTCCATAGATATATAACTATGTTTTGTTTATAACTAAATAAATAATTGAAAATGAAGTTATATAAAGAAATATTCAGGGCATTTTTGCTAACGATTATCCAGGTAATAGCAATGTTTTAAGTTATCTGTAAAATAACAAAAAAGTATATAAATCATCAAGTATGTCCACAAATAATACAATAAGCATTTCCTTACAGAATAGCTGTCGTCTAAGCCATGAGGAAGCTCTTCACTCGTGTAATAAGAATAAAATGTTCTGTTATATTTTCTGAGTTTAGTACTTAACCTTGCTGTATACTGTCCTGGATTTGGACACATTTCTAAAGATTTAACAGTTATAGCATACTTTCCCTGAAATATAAACAATGATCAATTAAAACAGTAGTAATTCATTTGAAACTATAGAAGAATATATTCTGTAAGGAATAATAAACGTGGTATGTGACGTCTGTTGGTTAGCAAACAGAAGAAGCATGCATAGTAGGGGGGGGTGACTTTGTGACACTTTGATGTTTTTCAAATAGCATACGAAAACAATACATTATATTCCTGGATCAATTCACTAGTTTGAAAGTGCTCTCTACTCATTAAAACAAATCAATAATTACATTCCTAGCTGAGTGATAAATAGTGTTTGAAATTTTCACAATGTACCCCTCCCCCCCACCAATTCAGGGTAACTTGTGACACTATGTTTCATTGTACAAGTAACACATGGCAATAAAAAAGTACAATATAACCCCACAGAACTTTTATTTCAAACTTAAATTACATTGTAAGCATAAAATAAAATGAAAAAATACATTGAAAACAAAATTTTATTATGTCCTGTCCTTCTTTAGTCTACTTCACCTTAAATTCTAATTTGGGTACTTTGAACACACCTCGATGCCAAGCCGCTGGGGTTCGTTGATAAGCGGGACAGGTTTATCTGCAGAAGACTCTATCTCATCTGGTTTGTTAGACTACTTCCAATTCCCTTTGCTTTTTGTCATTGATATAATGGTGTACCCAATGAGTTTTCCTTGTGGTCAGCAAGGGATACAATTCACTATCGAAACTGACCACTACATATTTCCCTGGTTCTAAATCATTTGTATCATACTGGTAATTTCGCATTTGGGAGGTGACAGATTGTTCTTTGTCCAGTTAATCACAACCATTGAAATAATCCATTCCTATACTGTTGTCAGTATCTTGCAGGGGAAAACCATCAGTCCTTTCTTCTTTGTCAGGGTAATCTTCTCTTTATATATTAATGTTTTTTTAGAAGCTGATTTCTTGTTGACAACTTGCTGATGATGTGACACTTGAAAATTGACATTACCCATTCCAATACTTTTCCCAGGTGGAACATTTAATTTCTCCGGCCTTTTAACAGTTCTTTTCCGGGTGGTTTCACGACGTATCTTATGAAGCTTCTCATGAAAAGTGTTTCCAATTACATCAACATCTATCAAAGAACTGTCTTCATTAAGAAATGGCATTCATTTGAGAACTTGAATTGTATATAGAGGATATATCCCAGCCTTTCTGAAGCCTACGTTGAGATTTTTTTCACCATTTGTGATGACATTCATCGATTTCTTCAGCATTTGCGAATTCATCCTTGGGAATGGTACATCTCCTACCATCCTTTCCAATCACCCAGTACCTTCCACAATTGGCTTTTCATGGAATGGAAGTACACCACATCTAATGGCTTGAACAGGTGTGTGGGAAGTAGTGCCACAAATTTTATATTGTTTTTCTCACAAAGGCACCAATCTGATATGTAAGCTTAAGTTCCCTACTGTGAGAACTTTCATCCCATACTGTTTCTTAAGAAGTGGTCGACAAAGAAAGAAACGAACCATTCTGGTGATCAAACCAACCATATTTTGTTCTGTTATAGCGGATACGATCAAGTCCACATTGACCAGAGCTTGTCTGCCTTGTAGTCTACATATAAGGTTGCAAGAACACCATCTGCATTCCTGCAAACCAACCATATTTTGTTCTGTTATAGCGGATACCATCAGGTCCACATTGACCAGAGCTTGTCTGCCTTGTAGTCTACATATAAGGTTGCAAGAACACCATCTGCATTCCTGCAAACCAACCATATTTTGTTCTGTTATAGCGGATACCATCAGGTCCACATTGACCAGAGCTTGTCTGCCTTGTAGTCTACATATAAGGTTGCAAGAACACCATCTGCATTCCTGCAAACCAACCATATTTTGTTCTGTTATAGCGGATACCATCAGGTCCACATTGACCAGAGCTTGTCTGCCTTGTAGTCTACATATAAGGTTGCAAGAACACCATCTGCATTCCTGCAAACCAACCATATTTTGTTCTGTTATAGCGGATACTATCAGGTCCCCATTGACCAGAGCTTGTCTGCCTTGTAGTCTACATATAAGGTTGCAAGAACACCATCTGCATTCTTGCAAACCAACCATATTTTGTTCTGTTATAGCGGATACTATCAGGTCCACATTGACCAGAGCTTGTCTGCCTTGTAGTCTACATATAAGGTTGCAAGAACACCATCTGCATTCCTGCAAACCAACCATATTTTGTTCTGTTATAGCGGATACTATCAGGTCCACATTGACCAGAGCTTGTCTGCCTTGTAGTCTACGTATAAGGTTGCAAGAACACCATCTGCATTCCTGCAAACCAACCATATTTTGTTCTGTTATAGCGGATACTATCAGGTCCACATTGACCAGAGCTTGTCTGCCTTGTAGTGTACATATAAGGTTGCAAGAACACCATCTGCATTCCTGCAAACCAACCATATTTTTTTCTGTTATAGTGGATACTGTCAGGTCCACATTGACCAGAGCTTGTCTGCCTTGTAGTCTACATATAAGGTTGCAAGAACACCATCTGCATTCCTGCAAACCAAGGATATTTTGTTATGTTATAGTGGATACTATCAGGTCCACATTGACCAGAGCTTGTCTGCCTTGTAGTCTACATATAAGGTTGCAAGAACACCATCTGCATTCCTCCAAACCAACCATATTTTGTTCTGTTATAGTGGATACTATCAGGTCCACATTGACCAGAGCTTGTCTGCCTTGTAGTCTACATATAAGGTTGCAAGAACACCATCTGCATTCCTGCAAACCAACCATATTTTGTTCTGTTATAGCGGATACTATCAGGTCCACATTGACCAGAGCTTGTCTGCCTTGTAGTCTGCATATAAGGCTGCAAGAACACCATCTGCATTCCTGCAAACCAACCATATTTTGTTCTGTTATAGCGGATACCATCAGGTCCACATTGACCAGAGCTTGTCTGCCTTGTAGTCTACATATAAGGTTGCAAGAACACCATCTGCATTCCTCCAAACCAACCATATTTTGTTCTGTTATAGTGGATACTGTCAGGTCCACATTGACCAGAGCTTGTCTGCCTTGTAGTCTACATATAAGGTTGCAAGAACACCATCTGCATTCCTGCAAACCAACCATATTTTGTTCTGTTATAGCGGATACTATCAGGTCCACATTGACCAGAGCTTGTCTGCCTTGTAGTCTACATATAAGGTTGCAAGAACACCATCTGCATTCCTGCAAACCAACCATATTTTGTTCTGTTATAGCGGATACTATCAGGTCCACATTGACCAGAGCTTGTCTGCCTTGTAGTCTGCATATAAGGCTGCAAGAACACCATCTGCATTCCTGCAAACCAACCATATTTTGTTCTGTTATAGCGGATACCATCAGGTCCACATGGACCAGAGCTTGTCTGCCTTGTAGTCTACATATAAGGTTGCAAGAACACCATCTGCATTCCTGCAAACCAACCATATTTTGTTCTGTTATAGCGGATACTATCAGGTCCCCATTGACCAGAGCTTGTCTGCCTTGTAGTCTACATATAAGGTTGCAAGAACACCATCTGCATTCTTGCAAACCAACCATATTTTGTTCTGTTATAGCGGATACTATCAGGTCCACATTGACCAGAGCTTGTCTGCCTTGTAGTCTACATATAAGGTTGCAAGAACACCATCTGCATTCCTGCAAACCAACCATATTTTGTTCTGTTATAGCGGATACTATCAGGTCCACATTGACCAGAGCTTGTCTGCCTTGTAGTCTACGTATAAGGTTGCAAGAACACCATCTGCATTCCTGCAAACCAACCATATTTTTTTCTGTTATAGTGGATACTGTCAGGTCCACATTGACCAGAGCTTGTCTGCCTTGTAGTCTACATATAAGGTTGCAAGAACACCATCTGCATTCCTGCAAACCAAGGATATTTTGTTATGTTATAGTGGATACTATCAGGTCCACATTGACCAGAGCTTGTCTGCCTTGTAGTCTACATATAAGGTTGCAAGAACACCATCTGCATTCCTCCAAACCAACCATATTTTGTTCTGTTATAGTGGATACTATCAGGTCCACATTGACCAGAGCTTGTCTGCCTTGTAGTCTACATATAAGGTTGCAAGAACACCATCTGCATTCCTGCAAACCAACCATATTTTGTTCTGTTATAGCGGATACTATCAGGTCCACATTGACCAGAGCTTGTCTGCCTTGTAGTCTGCATATAAGGCTGCAAGAACACCATCTGCATTCCTGCAAACCAACCATATTTTGTTCTGTTATAGCGGATACCATCAGGTCCACATGGACCAGAGCTTGTCTGCCTTGTAGTGTACATATAAGGTTGCAAGAACACCATCTGCATTCCTGCAAACCAACCATATTTTTTTCTGTTATAGTGGATACTGTCAGGTCCACATTGACCAGAGCTTGTCTGCCTTGTAGTCTACATATAAGGTTGCAAGAACACCATCTGCATTCCTGCAAACCAACCATATTTTGTTCTGTTATAGCGGATACTATCAGGTCCACATTGACCAGAGCTTGTCTGTCTTGTAGTCTACATATAAGGTTGCAAGAACACCATCTGCATTCCTGCAAACCAACCATATTTTGTTCTGTTATAGCGGATACTATCGGGTCCACATTGACCAGAGCTTGTCTGCCTTGTAGTCTGCATATAAGGCTGCAAGAACACCATCTGCATTCCTGCAAACCAACCATATTTTGTTCTGTTATAGCGGATACCATCAGGTCCACATGGACCAGAGCTTGTCTGCCTTGTAGTCTACATATAAGGTTGCAAGAACGCCATCTGCATTCCTGCAAACCAACCATATTTTGTTCTGTTATAGCGGATACTATAAGGTTCACATTGACCAGAGCTTGTCTGCCTTGTAGTCTACATATAAGGTTGCAAGAACACCATCTGCATTCCTGCAAACCAACCATATTTTGTTCTGTTATAGCGGATACCATCAGGTCCACATGGACCAGAGCTTGTCTGCCTTGTAGTCTATATATAAGGTTGCAAGAACACCATCTGCATTCCTGCAAACCAACCATATTTTGTTCTGTTATAGCGGATACCATAAGGTCCACATTGACCAGAGCTTGTCTGCCTTGTACATACATACATACATACATCCTCGGCGCTACAGCCCTGTCCAGGCCCTGGCCTCCAAAAGAAATCTTCCCCACTTGTCTCTACTCCCGGCCAATGTCCACCAGTTTGCTGCACCTAGCCTCACTGCCTCCTTACCAACCTGGTCCAGCCATCTTGTACGTGGTCTTCCCTTCCTTCTCCTTCCCATTGGCAAATAATTCATCACTCTTTTTGAGATTCTATCCTCCGCCATTCTCTGCACATGACCAGCCCAACGCAATCTGTTAATTTGTATGAGTTGCACGATTGGAAGATCTTTAAACCTTTCGTACAACTCTCGATTATGCAATCGCCTCCAAATGTTGTTTTCCCTCACAGGGCCATAGATTCTCCTTAGTACCCTCCTCTCAAAAACGGATAGTTTCTGCTCATCTAGTTTTTTTACCACCCAGCATTCCGAGCCATACATCAGGACTGGTCTAATCAAGGTCTTGTATAGGGTGGCTTTTGTATCTTTACTTATTAATTTAGACTTAAAATGCTTCACCAGTCCGTAGTAACACCTATTAGCAGATAATATCCATCTTTCAATATCTCTAGAGGAGTCATTTCCAGAGTCCACATATGACCCGAGTCATGGAAAACCCTGAACCTTTTCAAATTCATAATCGTTAATGCGCAGGGACAGGGTACGAATGTTGGCACCTACAACCATATATTTGGTTTTGCTTTGGTTTATAACCAAGCCCATAGCCTTAGCGGACAACTCCAGTTCCTGAAAGGCTTCCTTTAAGCCAGATTCAGACCTACTTATGACGTCAATGTCATCGGCATAGGCCAGAAGCTGTACCTCCTTGTGAAATATGTGTCCGCTAGTTTGAATTCCTGATGACCTTTTCTAGAGCTATGTTGAACAACAGACATGCTAAGGCATCTCCTTGTTTCAACCCATTCAATGTTTTTAAGGAGTTAGATAGATTTGATTGTATTCTTATTTGGCACTTAGAATTGGACATAACTACTCCAACCATACGCACCAACTTAGATGGTATATTCAACTCCTTCATAGCTCTATATAGCATTTTCCGGTTGATTGAATCATATGCCGACTGGAAATCCACAAAGAGATGGTGAGTGGCCACTCCATATTCCAACGTTTCTTCTAGGATTTGCCTGAGTGTAAATATTTGGTCTGTTGTTGACCTATTCCTAGTGAATCCACATTGATATTCTTTTATGTTTTCCTCAGCGTAGGGAAGCAGCCTAGAAAATATGATGTTGGACAATACCTTATACGCTGTATTAAGTAGAGAGATGCCCCTATAATTTTTACATATGAGCGGATCACCCTTTTTATGTATTAAACACACCACCCCATTGTTCCACTCATCAGGCATTACCTCCTCCAGCCATATTCGCTCTATGAGATGGGCAAATTCCTTTATGAAATCTCCTCCTGCGCTCTTTAATAGTTCCCCTGGTAAACCATCGGAACCTGCTGCCTTGTTATTTTTAAGCTTTTCTAGAGAAAATCAGGTCCACATTGACCAGAGCTCGTCTGCCTTGTAGTCTACATATAAGGTTGCAAGAACACCATCTGCATTCCTGCAAACCATCACATATGTGCAAGCCTTAGTTGCATTCATTATCTGCTTATGATATTTGGTCCCTCTCATTGTGATGACCTTCTTGCTTCTGGGCTCATCCACCAGGTTGGTCTCATCATGACTGCATATATTGCCTGTACGACTGCCTTGCTAATTCTTCTTTGAGGTTATCAAAAACATATTGACCACTTCTTCATATGTTGTAGCCCTCATATAACTGATATTCTTCACAGTCCATTGAGACAGTGTGTTGCCACACGTTTTCAGAAATGATTCGGCCCATCATGTCCAGGAAACAACTTATTCTCCTTGCAATTTGGTTAAGATATGACTTAACACAAACCTCAGATCAAAAGCAGTGATGGAGAATCTATATGTAGACAGAGCAATGGAATGTGCCACAATAGGGGTCTCTTCTTCCTCACTGAAAACTGTTCGCTCTCCAACCGTCTTTTGTGCCTTTCGCTTTTTTTCAGCCAAACTGTGTTTCTATGAAAGCCATATCTGTGAACAAGACATAGGTATTAAAGTTACCATATTACCAATTACCATATTAAAAATGCATATAAGAAGTAAACAAACCTTTCTGAAGCTTCTTGAAGGGTCATCTTCTTGGATTTGATGGCATTTACAGCATTATCAAGGTGTTCTTGTGTATAATTTTTATAAGACTGGGCACCTAACTGTTTTTTGTATGTTTCTGGCATTTTCGAGTTACATAATTAGTAAAATTTATGTTTATTATACTGTATAAAAAAATGTATGTGAGGTGACTTTGTGAGTTGTTTGATATGACACCATTATCACAAAGTCACCCTGCAGAGTAGGATGTTTTTTAAAAAACACTCAACATTTCTTAAAAGATATGTAAAAACTCAAAAGTTTTTGTATTGTAATACAAAATCAACTCTTACGTACCTGTTTTTATAACTTTTACTTGTTGTTTGATTTTAACACTTGTGTTCGTCTAATAAATTCTTTAAACATTTTTATTTATTATTTATTTATTTATTATTAATTAATAGTTTAATTCGATTTTGATGTTCTTGTTTATTTATCTTTGAGTAATTATTTGGTTGTAGATCCGTTGTTGAATGTAAACAGTTGCATAGATCTCTTGACATTCGTTCACCCTCCGGTTGAATGGTGTCGTCTATGTGTGTCAGTGTATAGTTTATACAAAGTTATTTTATGTAATTTAAACCTTCACGTACCTATGATGTTGTACTAGACGTTCAGTCGGTCTCAGGTGATTAATAAACTGTCAAGTTTTTTATCAAACAGTATAATAGTGCTGTTAATGTTTCAGTGAGCACTTATAAATTTTACTTGGGCGCCATATGGGATTTCAAGAGAAATGTCCCATAAAATAATTCTTTTGGATGATCTACTAATTAATTTACATATTTTATAAATCAGTAATTGATTAAATGGTTAAATCAATATCAGGAATTAATTTTCTGGTTATTTGTTTACTAGATTTTAACTATTGGCAGTTCAGTTGTCTGAATTGTAGCCAATTGAACTGTTTGTTTACTTTGAAAATACAACTCATTCATTAGTAGTAAAGATTAATTATTTATTTAAATAATTGTTGACAACAGTGGTTACTTTACAATTCATTTGTTTATTGTTCACTCTAGTTATAGGTTCAGTGAAATACATTCATTTGAAAATAACAAACGGATTACAACTCATCCGGCTTTTTACTTTTATCTAGCTCAGTTCAGTTACAATGAAAACTCTAGTTTTAATCGATAGATTATCTATACTTATTATCTTTCTCAAGGGTGACTTCTTTTAATTTACAGAATAATTTACAGAATAGAACGCCACAGCCTTACTTTACAATGCAGTTACAATATATTAGATACCGGTAGTTAGGTTAGACACCTTTAGTTGTTGATATTAATAAACGAAAAGTTCGTTTATTCTGAACAAATTTTAGGTTAGTTATAAGAACGTTAACACATGAAATCTTATGTCGGAATATGTTAATTCCTCTAAATAAATTTAAAACAGTGTTGATTACTTATTGTATTATTGTTTCTTGCGTCAGTACACATGTGTATTATACTATACTGTTAATAGCTTAAATGTACACAATGTAAGTATATGCACCGTACTCCCTGGTTATTAATCGCAATGATTAATTATTAACACTTCTAACGATCTGACTCAATGATCGTGTTTACACTTCACTTGATTTCGCACATGAACAATTTTATTTTCTTCTTGACAGGCCTTGGTAATGTATGGTACTTAACCTTGTTCTTTGACACGCACCTAGTATAAGTATCACTACTATTATCGATGCACTGAGATTGAATTATACTTCTTCTTTCTCGTTGATTATTAAATTTTGGATGATAAGTCGGTCTGAATTAGTTGGGTGGAAATAGACAAAATGCTCTCTGTTTACATTTGCGATCATTTATATACATTTTGACATGATAATGTCTTATGGCTGGCCATCATTTGGAAATTTCTGTAACGCATCACGCTGCATGACGTCATCATTTACCAGCCGGGAATCGTTAACTAAAACCGCGACCGCTAACGTGCTAACGTCCGTCGCAGATTAAAGACCTAACAAGCAAACAACACTGCATAGCTGTAGATAGGTATGTAACCAATCAGTCAGTCAGTAACCATAATAATGTTGCGTTTAGCTGGCGGCTGAAAGACATTATCATGCTCTTAAGCTTTTACCATTTGGTAAACGGTACTTTACATTTTTTTTTAGAAGTCCGCTTGGCGCTCTCGGCACGCTTCTAAAGTCATCCGTGATTGGTCGGCAATTATGTCATGATGACGTAATTCTATTTATAGGCATTACATCTTTGTATTTGGAGCGGCCGTGTCGCTTTTGTTATTATTTTATTGTATTTATTCGAGATTCACCGAATTTATGATGCTAACGTTTATATCTCAGTTATTACAATTCCAATTCGGGTTCTATTACTATCATTGTAAAGCTTATTTATTTATCTTTATTTTGACATGGCATGATGCCAGTTTGGTCATAGTTTTCATTAACATTTCTTTATTTTAAACTTACTAATGCATTGTTTACATTTGTCGTCTGCTAAATGTTGCAAATCCGACTAATAACTTTTCCTAATATTTGTTTAATTATTCTTAATTTATAATTTCAACATGATTAATTGATTAAAAAGAACACCTTACTATATATAAATGCTGCATCCAGCTGAACAATATTAATTATCTGTTTACATTTGTTGATTTTCTAACATAAACTTCCATATTTTACTATTTTTATTTTAGCATGTCCTTCTTATCTCTTATTCTTATAACATCACACAAGTAGTGGTGTTTTACATTCTTTTGGCATTGTCAAGATTTTACTTCCTTATGCTTAGTAGGGTTTCTATCTGATTCTTATTTTCATAACTTAAATTGGTCAAATATCACTATAATATTGACGACTCGGAACACAAAGTTTTTTATAAGTAAAAACGTAAAGTTTTTTACTTATAAAAAACTTTGTGTTCCGAGTCGTCAATATTATAGTGATATTTAGTTAAGTAACGGACACGTCATGGACAACGAAATCCAAGAATTTAAATTGGTCATTCTGGGTTTGTTGTCATTACTTTACAACGTTTTGTTCCCTGACTATTATTACATTTCTGTACACATTTTATCTACTTATATTGTTACCTAAACACATTCAGTGTTTACATTGATTGTTATTCTTAATTTATTATAATACATAATTGTCTTTCTCATTATCTTTTACAGTTTATGATTATTCCTAGCATTGTTCTTTATATTTGTCTTTCTAAATCATTACTTTGACATGGGTCAACTAATGAGATGTTTTTCATTTATAATATATGGTACAAATATTATTCAAGTCATTTCTTATCTTACTTATTCTATTTGATTTTATTCATCAAAGGCTTTTTATTTAGCTCACTTAACAGTTTATGTGGGAAACTTGTCTTGTCATTTCGTCTTTGTCATGCTGTTTGTTTGTGTTGTAGTGTCATTTTATGTAGATAGTGGATTTAGCACTGTTCACTTGAATTCCTTCTCTCCTTTCATTCTTTATTGGTTGGTTATTTTTACTGTTACATTCTTCCTGGTTACTCATTTATAGTTCTTTTAGTATTATTCACCCTTCTGGTGTTCATTATTAGTATGGAACATTTTGTGATGTTACAATTGCTATATTAAAAACAGATTAAATTTGGGGGAATTTTTGTAAAACGTGTTTATAGAAAATGAACAAAGTGAGCGCACATACAGTAAACAGTATAAACACACTGTGGTTCTAAAGTTCACTGGACGTACACGTACACAGACTGGGCTGCTGGTGCTGCACTCATTGACACACTATGGTTTCACTTCTCCTCATCTTGTTTTTCTCTTTCTAGACATCAGTTACAGTTTCTTCTCATCACCCATTCTTGTTACATGGCCAAACATGTTACAGTGTTTTCTCTCCTTCCTACCATCTCCATGATTGATTCTTGCTGAAACTACTTACTAATGGTCATAATCTTAATTTGGTCTGCATTTTAAATTTATTACTTTTTAATATTAAAAACTTTGTAAGTAAATACAACTCCATTAACAAAATAATTTTCATGACAAAATCACATACTATCCTGCAATCATTTAGTGTAAAGTCCACTCATTGAGAGTTCAGCGAGATCAAGCAAATGATGGAGAGGATAAATATTAGCATATATTGTAACAAGTCGTGCTGTCCGTCTATTTCTGCAAGAGTGTAAACGTGTCAGAGTGTAATTTGTGTAATGTGTCTTACCAATCTGTCGTTGCTGGGTAACGTAACTTCCGCTGATTGAGTCCATCACGAACGTACGAATAACCAGGTATCGAAGTCCTTACCTGAGGTTCACTAGGGGTGTATAATTCCCGGGTGGCGCCAAATTGTTTATTTTAAACAATTAAAAAATTAGTATTATCGGCGATTCCGCTCAGGCGGTGTGGAGAATTCAAACTGGTCCCGCCGCTTATCGATTTTTACAATCAAGCCAGCAGTTTGCTGTGTTTACTGCTTGAGCGCTAGCCGCCAATTCATAGCTGTTCGCTACAATGTACAACATTAATAATACACTTTCCTAATGAAAATAAAACACATTGGTTACACACAGTATTGGTTTATTAGTTAATGGTTATTACTTTTTCATTTACACAGGTTATATTTGGTTTGTTATATTATTTTGCACCGGCCATTAATCTAAGACAATTTTCTCTGGGTTTTGACGTATCGATTCTGAACGTAACAGATACACTGTAATGGCGTTTACCGAAGTAGTATACAAATAATTTCGTTCGATCGTCTGGATTCTTGAGATTACGATAAAAGGATTAGATGCAATTACAATAATAAAAATACACAACCTTACAGTATTTCTACTTAAATATTATAACATGTAGCTATAATTGGTTTTTTGGAGTGTAGTAAAAGTGTTTCAAAGGTTCGTAAACTAACAATAGGTAAATTTTATAAGTTGACAAATTTTCAGTGTCTTAGTTTTTTATTTAATCTTTGAAAGAGAATAACTTCAGTTAGTGATATTTCATAGTATAGTGAGAAATATTTAAAGTGCGTTTTTTCGGAAATTTGGGTACTTTAAATGATACTTAACAACTTAGTAGACTGGGGGTAAGCAGTTGGTTTGGTAAAAAGGACTGGAGCTGCAGTCGTATTCAATTTTAAATTGTTCGGGCTTCTGGCGTCTTTTTCAATTTTATCAGAGTAATTTATTCACTTCTTTTTTAATTAAATGGTCTTGACATCGATTAATTGGTTTCAGTCATCGTCTGCGTCCTTCTCGTTCATTTTTGGTAATTTGGTTAACTTTTAGAACATTTTAAATTAAATATTTGGTTGTTCAAAATTTGGCTTCTGTTTTCCAAGAGCGTCACTTTACGAGTAACGATATTCAACGGTAAAACTGTCCCTAACGGCAGTTGCTATGGTTACTAATGAAATCTGATTGGTTAATTTGGCAAAATTCCATTGTTATCAAAATTTGAATTCTTTTCAAAATCCTTGTATATCTTCTGATTGCTTTCATCCCCTTATCTTCCTTCCTAAGTATTAATTATTATCACTGTTATTTGTATTTTCTTCCAAAGATTATTTTGGTATCCCACAAGATTGGGTTATTTCATGTTTTATAATTTTCCAATTATTTTAATATTTCCTAATTACATTTCTCTTTTAATTTAAATCCTTATTCTAATATTTTGCTTTTAATAAGATTTACAATTTATTCTTGGTTGATTATTCACCTTGGATTTGTTAATTACTTGGTTATTTTCATACAATTAGTATTTGTTGGTGTTTGACAGTTAGGCCTTTCTTAAGCCTAAGTAGCCATTACTGATTTTCACTTATTTCATATACATTACATCTCATTTTAGCCTAATGCTTTATTTTGTTCTTATAGCTGGTTTTGTTACTTTTTGATGTGTTTTGGTTCTGTTTTTGTGTTATTTTTATATTACTACTATTTTATACATCATGTATTGCTAATTATTTACTAACTGGTTTTCTCATTTTCTAAGTCATACATGGCTTTCCTTTCTTACTTATTTACTCCACCAATGTCAACAATATGGCTATTAATTACTATTTTTTTATCACATAAAATACAACATTTAGGTCTATGGTTGGTATAATTACCCCAGCCATATCCTATTCATAAGTTTGCTTAAACAATTATTTAACACTTAATATGTAATATTGGTGTACAATTCATTACCTTTTATTTTATTTTTTAGGTGATAAACAACCTCACCTCTTTTGAACTTGCTTCAATAATCCTCCCTTATAACATGGGTGTTTATTGATTGTTTTACACTTCTTATTTTATAAATACTCTTTGCCTTCACTCCATGGTAACACTATCTGATTACATTTTCATGGGGTTCTCACCTTTAAATTCTATTATATACTTTTAAACTTTACAATAAGATTCTTTTCTAATCAATACAGTTAACCTCACTCTTCAGTGTTCATTACTACTTAATTAATGGTTTATTTTAAATGCTATTCTTAACAACTTTCTTAAATATTATTATTGTTCACTATTAAACCTCTAGTGTTTGTTACTTTTTTACTAAGTGTTTATCTTAGCTTTCACTATTTTTCCTATTGCTATCATTGACAATATTTTTATTTACTCATCACTTTCACTTTTAAATTATCTTGTGTTTATTATAATTTATTTAGTGTTTTTTCTCTATCATTTTACTTTAGGGTTTTTTCACTTTCACTATGGGCACTTCTTAAACTTTTTATTTAAGTGTTTATTAGTGGGTAATCCCTATCATTACTTTTCTTTGTCACTTAGTTAATTTCAGTTATTTCTCACTATCTCAATATCTCTCTCTTTCTTTACACATATTATATATACTTATTAATTTCATGTCTTTCTCTATTTCTTACTTACATATACTTCTAATTCTTTGGCTAGTGTATTTTTATTTATCGGGTTTTATCAATGATTAATTACATTTGTCACTCATTCAATACTAACATTTATCTTTTATCTTGGTTCTTTACCGGTTTCGTTTCCTTTATTATATTTGATTGTATTATTTCTCCCTTCTCTATTCTCTACTACTTGTCTGTGTTTTCTCGCCTTGTTTCATTTTATTTCCTTTATAGTTGGTTTGTTCCCTTTTTATTTTCATTTTTCTTCTCCTTCACTTCTCATCTTGTTTCCTTTTATTTTGGTTCTTATCTGGCCAATCTCTGGGGTTGGGTCAAAGTCGTTTGTCTGTCAGTCTAGTCTGTGAGTTTCTTTAATAATCACTTTTAGTTTATCATTCTTCCTCCTTCTTTCTTAATTACATTTTATATTTTTATTCTCTTCATTATTTATTTATTAAAATATATTACTTTTTAGCATTTCTACATACTTATAGTTATCAAATATGATCTGAATTTGGCGATGTTATATAATGCCCTTCCACCAAAATTGATCATTTTATAAAACGTGATTCTAAGCTTGATGAAATTATCAATTGTATTGTGTCATTTTCTTCTTAAATTCTCCTGCTTCTTGTTCAGTTTTATGTTTAATTCTGTATCTTCTACTTCCTTTCTTCTGAGTCTTTTCTTCATTATTTTTTCTTATTATGAACTGGCTTATTGATTTTTATATTATAAATTATTCCCTATAAATCTTATTTTCCCTAACTATCCCTACTTTGTAGCTGAAATCGATTCGGATGGGCTCTATTGGGTTACCTAACTCCGTCGTTCAAAACTACTCTTTTTCTGAGGTCAGGGGAACATCATCCCTGCTCAGTTAAATGATTGCTGGACTTATTCAACAGTCAATCTCAATTAACGAATCTTTAATACAGTCATCTTGTGACTAATAATAATAATAATATTTGTTGGGAATCTTTTACTTTTGTATTTCATTATTGCTCAGTTCGAGTCATCTCTTTTTTCATCCTTCTTTATGGATACCATTTAATAATATTTGAACCGTTGATTTTCATTGATACAATTAACATTTTTATTCATTTTTCAATTACTCTTTGTTTCATCTCATTTCATATTACAACTCTTAGAATGTTTATTTTATTTATTTCGTATTTTGATCATTGGTTTGTTTATTTTACTTCCCATATTTTTTCTAAATAGTTGTGGAAGTTGATCATTTTGATTGACTATTATTATTTTTTTTTTCATAATTTTTTAAATATCATAGTAAGTTAGTGTTTCTTACTAGTTGGGAATTTTTTGTAGCTTATTCCTTTATAGTATGTTTTACTTCTTTGCCTCATATGTTGGCTAAAGATTATTGTAAGTTGATCTTACTTTGTAGGAATTTTTTGTAACTGATATCCTTCATTTTATAATTGGTCTAATATATTATCGAAATATTTGCGTAAGTTGGCCTTACATAACTTTTTGAATTTTGAAATTCATCTTTCACCTTTTCTTTATTATTTATTTGCAAACTTGTTTGTTTGTAAATATCACTATAATATTGACGACTCGGAACACAAAGTTTTTTATAAGTAAAAACGTAAAGTTTTACCTTACAGCCTAAACCGGCTTTCACCTATAGAAGGCTTCATCAGAGGCTGTCGTTAGTAGCGCTGCTCGTCTTGTTGTTGGCGACGAGAAAGTGTTTCGAAAGATTGAAGCTGTGTGTGTGTGGTGAGATGTGTTCGAATAATGCGTGCGATTTGAATTGTGTCTGTTCGTTTAGGATGTCGTTTTTATTTGTTTTTGTGTGTTTGTATATTTCTAATTGTTCTAGAGTGTCTAGTTTTCGGCCTTTTGTGTGTACGTGTAGTATGTTCATGTTATTGTCGATGTTTTTATATGTGTGGTTTGCTTCAATGAGGTGGTTTGCGAAGGTAGATTCTGTAGTGGTGTGGAGTGCTTTTGTGTGTTCAATGTATCTCTGTTTGAAGCTACGTCCTGTCTGGCCTATGTAGAATTTACTGCAATTTGAACAATTTAGTTTGTTTGTCTTGTTATCTCTTTTTATTTAAAGTAATTTGGTTGGTTTTTTACCTTAAGTTTTTTTTCAGTCATTGTCATCCAATCGTCTTAATTATTCTTCTAGGTTTTACCTTTGATCATCATTAATTGGTCTCTATTAATTTAGTTTTACTTCTTTTCCGTTTGTTAGCTTGGTCGGTAATTAGTAGATCAGTTCCATATTTCAGTGTTCATCTGCACTTGGTTTACCCATGGTCCATGATTACTTTAGTTACCTCCGTTGTTCGGACTGCTCTGGTGTGCATAACTATTTCTGTCCGTGTGATATAGGTCTCTTCTATCTGGTACAGCCATTCTTCTACTCAGTGGTGGCTCGTGAGTAAACTCACCAGGGGTTCACACAGATAATATTGTACGTTATTAATCCACGTGCCTGCTAATATTTGCACTGACAGTAGCATTTCCAATAATTATTCAACAATAAAGTAAATGACGTTACTAAGAAATTTTAAATAATTTTAGTAAGTAATATTAACAAAATGAATCTAACATTGTAGTTTACTAAGCTTCAACTGGATTATTTATTTAATTAATCTTAGAAAAATTAAATTTAGTAATAATGTTAGCAATCACGTTCTGAAACAATAGTAAAATTATATACATACTACTTACAAGTATCAGTAGGTTAATCGGATCTTTAACAAAAACTAAGTGAACTTCTTGTAAACAAAGTCCATCCTTTGGTCTTTCTTGGAAACAAATCTATCAATCACTATTTCATTAAACTTAGGGAGGGTCTTCACCAGTTCTTTCTCTATTGATAACATGGCTAAGGCTGTTAACTTACGCTTTATGTCCAAATAATAATAATAATGTAATAAAATAATAATTTATGTAATTTGCATAAGTTATCTTGTCACCGGAATAATACGTTTTCAGCTCAGTTAAACTCATTAGGCTTCGGGTCCAGAATTTCGTTAAGCAGATAGAGGCAGTGGTTGCAGGGTATTGAAATAATGAGGTACACACATTAAAATAACGAACTTGACTGTATTTTATCAAAATGTGTTGTATCTTAATACACATATGTATTTTGGTAATTGTAAAATTTCAAAATGGCGGCGATCTCATCTCGCCTTGCCTTCAGTTCAAGGTTACGTACATAGATTCATTATTTGGTTACCATTATTCTTTCAATTTAATTACTGCTAGCATTGATGAACTTTATTATTTTCTTTATATTTTAATGATACTCACAATTCGTTAACTTCACAAACCAACGCCTCATGTTATATTGAGGTTGATCAACTTAATCACACACTCTATCTCTCTCACTCTCCCTGAAAATCTACACATGTGTATTTAAAGTATGGCTTGAGCTCATTTAAAATGTAATTTTGAATTTATAAAATAATTTGATTAGGGACTTTCCTGTGACTGAAGCGGCGTAGATTCCTCTTCATGGCGATTAGGCAGGTGGTCGGCCGAAATTCGTGTTGTTGTGCCCACTGATTTTAATTGAAATTCATTTTTTAAAACTGTTCACTGACTCTAGTATAGTTACTGTTGCTTTTTGTAAAGATCTATTGCATGTTATTAAGTAAATATTACATGATTGGCAAAATTTTGCCCACTGCACTGTGTCGAGCGTATAGGCTCGGTGGCTGCTGTTGTTGAACTGGGCGGAAGCCGGCACAATTAGTATGCAAATTTGTTGCGCCTGACGTCATTGTCTATTGTTCTTTTCGCTTCCGTCTGGTTTATACGTAATGGTTTTTTAACTCGTCATTGTTTTGGTGACGATTTATTATCGTGGACCAATAGAAAGTCAGTATTGTCAGTTTTTTAGCGCCAACACTGCCATTGTCGTGGGTTCAATTTGCTCGTACGCCTCTGACCTTGGATCGTCTCTCCACCGGCGAATTTACATATTTATTGGGACTTGGGCCAAAACTAACCTTGTCTGATTTAACTTGATGATTACAATAAAATTCATAATAAAAATACCCTTACATCCCATTATTCCGATACATACAATTTTGTACTGTTACAAAACCCCCTCAATGAAAGGTTTTGTGTCGAGACACAAAAACTTTCATTGACTCATTCATACTTTTCTAAAAGGATCAGTTCAGATATGTTCCACAACCCCCTGTAGTGTTAATAAAAGAAAATCTCAATCACTTACCCTCGGTTCCATAGTGTCGATCGTACCCGTCTGACCTTACTGGACTTCTCCTGAGAGATCCCTACACCATAAGGCCATGAGGCACTGCACGCTCCTGTTCTGACGCTCCAGCCAGCTCAGGACCGCGGTCACAACACCATAAAACTCTGAAACATTCAATACAATATTTTAAAATAGTGGCCTTATTCCTTTACATATCCGCAACTGATATGTTTCCTCTTAGATGCATTGGTTTGTGAGTTGAGGCGTTGGTTTCATTTATTTATAAACTACCAAATAACTCAAAATTATCACAAGATTTAGGACAGATCAGCCTTCTCCTTTTCGACACTCCTCTATATTCTTATCAAGTTCTCTGACTTTAGTCAACATCAAATTACCTCTCTCATCATGAAATTTATATTCCTATATTAATACAAAACAACCTTTAACTTTCAAACAACAACTATTATTTTCACTCATTTATTTCAAATAACTTCATTATATTTATCTATCATGGCAGTACTTCAATACTATCTAAATTTCTTTGTCAATTTCTTTACTTTAATTTCAAACCCTTTTCTACAGAATCACTTTTTCTAGAGACTGGTTACTATAACACAAAATTATATTCAACTTTTTTGTGCCGTGTACTTACGCCTTATGTAGGCCTCCGATGATGGCAACGGTTCTTGCGTTACTCATCAACCCACTCTGCTAGCTACAAAAGCCTATAATAATACTGTATTAGCCAGTTTACTACTAACTTACTTCCATCTACATATACTGTTCATACAGTCCATTTCGACTTACTTTTCTAACAACAACACTATAAAACACCCTTTTATCTTGCTCAAAAACAAGTTCGTTAATTATTTAAAATCTTATTCACATAGACACTTTACAAGTTCTAGCTTTCACTTTCACTGACAACTTCTTTTACTGCAAATTAGGAACTACGACAATGGATCACTTTATAAAATTACACAAAATAACACATATTTTTTCTTTCTCTCTCTCACACTTTCTCTTTCTTCTCTCTCACTCTCTTTTTTTTTTACTCTAATGTGACCAATATAATTTTAAGTTTGTGGCATTGTGCGTTCCTATTACCCTCCCTGTATCCATGTCCTGCAACACATATGAATTTTTCATCTTTATCCCTACTATTTCGTAAGGTCCTTCATAAAGCAGGAAGAATTTCTTTATCTCCTTTTCTTGAGCACTCGACAGATCGTGCCTCCTCACTAATACCAACTGTCCTATTTCATACTTTACCCACTTACCTTTTGTGTCGTGTCTAAGTTTCCTACGTTCGCCTTTGCTTAATAAGTTCTCGTTGGCCAGCCGGATCTTAATGCTCACATCCGTCTGCTCGCTCTCCTCTGGATAATCAAACAGCTGCTCCAAAATTCTTAGGGGGCGTGTTCCCTTTATTAACTCGTGAGGTGTATAGCCGGTGGACTCGTGGGTGGTACTGTTCAGCCAATTTTCTACCTTCCTTACGTATAACGGCCACTCGCTGTGTTTAGCGTGACAATAGGCTCTAAAGATCCTGCCTATCTCTCTCATGACACGCTCAGCCTGGTTTGACTGGGGATGATACACAGCCGTATGCTTCGTGAGGATTCCTTCCCATCCTAAGGTCTGGCGCCATTTCCCACTGATGAACTGTGGCCCGTGGTCCGACAAAATTACCCTCGGCTTACCCACGTGAATCATGTAGTCCTTAGTCACCTTCTCACTCAATACCTTACTGGTAGCTCTCTTTACGCTATACAATTTCACATACTTCGAAAAAGTGTCAAGTAATACAAAAATATACACAACTCCGCCTCTACCCTTTGGCAATGGTCCAAACAAATCTACCGCAACTAAATCAAATGGTCTCTCTACCCTTATAAAATTCAACTCCCCTTCGACTCGATAATTTACCACTTTTGATTTCTGACACAAATCGCAACTCCTCAATAACTTCCTCACTCGTCTCTCCATATTCCTGAAAACACATGACTCCTTCAATACATTAACACACTTCTTCGCTCCAAAATGACCGTATCTACTATGACAATCCCAAATGATCTTCTCTTCCAATCCTGCGGGTATCACTAACTTCCAATCACGCTCACCCCCTACTACCCTTTTAAACAATAGTCCTTTGTAAATCTGGAAAACGTGGCTATACCCTGATTCCTCCAAGTCCGTTTCTAAGCTGTTGATTATCTTACCCGACTTACCATCTGCTCTTTGCATGGTGCTGATATCTTTTAACTCTTCTCCAAATACCTTATCCTCCCTTGTTATCTTGAAAATCTCGATCTCCTTTAGATCTCTACCTGTCCTGTTATTCTCGCTGTCTACTCTGGAGAGAGTGTCAGGTATCTTGTTCTCTGTCCCTCGGATGTATTCCCACTCTAAGTTGTATTCCTGTAGTACGAGCACCCATCGTGTGAGACGGCTGTGAGCAAGCTTGCAAGTGTTCAAAAAGGATAACGCCTTGTGGTCCGTTTGTATGATGGTTCTGTTTCCCAGGATATATGTTCTAAATTTTCCTACGGCGAATACAATGCTCAACAACTCTTTTTCTGTTGTTGTATAATTTTTCTCCGCTGGCAGTAAGGATCTACTTGCAAAAGCTATTGTGAGGTGTTCCTTTTCTTTATCCTCCTGGTACAACTCTGCCCCGACGGCTACATTACTGGCGTCTGTTTGTAGATAGAACACTTTCTCAAAATCCGGGTGGTTCATCATGATCATTTCGCTAAATTTCCTTTTAATTTCCTCGAAAACCCCGCGCTCTACTTCGCTCCATTTCCACTGATGACTTTTCTGTAGTACGGAGCTTAATCTTGCCGTCACGTGAGCGTAGTTCCTCTGGAATTTTCGGTAGAAGTTGCACAGCCCTAGGAAACTCTGAAGTTGCTTTATATTCCTCGGTTCAGGGAAGCGCATGATTGACTCAACTTTGTCCGGATTTGCAGATATCCCTTGCGGTGTAATAATAAAACCTAAAAATTTAATCTCCGTTTGCAAAAATTCTGATTTCTCCCAATTCACGGTAAGTCCTCCTGCTTCTACTTTCGTTAATACGTATTTTATATGTTCTAAATGTTCTTCGAAAGTCCTGGATGCTATTAAGATGTCGTCTACATACACGGTCAAGAAATCCAGATCCTTTGGTCGCAAAATGTTGTCTAGACATTTTATGAAACTTGCCACACTGGTATTCAATCCAAAAGGTAGTCTCCTGAACTGGTAGTTCTTTCCATTGAATAAAAATGCGGTGTATTTTCTGCTTTCTTCAGCTAACGGTACCTGCCAATATCCTGCAGTAAGGTCCAGCGATGTCATAAACTTCACGCCGCTAAATTTTTGGAATATTTCGTTTATCGGTTCTGGTGACTCTCGGTCGGGTATAATTATTTGGTTTATTCTTCTTGCGTCCAAACACAGTCTGACTCTGCCATCCTTCTTGATTACTACCACCAAAGGATTCGAGTAGGGCGATACTGATCTCTCTATTATATTACCTTCCAGCATTTTATCTAACTCCTCTTGCACCGCTCGTCTTTTGGAATAAGGTACGGGATAACTCCGTTGCATGAAGGGGGTATGTTCTCTAATCTGTAAAGTACACTCATAATCCTTTGCCCTTCCCGGTATGTCGGCAAACACTCCCTTAAACTGCTCCACCACCTGCCACAACGCTGCACGCTGGCCATTCCCAACACCGGACCCTTCACTCCGAAACTTATCGGCCCTTATCTCCCATACTGCATCATTAATATTGCTCTTGTCATTATCATCATCAAAATTATACTCAGCCTCTACACACCAATTAATTCTCGTATCGCTATTTTCCTCCTCGACTCGTTTTTTCAATAACTTTACTCCCGTGGTTTCAAATTGATCTAACACCCGTTCAAAATTAACTCTTACCGACCGGTCACCCCCGTCTAATTCTATCACCTTCTCTTTAAAATTTATCACCGCTCTATTCTGTTGTAAAAAATCGTTACCTAAAATAATATCCAAACTCAAACCCTTAACTACCAAAAATGTATTAACAAAATCTATTCCATTTATCAAAAAGTTCAAATGTATCTGTTTCGTCACCCGTTTACTCCTTACCCCGGTAACTCCTATCACCGTGACCCCTGCTACTGGCAACACTGGAATGTTTTTATTAAATTCTCTCAATTCAGTTAAAATGTTTTCGGCTATCACTGAAATCTCGCTACCTGTGTCTACCAGTGTTCGGTAATGCTTACCTTCTATATTTACCTGAATCTCTGTTAATCCTGCTCTCCCTTCCGTCAAAGTGTGGTTCTCCTCTTCTAATAAATCCTTTACTATGTCTGTTTGAATTACGTTGCTGGAGATGTCTTCTGTTGGTGGGACCTCATGCGCTTCTCTGAACAGTGGTTGGGTCCTGGCTACCACTGTCGCTTCTAGTTTTCCGGCTGTCTTCTACTATTTCTCATTTCCTGTTGTTGTTGCTGATCGTCAGGTCGTCCTTGTCTGTGGTTGGATGTACCACTGTTACTTGGCCCTCCTTTATCGGTTAATGTGTACTGTCTCACATGTTCTCTCCTCCTGTGTTCTTCTTTAGGCAATAGGCATTTGAAACATTGTCGTCGGTGGGCGTAGTTCCTTCTTCCGCACCTGGAACAGTTCCACTCACCTGTCTGTTGAAAATTACTTCTGGGCCCATACTTACTCTCGTGGTTGCTGTTTCCCTGATAGTTACTCTTGTGTAGATTAAATTCTATGTTCTTGTCATGGTGATTTGTCAATATAGGCCGCCTGATTATTTCACGGTCCCTAATACTTTGTAAAATATCCAAAATCCGCTCCAACTCACTTAAACTCTCTATCTCCTTCGTCATTAAAGTCACCTGTGCTTCCCTGGGTAGATGTTTGCTTACATATCTGACGAACGATTGAAATGGTATCGGCGGTTCGAGATACTTTGCCTCATTATACAATTTCGTCACGTACATGGTTATGTTACTTTGTCCTCCAAAACTACCGACTCCCATAATATGACTTCTCAAGCTCTCCTGTTCCTCTTCCGGCCAAAATTTATTTTTAAATGCCCTCTCAAATGTTTCGAAACTGTCCCACTCTACCCTATGCGCTTCTACCCATATAACAGAATTACCCTTAAAACATCTGACGATTTTCATTAATTGTATCTCCCAATTGTGGTTACTAAAACGGCTGTACTCACGCGTCTGGTTTAAAAATCTCATGGGGTGTATTATTTTATTTTCGTAGTCAAAATTTTCTAATTCGATTTCCCCATACGCGTCCCTGGTTACAATTATTCTTTCCGTAATACCGGTACAACTTTTGTGAATCTCCCCTCGTAACTCATTCCGCACTTTAATTAAATCATTTTCAATCACATTACATTTAACATGCACATTATTATCATTTTGTATAACTAGGTTATCTATCTCTTTAATTTTATTCTGTAACATGCTCATTCTCTCGCTTGTGTTATTCTCATTTTTTGATACTATTTTGTCTACTATTTCAAAATGTTTGGTTATGTTTACTACATCTAATTCACATTTCTCTATCTTGTTCTGTAAAATATTAGCTTTCATCTCTATTTGTTTATTTGTTTCCAAATTATCAGCACTCTCTATCTGTTTACTAATTGTAGCTAAACATTGGTTTTCTATTTTTTCACATTGTATTTCTATTTGATTCTGAACTGTCTCATTAATTCGTTTAATTTTGTCGTCTAATTGACTTATTTTATTAGTAAATTGCTCATTATCATTTTCTGTTTGTTTTTGTATACTACCACACTGTATTTCTATTTCATTTATTCTCTCATCAAATCTACAGCTCTGTTTTTTAATTTCTTTTTTGATATCACTCAATTGTACATCGAATTGATCAAATTTGACACTCTGCTCATTGAAAAGCAGTTTCATAATTTTTATTATGTCATTTTCTTCCATTCTGGTATTTACTATAGGCGTTGAGTTCGCCTGTGGCGTGCTCAACATCAATGATTCTGTGTTTGTATTTTCTACGTTAATGCTTTCGTTATCTGCCATTTTATCGTACTGATGGTACTAAACTTTGTTTTATTTGTTGTGTACGTCTTTTTATACTATAGGTAATCTCTGTAGATAACCTCTCTTTTATGTTTATTTCTTTACCCTTCCACCTCTGCTTTTCTGCTTATTTATATATTTTTTATTAATATATAAAGTCCACGTTCGGGCTGCCATCTGTTAAGTTTCATATAAATTATTAATAATAATAATGTAATAAAGTCAACATTTATGTAATTTGCATAAGTTATCTTGTCACCGGAATAATACGTTTTCAGCTCAGTTAAACTCATTAGGCTTCGGGTCCAGAATTTCGTTAAGCAGATAGAGGCAGTGGTTGCAGGGTATTGAAATAATGAGGTACACACATTAAAATAACGAACTTGACTGTATTTTATCAAAATGTGTTGTATCTTAATACACATATGTATTTTGGTAATTGTAAAATTTCAAAATGGCGGCGATCTCATCTCGCCTTGCCTTCAGTTCAAGGTTACGTACATAGATTCATTATTTGGTTACCATTATTCTTTCAATTTAATTACTGCTAGCATTGATGAACTTTATTATTTTCTTTATATTTTAATGATACTCACAATTCGTTAACTTCACAAACCAACGCCTCATGTTATATTGAGGTTGATCAACTTAATCACACACTCTATCTCTCTCACTCTCCCTGAAAATCTACACATGTGTATTTAAAGTATGGCTTGAGCTCATTTAAAATGTAATTTTGAATTTATAAAATAATTTGATTAGGGACTTTCCTGTGACTGAAGCGGCGTAGATTCCTCTTCATGGCGATTAGGCAGGTGGTCGGCCGAAATTCGTGTTGTTGTGCCCACTGATTTTAATTGAAATTCATTTTTTAAAACTGTTCACTGACTCTAGTATAGTTACTGTTGCTTTTTGTAAAGATCTATTGCATGTTATTAAGTAAATATTACATGATTGGCAAAATTTTGCCCACTGCACTGTGTCGAGCGTATAGGCTCGGTGGCTGCTGTTGTTGAACTGGGCGGAAGCCAGCACAATTAGTATGCAAATTTGTTGCGCCTGACGTCATTGTCTATTGTTCTTTTCGCTTCCGTCTGGTTTATACGTAATGGTTTTTTAACTCGTCATTGTTTTGGTGACGATTTATTATCGTGGACCAATAGAAAGTCAGTATTGTCAGTTTTTTAGCGCCAACACTGCCATTGTCGTGGGTTCAATTTGCTCGTACGCCTCTGACCTTGGATCGTCTCTCCACCGGCGAATTTACATATTTATTGGGACTTGGGCCAAAACTAACCTTGTCTGATTTAACTTGATGATTACAATAAAATTCATAATAAAAATACCCTTACATCCCATTATTCCGATACATACAATTTTGTACTGTTACAAGGCATTAAGTCTTTCTTGAGACATCGTACTTCTCAAAAAGGTTTTTATCCTCTTCAGAGTCGAGAAGCATCGTTCGGCTTCAGCTGAAGTCATTGGGATTGTCGATATCATCCTTAAAAGCTTATATGACTCTGAAAACGAATCTTTCAGATCATTTTGTATAAGAAATTGCAGTAAGCTCACAGCACCATTCATACATCTTATGTCTTCACGTCGGTAAAACACTCCAAGTTCGGTTTTTAGCTTTGCTTTGTCCAAAAAGGGGTATTTTTCTATTGTTTCATCTAATGCAGATTGAGGAAATGATTTACTGTACTCACTAAATTTTTGAGGAACAATAAGGGATACGGCTGAATGGTGCGATGTAAATGAAAACCGCTCTTTTATTTGCGTCAAAATTATATCACATACTTCTTTAGCCGCGATCGTCCTATTAGCATGACCGCCTTCTTCATGTCTTGCTCTTTTGCGTTGTAGAGGCATCTGGTCTACAGCACTTTTCACGGAGTTCATTTTTTCTCTTTCTTTATTTATTTCCCTCAGAAAGGTTTCCACATCCTTTTTTGTTCGCACAGGATCTGTATAGGTAAGCTGAATTTGTCTGTATAAAATGTCGATGTGTGGCATTATATTATGGAAAACTGTAAGCCAAAACACAAAAGTTGGGTCTTCCAGCATTCGCCGGATTGCTCCAGCTTTGGTAATAGAAGATTCTTGTTTAGAGGTTGATTCTATTTCCTCCATACAGGTAATAAGGTCTTCCCAATGTTCGAATACTGTATTTACAGTTCTGCTTTTAAAATTCCATCTAGTGCTTGAAGCTCGAGGGATTCTTTTCCCGACAATATTATCCAAAATTTCTGCTCTTTGAAGTGAATTGCTGAAAAAGTTTGTTACATCACTCAAATTCGCGAAAAATATCCGCACTTGCTGATTTTGGCTAGCAGCTTGAGTAATCACTAGATTTAATTGATGAGCATAGCAATGGATATAAAAAGCATACTCGTAATGTCGTTGAATAATTGTTTGTACACCGGTTAGGTGTCCGCTCATCACGTTTGCTCCATCATAACTCTGAGAGATTAACTTTTCCGGCTTATCAACAACATTTTTTAGGGCGCCAAGAATGCATCCAGCGATCGAGTCTGAGTCGTGTCCGGGGGGGATGCATAAACCCCCAAAATCTTTCTACTGGTTCTCCATTAGGTAATACGTAGCGAAAAACAATAGCTAATTAAAATGTCAAACCAACATCTGTGGTCTCATCAGCGATTACAGAGAAGAAATATGCAAATTTTATTTCCTCCTTAATCTTTTCCTGGCAAACAAGAAGCATACAATCGAGCAGGTCGTTTTGAATTTCTTTTGATGTTCCTTTAAAAACGATTGCATCACGTAAGTGTTCTCTTAGTGATGCATCAATCTGAGCAGCAAAATCCACTAAGCCTCGAAAAATCCCAGGATTTGAAGAATCATCTCCTTCCCTGTGTCCCCGAAGTGCTAGTTCAAAAGTGCCGCAAAATTTAATGCAGTTAATTATTTTTGATAATGCATAACGATTTTTCTCTACTTTTTAATTATGTTCTTTTACATTCCTCCGATAAGCGCTGTTCAACTGCTGACGTATGTCGACTTTACCAAGCAAGTTAAACTCTAGCAAAGAGTTCAAATGAGTTTGAGAATATTCATGTTTTTTAATTTTCGAGAGTAAATGACCTAAATCATTCACACCATACTTAATCCAGTTTAAGTTTTCAGAGCTTTGTTTTGCAAATAGCAGACAAGGGAAACAATATAGTTTATTTGTAGCTTCACAACCGCAGAGCCAAGAAGTCTTTTCATATAAAGTTTCTTTAAATTCCCTTTTGAAATCTCTATCTTTACCTTTGGTCACTTGTACGATATTAAGCTTTGGGGTCGGACGACCACGTTGTTTTATTTCGAGTTTCTTTTCTAATGAAATACTTGAAAAAATTGTTTCTTTTAACACAGACACAGGGGTAGCAGCCATTGCTAATCGATCACCAACATTAACACAACACAAACACAACTGCACTGGGCACGACCGACACTGGGAGAGCGAGTAACGTGACGCCTACAACGGCTAGAACAGCACTGGTTCACAAACCGAATGTGCGCACATTCTTTACATGGGAGAGGTTTGCTCCCACCACCGCGCCAATGCCGCATCACGTCACCGCTCTCATTTGATCCAGCAGCGCACGTACAGAGCTGTGCGCACACCTTACACTGCGTCGACTGCACGACTGTTTTAGCAGAACGAGCATTTTGTTATTGCATCATAAAACTAAACCAAATTATTTCCCGTTTATTTAGTGTTTGTTAAAATTAATTAATTTATATTTATTTATGTAGGGGGTTCACGTGCTCATGTGCACCAATTAAGAAACCGCCACTGCTTCTACTACCATGTGTTCTTTATTATCAATTTCTATCTTAATTACTTCAGCATTTTGGTTATTACTCAACGAAGTTACTCGTACCTCCATCATTGCTCTTCTCCCTGATATTGGTCTATTTTGCGTTTCTATTTCTGTTGTATTCCATTTTCTTATAGACTTTCTTAATTTGTTATATATTGTTTTGTTGTGAGGCCTTTCAACTTTAGGTATCTTCCATTTAAAGATAGGTTTGCTGAAGTTTTTATTCACTGGTTGATTGTTAACCCCTTCTAGAATTTCCTTCAGAGTTCTCCTACATTCCATAAAATTCATCATTTCAGCATGGTCGGTCATTGGTAAATTAAACACATTAATTAGTCCATGCTTCATCATCTCCAATTCTTCTCTAGTATTGATTAGTTTTCTTTGATGCATTTTCTTAGTCTTTATTTCCATGGTTTGGATATTCTCTTTGTTTTTGTTACTTTTATTCTGAGATAACAGTGTACTTGGGTCTTCATTAATTTCTATTTTTTCATTAGTTCCAAAGTAATGGAATAATAACAAAAATAATAACAAAGTAAGCTTTCCCTGATGACATAGTTATCTTTGTAAGAAATGAGAAGAAATTATAGTACAATTTAGGGATATAGAAAAGTGCACTTCAAACAAGACATTTAAAGTTAAGTATTGGTAAAATAAAAGTGATAGAAAGCAAGACAAAGACAGAAGATATGCAAGGAAGACGTGAAAATAGCAATTCAATGTAGTTATAGAAAGCTATAGCCAGTAAAATTTGGGAGACATTAAAATATTTGGGAGTAAAAGTAAGCAAAAATGGAAGAATTTAAGCTGAAGCAAATGTTAGATTAGAAAATGCTGTCAGATTGTTTTGAGCCGCCTCATTTCCCCTTCTCAAAGTTTTGAGAAATTTTAATTTTGTTTTTTTTTTTGAAAAGAGGAAGGCGTCCCGTAAAATTTAAAAACTAGGCCAAAGACCCAGACGAAGCTTAAAGTGTACCAGGCCCATTATGACAGGACTTGGAAATGAAACAGCCTGATTAACAAGACAAATTTTATTAGCGTATGATTTAAAACATCAAAATACTGCGAAAATCGCACATAACATCTTGTACAGCAAGTACCTAGTTTTCCCCTTTTTCTAAATTTTATATTATCTTGCTTATATTTTTAAATATACAATTATATGAGTGCTATAACAACAAAGAAACAGATAAATACCTTTTGTGTGCCCTTTCATAACAGCCTAACATCTATTATATAAAATGAATTCATAATTATTAATGGCCCTTGGTTCTGCATTAATAGAATTTGAACACTTTGTTACATACTGCAGTGACACATGTGACCAGCAAGTCAGCCAGCATAACCAGCCCACTATCAACCAAAATCTTAAATTCGAGCAATTAAATAAACAACTAACTAGAAATATAGACTAGACTAAAAACGGCAATTTACAAAATGTAAAGTCACACAGAATTCAAAATGACCGGACCCCAGCCGCATGCCCGGGACAGGCATCCCTTGCACAGACATGACCCGAAAGAGTGAAAGAGACCAAAGAAACGAAAATAATAAATTTCAAAGTTAAAAATAATAAGCGCCAGGGTTTAGCAAAATTCACCGCCCAACTGTAAGCCACTTCAAACATCATTAAAGTAAAAAAAAGTAAAACCCGACAATAGCATGTGCAAGGCTGACATGGTAATTCATGAATGTTCCAGAATGTAGTTCAGACGGACTTGCTTGAGTAAAAGTATATACTGTATATCATAAGGTACCCAAAATTAAGTTACAAAAAAATTAAGGGAGCTGGCGATGCCTGCTAACCCGCATACAATTTATGACTCCCTATACATATAAATCTATGGTGTAATACAAACAGTGCACAACTGAGCACATTTTCTACGCACACGTCAAGTTCGGTCTATTCATATCACTTTACAAGTTAAGTTCAAAGAGAATGTAATTTGATTGGTAGAAGGTGTCAATCACATGTGAATTCTGTTGCGAAACTCGAGCGTGAAATAATGGAAAATGGTCACCTTGTATTCCGTGGTTAGAAGGCGATCAGCTGCCTGCGTGTAGTTTAAGGTCACAGAAGTCCCCGTTACAGTTCATTGCAGATAGAGGGTGAAAGATTCGGGTTCCCAGGTTACATTCTCTCGACGGCGAAATTCAGGTAAAGCTTACCTGCTCAGCAGATGACCACGGATGGAGTTGTAGTCATCCTCATCTCTTGAGCACTTCGACGAGTCAGGAACCCTAGGATAACAGACTTATGTAGCAACCCTCACAAAATTCACGCTTACAAAACTTCACTTGAGCTCTAACACACACACCACGAATCATATGGATACTGGACCTTCACTTACAACCAGTTAGTATTCAGATTAAATAATCAAATTTAACTCGCAAAATAAACATTCATCGATGCCACTGCATGATATTTCTTATTTAAATAGTTACTATTAACCTGTTATAACCACAATCGGTTTCGTATAAAGCTTTGCCACATGGGCGGAATTACATACATATTAATTATTTAATTATTAATGCATTGCTGTTTTTTACTAATACTTCATCAGCACCTTGCTTTGTAATATTTAATTAAATAACAATTAACAACAGAACCTCTATAATTACTTTCAAAGCTGAAATTCATCATTAAAATTCAGCACGTGGTCATTCATGCCGTTCAGAACAAGACAGCAATCACGCCCGCTTATGTAAAACAATCTCACATACGCCATAAACACATTTAAATCCTAATTCCTTTTTACACACAGTTAGAATTATTAAGTTAACTTACCAGAGGTACTTTATGGATTAGCAATCCATACAGATATAAAGATGACCACACGTCAAAAATATTCGCCGCCGAGATGTTGATAGTAAATCATCCGTGACGGAAATGGAACTGACCTGTCGTCCATGCACTCGCATCACCAGAATGCGCACGCATGACTTCAACACACACCGGGCGTGCAATCAATAGAAATACGAAATTTACTAACAGTAAGGGCGCCGTGATTATATGCTTTGTGCCAATCACGGCACACCCCCACCCCAAAAGGGCAACATGGTTGCCTCACCTGAACTCAGGGTTACCCTGCAGTGTACTCATCGGTCATGGCTCCCAGGCCACTGCTGCCATCCCCATGCGACCCTCTCCGCCATGCCGACCCCACGGGACCGCCCCAACACGTCACCCTCTGCGGTGACCATCACCTACTTCTACCGGTCCCACTCACATACCCGTCCGAAGACCAAACAAGGTATCAACCACCTTGGTATGTGAGTGACCGTACTACCTCTCGTCCACCTCTTGGACCGACCAGCCATATGCACCAACAAGGCATCTCCATCCTTGCCATATGGCTGGCCCACAACCCTACACTAGGGTGGACGGCCCGGCTTAGCCCGACAGAGAAGAGCGCATAGACGGCACGCGCACATCAACCCCAACTCTTACTTCATTTTGCTTACACACAGTAACTAGCAGGGGGGTTACTTCTCCACGGCTCCGTCTAGACAACTCTCTCTCTCAACGAAGAACACAAAACACCCGGGGAATGCGGCATGGCTCGAACTCTACACTAACCAGCAATCAATCTACAATAGAAACACTAGAACAACACCACATAACTTCTCCAAACGGGGACACTGACGCTCTCCAAGACCACACGATAACCTAAGGGGACACTCTCTGCAAGTTTCTAACTCCTTATCGATTTTGTTTTTGTTGTTTTTTTAACGGGAGGGTAGGAAAATCGGGAAGATGAAACGGGACAAGGATCATTGAAAGGTCAATAGCTAGGACTAAGGGTAAGGACATGGCTCCCTCCGGAAATAAGGATGAGTGGAGGAAACCAAGGCTCGCGTGGGCAGGGGTGCAACCCTGAAGTAGACGAACACCACTGGGACTGTGGGGAACATCTACCCGCTACCCGTTAACCGTTTCTTCTCACCTTTCTATGACGCACTTTAGGTGCTCGTTCCTTTCGGACACCACTCTCTGAGAGATTATTTCGTGTTGAGCTGTACTGACTTGTTTCCTCTGAATCAGAATCAAGGCAACTTACCTCACTACTTTCACTCCGCTTTGGATTATGCTCATCATCTAACTCCTCTACTTCCCTTTCTTCCTCTTCTGCAATTCCCCCTTCTTCGTCCTCATAATCCAAATCAACCTCACAACACTGCACATCCTCACCATCTTCCCGTTGCTCCTCTGATCCATCTTCAACCGCATCTTCGCCCAGCTCCTCACCAATTTCTTCATCGCCCTTGTCACCGACTCCTTCACCAACTTCTTCACTAACCTCCTCTCCAATCTCATTTTCACCAACACGTTCATCATCAACGTCATCGCCATCACTTCCACTACCACCATCTGAACACTGCACATCCTCCTCCTCTAGTTGCTCCTCTGGTCCGCATGAAACTTCTTTCCGTTCCTCGGAATCCTCAACACTACTTACAGAAGGCGTCTGCACATCTTCACACACTACATCATTCTTACTCACACACTCCACAACGCTGCCACCAAATTTCTCCTCAACTTCTACCTCATCTCCTTCCACCACACGTGCAGCCTGGACATCCCCGTGTCCATCTGCAACCTCAGAAACCTTCGCAGCATGGATATCCCCGTGTCCATCTGCAAACTCAGACTCTTCAGTCTCCCTAACACCTACAACTATACTTCCCTGTGCAGCATCTGCAGACCGCTCTTCTGCCTCTTCCTTCGATTCCACTCCTTCACCACTCTCAGCAACTACAACGTCCTCAACATTTTCCACCCTGGAATCCAGCTGTCCAGGTTCATGTGCAATGACTAAATTAATTTCTACTGGCGATGGTAAAGCTACACCATCAAGTGACTTCTCATATCCCGGCGTAGGCGATGATGATGTTACCGGATCTGGATCTCTCACGAACCGAGATGGAGATACCGGAACAAATTCCACGGCATCTGTATTCAACTGTGATGTCCTCTCTGAGTCCTGTAATTGAGTATCAACAGACGTTTTCTTGTCGTCTTGTATTAATCCACAGAAGTTATTCCGCTTTCCTTCTTTCTCTTCACCTTCTTCATCCACAACTCTATTAGGCACTGGTACTTCCTCTGGAACCTTTAAAGTTTCTTTTCTTTCCAAATAGGAATAAAGACTTCCTACAGGATCCCTACTTGCTGATGTTGATTCCCTAATATAACTTCTTCTTCCCCTGTTAATTTCATACTTCTTTGTTTTCGGTGCTGTAGCTGTTGTTACCGTCTTCTCACTTGCCACCCCTTGTAGCCTCCATTACTTCCGGAATATGTTTTTCTGACAGTCTCTTGTGTTCTCCTCCAACCACCATGTTTGTCCTTTTTACCTCTTCCTAACAAACCACTGGAGTATTGGACATCTGTAGCAGCTCTTCCCCGGGACTCGTCCCCAGCCTGGACAGTACTAGAAACCACACACAACCGGTCCAGATCCGCAAAACTCCGTGGAGGATCTGCGAAGACCAGCCGGGATCTCTCTTGGGGAGTCAGTCCTTCCAGAATTGCTTGTATTACTTCCGTCTCGGGCAACCCCAACCTTCACACCCGGGCAGCTTTCCGTATATCGTACACGAAGTTCCCTAGCGCCTCTCCGTTGGCCTGTAGGCGATAGAATAACTCAAACTTAAGCTGGGCACATCGTCGAAGGGGAAGGAAGAAGTTCAACACCTCCCCATGGAAAGCGTCAACACTGCCACCCCGACGCAGAGTGTTGGTCACCAGCTCAGCCAACGGACCCCGGCAATACGGGTATATAAGGGACAAGACCTCCCCATCGGACACCCCTGGGAAATCTGCCGACTGCAGCACCAGGTCCAAGAAATCCAGCAGCTGGTCCTCATCAACTCCATTCACCACCGGAAATTTCTGGAGAACGCCTGAAATGGGGTGGGGCAACTTCTGACAGCATACCGCCGCCAGAATTGCACAATTCACAACACACAACCACAAAACATAAATTCCCACGAAACACCTAACATAAACATGACTTACAAAAACATATTCACAAGAATCAGGAAAAACTCAAGTACTAACTCTTCCATTGAGCGACCTCCGGGTTCCTTAGCGTAGTGAAGGCTCGAGAGATTACTTATGCCGAGCTAACTTCCCTGATGCCGAACAAGAAAACGAACAACACGCACAATGACAAACATAACCATCAAACAAAGCACCGCCACACACTATACAATATACCCAACAACAACAACAAACATCCTATTCAAAACCCATCAACACCACATTTTAATAACTATTTTCTTTTGACTATCATCGGTGATGACGACGCTGGTCTGACCACACCACATCCCAACGAGGATTCTAACTTAATGTACTTGCGCATAAATCCCCCTGACAACTAACACGTATCTAAACCGCTCCCATCCTTCTTGGATACAAAACACCAAAGGCCTCCGGTAAGTTACATACATCCTCCAATCAAAATACACAAAGAAATATTCGGGCGTGATTCCTGCTTGTCTCTGATTCACAAATATTAGCTAAAGGGCACAACATATATAGTTGTACAACAATAACAATAACACGTATTATAACTCTACAAAACAACAAACATAATATTTATAAAATTTCAGTGGGCACAACAGTCCCATATCACATTTCCATTACAGAACCCGAATCCCTCTTAACTCCCTGCCAAGTGCAGTAACCAAGGTCTAAAAAAAAATTTTCTTAATTCTTTTATTGTTATCTCTTCCTGAAAATTCCGTCCCAATTTTACAAGTCCTGTCACATATGGAACCACGCTCTGCTACCATTTGAGCCGCCTCATTTCCCCTTCTCAAAGTTTTGAGAATTTTTTTTTTTTTGAAAAGAGGAAGGCTGAGTTTGCAGATGGACACGGGGATGTCCATGCTGCGAAGGTTTCTGAGGTTGTAGATGGACACGGGGATGTCCAGGCTGCACGTGTGGTGGAAGGAGATGAGGTAGAAGGTGAGGAGAAATTTGGTGGCAGCGTTGTGGAGTGTGTGAGTAAGAATGATGTAGTGTGTGAAGATGTGCAGACGCCTTCTATAAGTAGTGTTGAGGATTCCGAGGAACGGAAAGAAGTTTCATGCGGACCAGAGGAGCAACTAGAGGAGGAGGATGTGCAGTGTTCAGATGGTGGTAGTGGAAGTGATGGTGATGACGTTGATGATGAACGTGTTGGTGAAAATGAGATTGGAGAGGAGGTTAGTGAAGAAGTTGGTGAAGGAGTCGGTGACAAGGGCGATGAAGAAATTGGTGAGGAGCTGGGCGAAGATGCGGTTGAAGATGGATCAGAGGAGCAACGGGAAGATGGTGAGGATGTGCAGTGTTGTGAGGTTGATTTGGATTATGAGGACGAAGAAGGGGGAATTGCTGAAGAGGAAGAAAGGGAAGTAGAGGAGTTAGATGATGAGCATAATCCAAAGCGGAGTGAAAGTAGTGAGGTAAGTTGCCTTGATTCTGATTCAGAGGAAACAAGTCAGTACAGCTCAACACGAAATAATCTCTCAGAGAGTGGTGTCCGAAAGGAACGAGCACCTAAAGTGCGTCATAGAAAGGTGAGAAGAAACGGTTAACGGGTAGCGGGTAGATGTTCCCCACAGTCCCAGTGGTGTTCGTCTACTTCAGGGTTGCACCCCTGCCCACGCGAGCCTTGGTTTTCTCCACTCATCCTTATTTCCGGAGGGAGCCATGTCCTTACCCTTAGTCCTAGCTATTGACCTTTCAATGATCCTTGTCCCGTTTCATCTTCCCGATTTTCCTACCCTCCCGTTAAAAAAACAACAAAAACAAAATCGATAAGGAGTTAGAAACTTGCAGAGAGTGTCCCCTTAGGTTATCGTGTGGTCTTGGAGAGCGTCAGTGTCCCCGTTTGGAGAAGTTATGTGGTGTTGTTCTAGTGTTTCTATTGTAGATTGATTGCTGGTTAGTGTAGAGTTCGAGCCATGCCGCATTCCCCGGGTGTTTTGTGTTCTTCGTTGAGAGAGAGAGTTGTCTAGACGGAGCCGTGGAGAAGTAACTCCCCCTGCTAGTTACTGTGTGTAAGCAAGATGAAGTAAGAGTTGGGGTTGGTGTGCGCGTGCCCTCTATGCGGTCTTCTCTGTCGGGCTAAGCCGGGCCATCCACCCTAGTGTAGGGATGTGGGCCAGCCATATGGCAAGGATGGAGATGCCTTGTTGGTGCATATGGCTGGTCGGTCCAAGAGGTGGACGAGAGGTAGTACGGTCACTCTCATACCAAGGTGGGTGATACCTTGTTTGGTCTTCGGACGGGTATGTGAGTGGGACCGGTAGAAGTAGGTGATGGTCACCGCAGAGGGTGACGTGTTGGGGCGGTCCCGTGGGGTCGGCATGGCGGAGAGGGTCGCATGGGGATGGCAGCAGTGGCCTGGGAGCCATGACCAATGAGTACACTGCAGGGTAACCCTGAGTTCAGGTGAGGCAACCATGTTGCCCTTTTGGGGTGGGGGTGTGCCGTGATTGGCACAAAGCATATAATCACGGCGCCGTTACGGTTAGTAAATTTCGTATTTCTATTGATTGCACGCCCGGTGTGTGTTGAAGTCATGCGTGCGCATTCTGGTGATTGAAAAGAGCATGTGAGTGCACGGACGACAGGTCAGTTCCATTTCCGTCACGGCTGATTTACTATCAACATCTCGGCGGCGAATATTTTTGACGTGTGGTCATCTTTATATCTGTATGGATTGCTAATCCATAAAGTACCTCTGGATTTTTAAAATTTAAAAACTAGGCCAAAGACCCAGACGAAGCTTAAAGTGTACCAGGCCCATTGTGACAGGACTTGGAAATGAAACGACCTGATTAACAAGAAAAATTTTATTAGCGTGTGATTTAAAACACGCCCGCTTATGTAAAATAATCTCACATACGCCATAAACACATTTAAATCCTAATTCCTTTTTACAAACAGTTAGAATTATTAAGTTAACTTACCAGAGGTACTTTATGGATTAGCAATCCATACAGATATAAAGATGACCACACGTCAAAAATATTCGCCGCCGAGATGTTGATAGTAAATCAGCCATGACGGAAATGGAACTGGCCTGTCGTCGGTGCACTCACATGCTCTTTTCAATCACCAGAATGCGCACGCATGACTTCAACACACACCGGGCGTGCAAACAATAGAAATACGAAATTTACTAACCGTAACGGCGCCGTGATTATATGCTTTGTGCCAATCACGGTGTGATGATTTTAAAATAATGTTTAAATCGCACAAGTAAAAAATTGCTTTCAATATAAGTAAGAGTATTATCCACCCCTTATCTATGCCTAGATTTATGCAACAACGTGCAAATTGTCCCGTACCAACACGTTAAGAACGGTGTTATTTAGCTAATAATAATAATAATTACTTTAATTAAATAAAATATGTACTAAATAAATAAAGAAATTCATAATTCGTAACCGAAAGGTAGAATAATGTATTACGACTTAATTAGTAAATAATTAATATAACTTTTAAGAACGAACTATTTTCTCAGTGCGTAAAACCGCGCAAGCTACTGACCCCTTGCCGCTAAACATTGCATGCACTCGCCCGATAGACACTGAGATGTAAGGACGTAGCTGCTGTGTTGTGAACATACACATAGGTGTATACCGTTCAAAATATTTAGTCAAGTTTATAATGAGTTCGATTTGAGCAATGTAGTATAATAATAATAATAAAAACAAAATTATAATGTAGTGCGTGAAGAAACATGTAAAGCATAAAAAAGAAAAAGGAAACTTAGCCGACACATCTCTTAGCAAGCTGTAAATGGTGAGAAATGTTAATTACCAGAATTTAGTGCTGATAAAATATGAACTGTAACCAAAAGTAAAATGTAAACTACCGACTCCGAAAGAAGATAACACAAACAGCAACCGGATGAACTTCTAGAACCAAAATCTAATCGTCTAGGAAGAGACTACCAGAAACAATCAACCTCATGGAACTTCAAGAGCAACCGTGGATCACACCCTAGAAGAGGACTAAAGATGACCATCATGGACCCCACAGCATACGCATTGTTATATTCAGGTGATATCAAAACATAATATTTGTAACACAAATTCACTATAAAACTACAAGACCAGTAACAAAAGAACAGTAAAGAACTTTTGATAATTTAAAGTTTAATATATATATTTTTGTAATCACTGTAATGAAGTAGGAATGACATTACGATGTTTAGATTTAAATTAATTTTAAAATTTACAACCAAAATTATTCTTCTAATAATTTGGTTGAAGTTGTAATAAAAACATAACTAAGTTGAGTCCCGGATCCGAGGTACAAAAAAAATATATATAGCTGAATGCTTTTGATATAAAAGGAATAAAAAAGTAAATTTTCAAAATATTTAATGCAGAAAATTTTAGAATCTGAGTTTTAAAAGTAAAGTAAAGTATGAGAGATATATATGTTAATAAAGAGATGTTTCTGCTAACACCCAACGAGTGAATAAATTTATACAATCCTTGCTTAATTCCTGAATAATAAAGTGTTATAATTTGTTAGTGATTAAGGTTTACTAAAAATGGCAGCTAGTTCAATTCACAGGTAACAAATTGAACTGGTTCCCGACATTTGTGATATCTTAACAAGGGAGAGGTCACAAAATTGCGCCACTCTGCTGATTTATAAAAATAATAATAATTGTGTATTGTGTTGTTTTAATAATTATATTGTATATTGTTATAATTCTTTAACAATAACTTTGACAAACATAAAGTTATTCACTCTGAAATCGGGAACAAATAAATGAGTAAAGTTTTAATTAAGATATAATAATATTAGTATCGTGAGATTGCCGTAATAAACAAGTCATCGCTCGTAAATATTCCATTCTAAACCTGTCGGTATGAACAAGCTAGTTCATGTTAAATACGTGTTGAGGAATGTAAACTCTCCCCTTTTGTATCCACACATCTCATTCAAAACCTCCCCTCGATAACCTAACAGACAGTCCTAGACACGAGTCTTTCCTGTTCTGAATTGTCCTACCTGTGTTACCACCCCATGCAAACAATGCGACTCCCCAAAACAGCTGACCGTTTGTGCTATTGTTAAAGGAATGTACTTTTCGTATGTAAAATTTCTCTCTACTATACAATGATATTAGTGTTTTGTTTTGACTAATTATATATGACAGTACAGAAAATTGAATTGTTGTGAGATAAGTTTATTTTGATTAATTAATATAAGATTCTATGTGTAATAAGAGATATATGTATGTGTTTAAATGAAGTCGAGCTTTACAGTGTTTAAGCTGATATAAGACTTGTCGTACGTAATACTTCGTTTATTTAAACGACGTAATTAACAAAAATGGCTCAATTTAACCCCGACTTGTTATTGAAAGACGAATTAAGCTATGAAGCATTATTGCGTGGTCTTCCATACTCAAATGTAACTGTCGCGGAACTTCGCAAAACGTTACATGAAAATAAACAGGACAAACCCTCCCTGTTAAAGTGTATTAATGATTACACTAATCGTTTAAGTGTTTTAGATTTTGAAAGCGAAAAGGAAACATGCTATCATAAGTATACAGAACTAACTTCGATCGCAAAAACCCTGCGTGATGAAAAATCCCCCACAGTAATTTTACGCACCACCCAAAGAATCGAACATCTGACCCGCCGTATCACCAATTTGTTGAATTGGCCCGGTGATAAAGTTACCCCACCGGATACGCAAAAATTCGCGGAGGAAGCATTACAACAATTACCTGAGATAATGCGCAAATTACGTCGAAGATCCGAATCGTTTAGATTAGAAGAGATTGAAGAAGCAATGACAAAACTAAATATTTCCCCTACCCAATCTCCTACTCAAGAACAGCAAACCGGTACTGTAAAGTTTCAGTTTCTGCAGGAATCCCATATAGATTCATTTAAAGAATGGTTGACTGATAGACAAGCCAATATCCAACCAGCAAACTTTACGTTACTCCCTAATGAACTAGAGAATGTTTCGTACATATGATTTACCTTCTCACTTGCCGACGAATCAATCTCCGGAAAAACCGAGAATGACGACTCCATTTAATTTAACTACAGAGCTTTATGGAAAGATAACCCACCCTGTAGAACATATTTTGTCGGACATACAAATCACTGATGGGCTGAATATTACAAAGCTCCTAGATTTTCTTAAGCATCTCTTACAATTAAAGGATCTGCGACAACTAAGAGATGACCAGATTTTACAAGTAATTTTACCTAAATGTAGATCTCCTTTAAAAGATTGTGTGTTAGAATCCTTAAGGCATAATCACCCAGTAGAAGAACTTCATACCACCCTAATAAGACATTTCATTCCCACCGGTATCTACGAAGAATTGAAGCGGAATCTAGTACTTCGTGTACAAGGAGCATACGAGAGATTAGCTCATTATATATCTGAAATAAGAGAATCTGCTTTATTGCAGCAAGTCAAATGGAGTGAACAACAGTTAGTAGACAATATCTTAGTCGGACTATCCCCCGAGGAGCGATCTCGCCTAGCACTCATGAAGCGACCATCCACTTTCTCCGAACTAGAACTATGTTGTATACATTCGTCCAACGTCTGGTATTCTGACCAGAACAGACGCGTTTCTATGTCCCAGACTCAACGCAGAGATTCATTCCGAACTCTACCAATTGGAGCAGATACCCGAACCTACCGCGATAAGCGATTCGTAAGTACATATAAAAACCAAAGCTACCCCCATATTTCATACTCTAGATCAAAGCCCCGACAACCTACGAGCGAAGTAAATGAGGAAAGAAGATGTTATAACTGTGGAAAGGCCGGACACATTAGCAAGGTATGTAAACAAAAGCGCTACCAACAGAAAACCGATCAATCAAAAAACATGTGAAGCTGGAAGAACAAAAATCCTACGTCTTCCGCAGCAACAGAAGGAAAGGTAAAAACAATAATAATCACAGAGTAAAAATAAATAAAAATAAACACATAGACCCTTACCTAACAAGATTTATTGAGAAGTGCAACTCTATTGGTGCATGTAAAACAAGTATCTGCAAACTACCCTACGTACAGATATGCCTTGGAGCAACGAATACCCTTGGTTTAATTGATTCTGGATCTACCCGTAGTATAATTAGTCAACAGTTAGCCACCGTATTAGATAATCATAATCTGATTAAACGTAGCCAAAACGTGAACATAAAGTGTGCAACCGCAAATAAACAAAACCTAAAGATATCGCGCAGTATTACGGTGAAATTAAAAATAAAGAATTTTACTTGGTATATTCCCCTACTAGTAGCTGAAGTGTTAGGACAAAACTTAATATTAGGCGCTGATTTCATAAGTAAAACTGGCTTAATTCTTGATATGTATGCAAAACAATATTTCTTCAGATTTGATCGTACTCGAAAATATCAGTTCGACTCCGAGTCAAGTAACGACGTTAATTGTGAAGCCTCAACTATTCAATCAGAGCACAAAGAATCTAGTCTGAGTCATTTAAAAGGAAATGAGAGACTAAGAATTCAAAAGTTAATAAGGGAATTTTCTACAGTACTCACTCCCAAGTTAGGATTAACCCATTTAATCGAATACAAAATAAATCTTAGTGACAACAAAGTAATATGACTTCACCCATACAAATTATCACCTCCCAAGAGGGAAATAATGAGAAACCACATTAACAAACTCCTTGATCAGCACGTCATTGAACCGTCAACTTCTCCATACTCATCACCTGCATTCCTAGTACCAAAAGGAACTGACAAACATAGACTAGTCGTGGATTATAGACAGCTAAATAAGAGTATAGAATTTGAATTGATACCACTGCCCGACATTCACAGCACGTTTCACTATTTTATGAAAGCGAAAATCTTCACTATAATGGATCTCAACCAAGCATTCCATCAAATCCCACTAGCTGAGGAATCAAAACATTTAACTGCTTTTGCTGTCCCATTTAATCTATATCAATTCACTAGAGTACCATTCGGTATATCACAAGGAAGTTCAGTATGTAGCAGACTGTTAGAAAAAATTTTTCATGATGTTAAATTTAAATTTGTATATCACTATCTTGATGATATAGTAGTATATAGTGAGTCAATGGATCAACATATTGATCACCTGCGTGAAGTATTATCCAGGTTAAAGAAAGCTGGACTGACCGTAAACCCGAGTAAAGTGAATTTTGCAATAATCAATTCTCCTTCTTAGGTCACATAGTATCTGCTGAAGCCAAGGTTAGCAACGATCTCGAACGTACACGCGCAATACGAGAATTCTTACTGCCGAGAGACGCCAAAGGTATAGCTCGATTTTTAGGTATGATTAATTATTTTCATAAGTACATACCCCACTTAGCGCGGATATAGCAGCCCCATTGAATGCTTTAAGAAAAAAAGGAGCGAAATTCGAGTGGACTACTCAACACCAAGAAGCGTTTGAAACACTTAAAGAAAGCATTATATCCCCACCTGTATTGCAGTTAGTAGATTTCAGTAAACCATTTGTCGTACAGACTGACAGTTCGAGTGTAGCATTAGGAGCCGTAATATACCAGGAAATCAATAATACTAGACTCCCCATCAGCTATGCATCCCGTACATTGACCGACCAAGAAAGGAAGTTCTCAGCCTACGAACTTGAATGTTTAGCCGTAGTATTCGCCTTTGACAAATTCAAACCATTTTTGGAACATAAGGAATTTCTACTAGAAACCGACAATCAAGCTTTGTCATGGTTATTGAACCACCCAAAACAGTTAGGTTATATCAGAAGATGGGTGTTAAGATTGAATTGCTACAAGTTCAAAGTACAACATATTCGTGGTACTCAAAATGTAGTAGCCGATACTCTATCCCGCATGTTCCACCTACCCAATACTAGATCTGGCGAAGAAAATGTTGAAACCACCACCGTTAATACGGTAATTACTAACTTTCCCCTTCCATTTAAGGATATCGCATACCACCAACAAAAGGATCCGAAATTGTGCAAAATAATAGAACAAATAGAAAAAGGAAATTATTCTGACAAATATACATTGAGTAAACGAGTACTTTGTTTTAAAAAGGCTAACGGAAAATTACTGAGAATAATCGCCCCGGAAATAATCAAACCTATGCTAATGGAATACTACCATTCATCGACCATTGGAGCTCATATGGGAATTAGGAAAACTATACATCGTATTCGCAAGGAATACCATTGGGAAAACATGAACAGTGAAATAAAAAAGTTCGTGAAAGAATGCGAAATCTGTGCCCTGAGCAAGCCAGCAAGAATCAGTCAAGTAGGAAAATCACAACTCAGATCAGTCAGGAAATCTCAGAGATACCCACAACTCCCTTCTCGAAGATATATATAGACTATTCTGGACCTTATCCCCGTTCTAAATCCGGAAATACCATGCTATTAATTTGTGTAGACTCCTTCACTAAATTCGTGTGGATGTATCCTATGAGACGTGCATTAGCATCTACAACAATAAAAATTCTACAAGAAAGACTATTTAAAGATTATGGAACACCGTTAAACCTAATATCTGACAATGTACCTCAGTTTAAGTCGAAAGAATTTAACGACATGTGTTTTAAATTAGGGATAAATCATATTACAGTGACCGAGTACAGACCGCAAGGAAATCTAGCAGAAAGATACTTGCATAACTTAAAATCAGCTCTAATATCTTATCACGCTAAAGACCAGACAACCTGGGATCAAAATGTATCGTTGATACAATTTGCGTTCAACTCAGCGTATCGTGAAGGCCATAAATCAACACCATTTGATTTACTGTACAAATATAAACCCAACCATCATTTAACCACAAAATGGAAAATCCATGAGTTATTGCCCCATGACATGAATACGAATAATGTAAGAAAAATATGGAACGAAGCTCGTGCAAATTTGAGAGCGAATTTACAAAAATCACGAAAATACCATGAGCGGAATAATAGGCAAATAGAATATAAGATAGGTGATTTAGTAATGTATAAAACGCATCCAATGAGTAAAGCCGTTGATAGGACCACTGCGAAACTACCGTACCGATGGTGTGGCCCCTATAAAATTCATAAGTTCATCACCCCCGTTACTGTAGCTCTGTATGAACCCAATACAGAAAATTACATTCGCCGAAGCCATCTGCCTCAAATAAAAAAATGTTTTTCATGTCAAAATACAGAAGCACGACTACGAGAAAGATAGCAAACAGAGAATACTATTTAAGTATTGAGAATAAAAAAAAGTTGTATATACTTATACAGGAATACGATAAGATTTTGCAACATCATATATCGTAAATGAGTATAAACTCAAAACCCTCGTACAAATAATAGCGAGGCCTGATCAACCTTAGCTAATGTCCTGCGAGAATGATATAATAAATGAGAAGTCAGCTGATGATGATGATGACGAGAAAGTAAAGAAATAATTCCTAGCGAAGTAAACTAAAAGTAATTCGATTGTGATTACAATACGGTATTATTATTAGTAACATACTCATGAGTATAACTCCATAAAACGAGTGAAGAAATCAAACAAAGAAAAAACCGGTAGTAGATGTAAGAATTAAATATAAGGTAGATTTATATTTTTGTGTATTTTATGTGTAATAGATGTACTAGAATTTAAATAGTTTGTATAAGTTGTAAGATAATCAATTGATAGATAGAAATAATCTGAGAGAGAGAAATTTCAGTATGAAATTCTGTGCCCAAATGTAATTGTGTTTATTAGATGTTAATTATTACCCCACCACCCCAACATCATCGTTAAGTGCAGGAGGATGTGACGATTTTAAAATAATGTTTAAATTGCACAAATAAAAAATTGCTTTCAATATAAGTAAGAGTATTATCCACCCCTTACATATGCCTAGATTCATGCAACAACGTGCAAATTGTCCCGTACCAACACGTTAAGAACAGTGTTATTTAGCTAATAATAATAATTACTTTAATTAAATAAAATACGTACTAAATAAATAAAGAAATTCATAATTCATAACCGAAAGGTAGAATAATGTATTACGACTTAATTAGTAAATAATTAATATTACTTAAAAGAACGAACTATTTTCTCAGTGGGTAAAACCGCGCAAGCTACTGACCCCTTGCCGCTAAACATTGCATGCACTCGCCCGATAGACACCGAGATGTAAGGATGTAGCTGCTGTGTTGTGAACATACACATAGGTGTATACCGTTAAACAATATTTAGTCAAGTTTATAATGAGTTCGATTTGACCTATGTAGTATAATAATAATAATAAAAACAAAATTATAATGTAGTGCATGAAGAAACATGTAAAGAATAAAAAAGAAAAAGGAAACTTAGCCGACACATCTCTTAGCAAGCTGTAAATGGTGAGAAATGTTAATTACCAGAATTTAGTGCTGATAAAATATGAACTGTAACCAAAAGTAAAATGTAAACTACCGACTCCGAAAGAAGATAACACAAACAGCAACCGGATGAACTTCTAGAACCAAAATCTAATCGTCTAGGAAGAGACTACCAGAAACAATCAACCTCATGGAACTTCAAGAGCAACCGTGGATCACACCCTAGAAGAGGACTGAAGATGACCATCATGGACCCCACAGCATACGCATTGTTATATTCAGGTGATATCAAAACATAATATTTGTAACACAAATTCACTATAAAACTACAAGACCAGTAACAAAAGAACAGTAAAGAACTTTTGATAATTTAAAGTTTAATATATATATTTTTGTAATCACTGTAATGAAGTAGGAATGACATTACGATGTTTAGATTTAAATTAATTTTAAAATTTACAACCAAAATTATTCTTCTAATAATTTGGTTGAAGTTGTAATAAAAACATAACTAAGTTGAGTCCCGGATCCGAGGTACAAAAAAAAATATATAGCTGAATGCTTTTGATATAAAAGGAATAAAAAAGTATAAATTTTCAAAATATTTAATGCAGAAAATTTTAGAATCTGAGTTTTAAAATTAAAGTAAAGTATGAGAGATATATATGTTAATAAAGAGATGTTTCTGCTAACACCCAACGAGTGAATAAATTTATACAATCCTTGCTTAATTCCTGAATAATAAAGTGTTATAATTTGTTAGTGATTAAGGTTTACTAACAATGGCAGCTAGTTCAATTCACAGGTAACAAATTGAACTGGTTCCCGACATTTGTGATATCTTAACAAGGGAGACGTCACAACGGCACAGTTTACCTTTTACCTTATTATGTAGATCATGTTGAATAACTCTTCAACAGGAAAAGAGAGGTATCAACAAATACAAACCTTGCACTATAAAAAAGTTGTTTCGACTAATTTTAACATATAGATGTGAGAGCAAATTGCGAATGGTGGAAATTAAATTCCCAAGAAGGATTAAGGGTATGACCAGATATGATAGGATCATGGTGAAAATGAAGCTGAACTTTGAACTACTGATCAAGTATAAGGATTGACAGCAGTTAAAATGTGATGTGACTGAATATGTGATGAGGATGGCACAGGAGAGATAAGTGAAAAGGATATGGCAGAGAAGGGGGTTTCAGGAAAGAAGAATAAAAACATGGAATTAAAAGAGGATGGCATGTCCTGTAATCTGAATCAGAATGTAAAAGACAAGAAGCATAGACAAGGTTTGCATATCAGTAATACTTATGTAATCATTTATATTGTCTGTTCATATGATAGGTAGGAATATAGATCTCATTATTATCAGAGGCAATTCACGATTAGTGTAAGGAAGCAAATTGTGCATTGTACGTTGCTTTGGCATAACAGGAGAACTGACAATGAAATATTATATTTTTAAATGTAATTATACCACTACTGACTCGGAACACAAAGTTTTTGTTGGTAAAAACGTAAAAGTTTTACCTTATAGCCTGAACCAGTTTTCGCTTATTATAAGCTTCATCAGAGGCTGCCACTGGGAGTGCTGTCCATCTAGTTCTTGGTGACGGCGTTGACTTTTGAAGGATCAATGTTGTGTGTGTGGGGTGTGATATATTCGAATAATGTGTGTGATTTAAATTGTGTCTGTTCGTTTAGGATGTCGTTTTTATGTGTTTTTGTGTGTTTGTATATTTCCAATTGTTCAAGCGTGTCTAGTTTTCGGCCTTTTGTGTGTACATATAGAATATCCATGTTGTTTTGATATTATGTACATACACAAACATCTGTATGTGTACTGGATAAACTCAGAACTGCTGAAATACACTATTATATTATTGAAGTTTAGAGTGCTACATTTGCTGAATATGTGCTGGAGGATCATGGCTGAATGAAGAGTAGACAAAGTTATTTCTGTTTTTAAGAAAGGTGATACAACTGCGCCATCATATTATGGAGGTATTAGCTTGATAAGTCCAACTTACAAGTTACGTGGGGAAATTATTAATGAAAGACTTCATTCTATTCTACCTCAGATATTTTACTTCTTGACGAAAAGGCAGGGTTTTATACGTGACGATTTGCACTGATGCACAATATTCTTTCTGAAAATATTGATTGAGGTAAGGAGGGAATTTAATTTGGAGATACAACTTGAGTCCACTGACTGTAAGAAAGCATTTGATAGAGTTAACAGATCCATTCCGTGGGACATTATTGTAAGAGGGGTTACCAAAAACATCTTTTGGATGTTATAGAGAGCTTCTACTATTGTACTAGGATAGTGTTGTCTATAGGAGAGCATTTGATAGAACATTAACCAGGGAATGCGCCAAGCCTGTACCATACCTCCAACATTGATATCTATATTTATTACATAGCTGGAGAATGAAAATTACAAGTGTTAAAAATAAAAATAAATAATGGAACATACATGAATACATTGCTGTTGGCGAATGATCAGGTTTGACATTATATGACAGCATTGATACAATGGCAATATTTAAAAATGGAACTTACTTTCAGGATATTCTCATAATTTTAAAATTAGTTGCTTGTACAAGCACTATATAACAATTAAAATAATTTTTAATTACAAAATCAAACACTTTTAAAGCAAATTGATAAAACATTCAACCATCTGATGATACAGGACAATCTCTTGCAAACAGTATGTCATGGGTCATTATAAAAGAACTAGATATAGAAATAATTATAGACAACAATTATTTGTATAATATGAGTGTGTCGTTGATCATATATTAACTAATTTTATGCTTAAATTAAATTAATTTAAATATGCTTACATTAAATTCTGAAAACTTAATTTCAACACAGGACCATTCCACCTAAATTGTAAGTGTCAGACTTACAACGTAGTACAGTAAATAAGTTTTTTTTATTGTGACAATAATAACACAAATATACTGATACAACAATGAAATGGTGGTACTAAATGGAAATAAAATCTAAATCTAATTCTAATTCTAATTGTTTATTTAATATAACTAAATTTAGTGTATACTAAAGAAAAATTAAATTAGTAAATTTGTTACTGTCAAAATTAAAAGGTAAATCATTTTTTCCTTTGATAGCCTGTACATTACTTGACGAAAATTTCAGTTAAACTTAGGGCCTATTATTGAATAATATAAATTAAAAAATTACTTACACCAAATGTGTTTGAGAGAGCAATAACAAGACCAATGTTAATTAATAGTATGATGCACCACTTAGTGTGTAACATGTTAATCAACGTTTTTTGGCCTAAAGAAAAAATTTGGAAAGTGACATGTGAATTTATATGCTGTACTCACACATTATCTGGACACAAACCTACACGTGTATGCAAACATAAATCAGATTATAAAAAATTTGTTTAGTTTTTCCAGTTGTGCATTTTTGTGTGCAGATTATGTAGAATGATAAAACACCTCTTTCAAAATTATACATCAAAGTCCTTGAACTTGTTTCCATATGCACATACAATAAATGTCTGCATGACAGAGAAAATTAGACAGTAAATAGATAAATAGATAGATTTATATTAAAAAATAGATAAATTTTTAAAGTTTTATTATCAAATGCTTATTCATGTTTTATCTTTAATACTTCATACCTTCACATTGCAGTCAGTCTGATGGAAAAGTTATTTACGTAAAAATTGAGATTTTTCCACACGTTGTTTTCTACAAATAAATGAGTTTTACTTTAAAGAAATTCTCAGTTTGAACATATTTTCAATAAATTATCAGATTTTGTTATTCATGATGTGTCCAAGTGTAAATAAAATACAAAATAGCATACAGAACCAACAACACCATCAAAAGGTACCGCAACAGCACAAACAAAAACACCGACATATAAAACAAAACAGGAATTTATAAATTAAAATGCAATGATTGCGACAAATTCTACATAGGCCAGACAGAAAGATCTTTTTCATCCAGATTTTATGAACACACCAAAGCAATCACCAATACTAACATACAATCCACATTTGCCACACATATCCAGACAGAAAACCACAGTTACACCAATATAAAAAAAACCTTAAAATTTTACACTTCCTACCCAAAAGTCGTAAACTTAACACCACGGAACAATTTGAAATATACAAGCACAACAAAACACAACCCAACAACATACTCTATGACCATTTACAATTCAAATCGAACACACTATTTGACACAGTAATAAACAACACCTACAACAATTCAAACTCCAGCGCCAATCCCCTCCACCTCCACCCACACACAACCTATTAACTAAAACCGTTATACATAAAATTACCGACAGTTTGCACATTCTGTATCCAAAATCGCTGACGAAGGAGCACACCACTCCGAAACGATGTATGAGTAAACACAACAAGTAAGTTCACAGTGAAAGTACCAACAATACTCATAAGTAATGTTTTAGTGGATGGTTAGTGAGGATCGGTCAATAATACAAATTTTAGCTATTTTGCATCGACGTTTTGACAATATTTATTGTCATCTTCAGGACCTGTGTATGAAATACAATAGAAATATCAAACATAACGAAACAATTAAATATTTGGGTGAACGTGTTGGTGTATGTGAGTGTGTGCGTGCGTATGTATGTATCATTTTTTTATGTGAAGACTTATGATAGTGCTACGACAGCATAGAACAATCTACGCGTTTATCGAATGCGCCAGAAAGATCTCGACGTAAGCGTGTGGTGTACGTGCTACTATACGCATTTTGCGAGAATTTTCTCGCATGTGCCAGGCTTCGCTCGGGCGCTCGGACTGTGTCAAAGCCGTAACAATTACGTAGTTCGCGAGAGATAAGACGCAGTTTGGAAGCTTCTGGTGTGTGAGCGTAACTATAAATACATCGCGTCGCGGTCTTAGTTTCTCAGTTCAATGCGAGCTTTTTGACTGTGCGGTTCGGGAGTATTAGTGCGATATATTTACAGAGCGGTTCGAGTTATTACGGTGTACGTTCAAGTAGTTATTAGTGAAGTGTTGCGTTTTATATTCGGACGGTCTAATTGTAATACATTTGAGTTTTAATATTAGTGGACATTTTATTGCGTATGAACAATTTCATTTGATTTGTTGTAGACACTGTGTTGTTAATTACGAACTGTTTTACTATAACAATTAAAGGTGTGATTAGTGACTTAATTGGTGTCTTGTACTTATTTTGTTTCCACTGTGCCTAGTAGACCGTCGTAACAATAGTTTGTTTACAGTAATATACATACAGTACAGTATGATAGTAAACAAACTATCATAAGTCTTCACATAAAAAATGATACATACATACGCACGCACACACTCACATACACCAACACGTTCACCCAACTATTTAATTCTTTCGTTATGTTTGATATTTCTATTGTACCGTATTTCATACACAGGTCCTGAACATGACAATAAATATTGTTGAAACGTCGATGCAAAATAGCTAAAATTTGTATTATTGACCGATCCTCACTAACCATCCACTAAAACATTCATTGATTGACGGTCACTAAAAATTTAAGGATTTAACTAATAAGTAAAATAATTATATTGCACTTTTCTGAAACGGAACGCTAATTTTTAGATAAATATATTTGTCCAAATAGGAGAAGGTGAAACTTTTTATTTTTTAAAAGTTGCAAAGGTAAAAATTGGTATTTTGTGTTAGAAAAGTGCAATGCGTAATCACGTTATTAGAAATTCTCAGTCTTTATTGTTTGATTATGTTACAATAAGTGTTTTATCACTGTAATTTTGGATCACTGTACACATTACAGCCATTTACATAGTGTTTTCATTATGTGCGTTAATAAGTATGTATGTGATAAGGATAAATTAGTATAAGAATACACAAGGCCCAGTGAATGAGTACTTCCAGGTTTACATCTTAAAGAGTCTTCAGTTTTTAAAAATACTATAAAATACTATGCCACTCTGTTGGGAACTTTAACTCAGCATGAAAAAGTTTATCAAAGTCAATGTTTTGACTAATGCTTATAAATCAATATGTCTGTTTATTCATATCCAACTTCTTTCAGATAAGAGCAACTAAAAAATGGTGCTCTTCCTGTAGTTGTATGTTGTTGTTGTTGGGTATCGTTTGGCCAAGATCCACTCTGTCGCTTTTTGCAGCCTGAAGAAGATCGCCGAGGGTGGGATTCGAAATGTTGCTGTTATATAGCAACCAAACACAGCCTCATTGACACTGGCTGTGTGAGCTTAAGACAAAAACTACAATAAGATGGTTGGATGATGTGCTGGAAGATCTGACGGATGTGACAGGTTACACTGAGATGGTAATGGTTGGGAGACATTAGAGAAGATTGATGTTGGAAGCCAGAACTCTAATTGGGCTGTAGTCATAAAGAAGAAGAAGGGACCAAAAAAGAATCAGAACTGGAAGGGATTAAAACCCAATCTGAATTTAGCATTCAGCTGAATAGAGATTTTTTTATATCACGGGCACCACAAACTCAAAATTTTAATACAATTGTAAAAGTCTATGTGGGGGATCAAGTTATGAAGAAATTTTATTCGAATTACAAACTCAGTATCTTTAATAACTTGACACGATTAATATGTCTCAACACTCCAGTAAATTTTTGAATGTCTTTCAAAACGTTTGTTTTGAACTTTTTGTTTACAACAATGCTATGTTTACAAAAATAAAATACTGCTGTATACTATTAGCCAGTGGTGTAAATTTGGGGGAGAATCATGAGGTTCAATCCCCTCCCCCCAGTGCTAGTAAAAATTTAAGTGAAATTCCATACTCACTTAACGTAGGCCTATTTCAAAGCCAATTCCATACTCACTTAACGTAGGCCTATTTCAAAGCCAATTCCATACTCACTTAACGTAGGCCTATTTCAAAGCCAATTCCATACTCACTTAACGTAGGCCTATTTCAAACCCAATTCCATACTCACTTAACGTAGGCCTATTTCAAAGCCAATTCCATACTAACTTAACGTAGGCCTATTTCAAAGCCAATTCCATACTCACTTAACGTAGGCCTATTTCAAAGCCAATTCCATACTCACTTAACGTAGGCTTATTTCAAACCCAATACCATACTCACTTAACGTAGGCCTATTTCAAAGCCAATTCCATACTCACTTAACGTAGGCCTATTTCAAAGCCAATTCCATACTCACTTAACGTAGGCCTATTTCAAAGCCAATTCCATACTAACTTAACGTAGGCCTATTTCAAAGCCAATTCCATACTCACTTAACGTAGGCCTATTTCAAAGCCAATTCCATACTCACTTAACGTAGGCCTATTTCAAACCCAATACCATACTAACTTAACGTAGGCCTATTTCAAAGCCAATTCCATACTAACTTAACGTAGGCCTATTTCAAAGCCAATTCCATACTCACTTAACGTAGGCCTATTTCAAACCCAATACCATACTAACTTAACGTAGGCCTATTTCAAACCCAATACCATACTAACTTAACGTAGGCCTATTTCAAAGCCAATTCCATACTAACTTAACGTAGGCCTATTTCAAAGCCAATTCCATACTCACTTAACGTAGGCCTATTTCAAAGCCAATTCCATACTCACTTAACGTAGGCCTATTTCAAAGCCAATACCATACTCACTTAACGTAGGCCTATTTCAAACCCAATACCATACTCACTTAACGTAGGCCTATTTCAAAGCCAGTTGCGTGTGTTAAATGAAGGCTTACAAATAATTGAATAATTGTATAAACAATTATGTGGGATGAATTTTGATTATCTCATTTGTCCTGAGGAAAATGGGGAGTGTAAGCATCAAACTAATCTAATACCCCCCCCCCCATTGGTAATCTCATCACCCCCCAGGAGCAGTTCCCAGTTATGCCTCTGCATTAGCATTTATGTTTATTTGAGACATAGTCAAATAAAAGTATTAGACATATATCAATGGAAACATACATCAATTTAAAAACTCAACTAAATTATTCAATATCTGTCCTTCTGCGATTACAGTTATAAATATAACTAAAAAGCTCATGTAGTAGTTCAGAATTTTTACTGTGAATTGTATGATTACCAAAATACCAAATACAAAATTATCTACTACCGGTATTGAAATTTACTTAATAATAAATGTGTCTTTAGGGAGGGAGTTCATCAGCTCAGGGAAGTTAAGTAAAGTTGTAAAGTGGCTCACATACTTTTGGTAAAGTGGCTCACATACTTTTGTTAAAGTGGCTCACATACTTTTGGTAATGTGGCTCACATACTTTTGGTAAAGTGGCTCACATACTTTTGGTAAAGTGACTCACATACTTTTGGTAAAGTGGCTCACATACTTTTGGTAAAGTGGCTCACATACTTTTGGTAAAGTGGCTCACATACTTTTGGTAAAGTGGCTCAAAATTTGTGCTGAATTGATTTTAAGATATTATCTTAGTATTTTAAGTGGAACATAACAGCGGATGGATAAGAACATCGCGCACCCGCACTATTGTGTGTGCACTCGTAGGTGAATGCGAAGCATTTCAGATTTGGTTCAAAATCTTAAAATATATCAGTTGTATTAATCCAAATTAAATTTAAATCAACAGTTACTGAGTTACCAGTAAACATGAGAATTATGTTTTAACACTAGTGATATGAAATTGTAGTAGCAAGCAAATGCAAAATTAATTTCTCCTGACAATATTTTCCTACAAAATCAAAATTATAAAATTAAATAAATAGTGTTTAATATATTTCAAAATGTTTAATTACAGTTCAGCATATAAACCATAATAAGGAAAATGTACGAATACCGCACTGGTAAAGTCACGGAGACTCGAATAGAAATTTAACAGTAGGCTATACAATGTTGTGTAGTAACAATGAACTTCTTGTAGCAAACGTACAACGTAGAGTTCTATCCTACATAATGTACTTATAGTACCTACAGTCATATACACAGGCTTCTGACCACACTGACATATATATAAATATCTATATACTGCTATATATATATATATATATATATATATATATATATATATATTGTAACACAACAAAATGTTACATAACCTAGACATTCACCAAAAGGGTAAATAAGTACACTGAAATAATAACAGCTGAAACCAGTAGAAAGATTGATCATAAATATTAGATTAGAACATTAGATAGTATGTTTGTATGTAAGGTAATATTAAGAATTAGGTGTAATAAGCACATAAACATTGTGGTAATTTGTAATTGTAAATTAGAGAAGAGAATTATTTGTAATATAAAAGTGCAAAGAGCACATAATAAGCAAGTAAAAATAATAATGCGTTTAAAACCGAAAACCAAATAAGTAATTGTTAATAAAATTTCCATGAATATTAATAAATCTGTCTAGTGTTATTTATTACGATTACACACTCAGTAAAGTACAACGTTAGAACATTAAAAGAGATTTTTGTGTGTATAAATGGCTTCCATAAAAGTGGGCTAAAACACAGATAAACTCGTTACAAAAGTAAATAACGTTGTAATATACTGTATATACACAAATGATAATAGTTTTACTCAAAAGATATACATATATCTAAAGCAGTATATAATTACTCTACATATTGTTTGCAAATTGAAAGATTTAATTAATAGCTAATATTAATGTGAACATGTATTTGCCAAATTCTAGACACAGTTTATATATCTTTACGGTTTATATATAAATGTCTTTCCAATATAAGACACTTTTGTTTGTGTTTTTTTTTCAATATAAAGAACCCTTGGCCTGTTTGTTATTAATACTTGTGGCATAAAAACACAACTAAAAGGATTAGGAGACAGATAACATGATTTGGTGTAAACACTATCTCACTCAAGTGGCACATCACAATAGATTCTATAATTCCAAGTTCTGTCGTTGTTCAGCTATCACTACACATCTTCTAAAGGAAACAACAGTTTACTTGATATTAATGTGCATCTACATTTTTTTTAAGTGTATCTGTGCATGGTACTCTCACTGTAAGTGTTATATTCTAAATATTTATAAATGAAATTTTTATATTTAAAACAAAAATAAATTAACTTACTGTTCAAACTTTATTATAATTATTTCATAGATTGTTATTTCTTACTGTTATTTTTAAGTTCAACATTATTTCTGTCAGTTGCATTAATGTATATTTTCATTAATTAATTGTATTAATGTATATTATATTATCCACTTTAAAATTGAAAATGGTTTTACACTGACACACTTTTTGTTAGAATTGTAACAGTAAAACAGTCAAGTTTCCGAACTTGCATGAAAAATTTCATGTAGGTTGGAAAAAGATAATAACTTCAAAAAAAAACACACAAGAAACACTGTTTTCAACAAACCGTTCCCCAGAATAAATGACAGACGGATTATTTTGAGGCAGTAAAAATTCAAAATTCAAAGTAAGACCTTGTATAAGACTTTTTGAAATGGGTAAAACATTCTTCCAGAATATATTTTAACAAGGAAGCATTTTGTACTGAGCAGTTGGTTGATACTGGAAAATTTTCATATAATTTTAACTGTCACTACGTCAGGAACCTCATAGTACAGTTTTTTATAGCAATTCTTCTTATAGGTATATTATCAGTTTATATATATATTTTTTAATATATAATTGTAACTAGTCCAAACCACTACATGGTCTAGTGGTTTACGTTTTTACCCATAAAAAGTTTTGTGTTCAGAGTTGTAGTGAAATAATTATATTTAGAAATTTAAATATTGTAACGACTAGACTCTTATCGTCTCTAAAAATCTGTAAAATAAGTCCCGAAATTACCAGATACGCCCAATAGTTTTTTAGACTCTTCTGTTCTTTTTATGGAGTAACCAATGTCTGAATTGTTTTGTAATATATCTGTTATGAAATCACTTTCTTTAAGTATGCAATTAAGCAGCAGAAGTAAAAAGTTAAGGTAAAAATCAAGAATCATTAAATAAAAACCTCTTTTACTGCTGTAACTGTTAATATGCATTTGTCTCTGTGTTTATTAATAGACTGAAAGAGGCACTTGTAGTCTGCAACTATGAATATATTTATATTCCATTGTAAGAAATACTTTTCTTATTACTTATTCAAGTGAGTTTGTTTAAATGACTTAGAGAAAATTTGAGCAATGCTGGACAGATAATACAAGTATATTTTCCGTTCTTACCTACAGAAATTTAAATTCTTGGATTTCGTTGTCCATGACGTATCCGTTACTTAAATAATTAACTAAGTTATTAAATAAATAACGAACTAAATATAATTATTTCACTACGACTCGGAACACACAACTTTTTATGGGTAAAAACTTAAAGTTTGACCTTATAACCTGAACCGGTTTTCGCATTTAAAATGCTACTTCAGAGGTTCAGAGGTTTTAATAACCTCTGAAGAAGCTTTTTTAAAAGAGAAAACCAGTTCAGGTTATAAGGTAAAACTTTTACGTTTTTACCCATAAAAAGTTTTGTGTTCAGAGTTGTAGTGAAATAATTATATTTAGAAATTTAAATATTGTAACGACTAGACTCTTATCGTCTCTAAAAATCTGTAAAAGTGTATGTTTCGTGTGTTCGCCTCACACGTTGTAGTCGTTACTTTAAGTTTACGCTGACGATGTCCGTAGCGATCTCACGAATTACCAGTACACGCGAGTGAGAACCTTACCTGTTCTTGAATATGTGGTTGTATTTCCCGGGTGGCGCCAAATTGTTTAATCTGAAAACAATTAAAAAATAGGATTATCGAGCGTTCGTTCTATGATGGTAGGGTGAATTCAAATTACTCCCGCCACGTGCATATTTCTTAATCTCGCTGTTAGTTCGCCGAGTTTCTGACGTGAATGCTTACCGTCACCTTTGCTAGTCGCTAAAATACACAAATCATATAATGCACTTTCCTATGAAATAAAGAACAGTGGTTACAACTCTGTACTAGTTTATTAAATTGTGATTAGTAGTTATTCAGTATTATACAAAATTATATTTTGTTATTAAACAAATTTAATTTGCTCCGGCAATTACAATAAGACAATTATATCTCAAGGTTTGGCGAAGTCGATTGTGAACGATTTATTTAGACATGGCGTCTACTGAATGTTTATTCTTAACTTCATTCATGAATCTGGATTCTTGTGGTTTACAAAAAAATATCCATTTGATTACAATAAAGTACACTACCTTACATTACTGGTACTTATATACTATAAGGTGTTATTACAATTTGTTCCTGAAGTGTTAATAAGTGTGAGTCAAAAGTTCATAATTTTTATACAGGTTATTTTCTAGTTTCATATAAGTTTAGTGTTTTATTTTTTATTAATCCTTGAAAGAAATTTGATTATCAGTTCATAGTGAGAGTTAAAAGTGTTGTGAGAAAAAGTTAAAAAGAATTTATTCCTTAAATTCGGGTAATTCAGCAATACTTATCCAATCGGTTGAATTATGGTGAAGCGTTATTCAGTTGAAATAGGTTGGGTCATCCTTTGGTCATCAATCTTCCATCATTTTCGGATTTAATTATGCCTTGCGTCTTTTTCGTATAAGTTGATCGAAATTTATTAATCTGGTCTGTGGCCTCGGTTGAATGTATTAGTTCCTTATCAGATTGTTTGGTTCTTCATTTTAGTAAATTTGGTTACTTTTTATTGTTTTAAATTAAAATTTGAGTCATTTACGGCTTGGCGTCTGTTCGTCTTGAGCTTCAATAATGGACTAACAGTTTCTAACGGAATAATAATAAATAACTTTCCGTTGTTATGGTAACTGGCTGACTCTCATTGGCTATACTCATCTTAAGCCCATTGTTATGATTTTTGAATTTTTATTCAAAATGACTAAATATCTTCTGATTGCTTTTATTCTTCGGTCTTCTTATCTATGTATGAGATATTATCACAACTGTTCGTATTTTCTTTCAAAGATCATTTTGACATCCCTCAAAGCTGGGTTTGCTTGTGTATTAATGTTTTGATAATAACGTTCATATTATCTAATTACATTTCTTTCTTATTTTATGTCCTTAATTTAACTTTTACATCTTAATATGATCCACTAATTATCATTAACTAGTTACTTGCCTTGGATTTGGTAATATAATAGTTAATTTCTTACAATTTGTTGTTTTTGGTTTCATACAGTACAGTTAGGCATTTCATAGGCCTAGGTAGTAATTGGCTACATTTTCTTATTTTATACAAATTAAATATTATTTTACCCTCATACATGTTTTGTTTTGTGTCATACATTTTTTGGTTATTTTTTGAATTGATTTGGGTCTGTTTTATAATAATTGTATGTTTTCTTTATTTTACAATATGTCTATTACCTTCTAACTGGCTTGTCCAGTATTATTAAGTTTGTAAGAATTTATCTCTTTACTTTATAACTTGTTTATAATTTATTATTATTTATAAAACATAACACAACATTTAGGTTTATGGTCTGTTATAACTCTTTCAGCCATATTTCTACTCATCAACTTAATCGAACAAATCTTTTAATAATTACTATGCTAATCTTGTTTATATTGTAGCGTGACAGATAAACGCATAATAATGAATGGCATTGATCATTAGAATAATAAGATTATAACATTTAAATCCGAAGAAAGCATTAAATTTAATATAAAGAATTAATTCATAGCAACTGTGCAGAACAATCATTGTTGTTATTAAAAGTATGAGTTCAGATAAAAGCGAGTTACTAGTGATGAGTCATCAAAACCAGTATAATAACCCAAGGTTTTTAAAAAAATATAACCCAGGAAGGTAAGAAGTAAACAAAGAAACAACAGAGTATTACTAAACCCACAACGAGGATAAATAAATGAAAAAGAAACCCTGAATAAGGCAAGATCCACCATAAAAGGTGAAATATTTCTAGAAACCAGAAGAAGATGAAGAAATCCCAAGAAACCCGATGGCATCAAGAAGAAGATGGAGAACATTCCAGTCCAAGAAGACAGAAGAAAAGAAGACACCATTGAAGAAAGAAGAAGAAGACAGCATCCTGAAGAAGAAGGAATGCTCTTATAAAAAACACCCATATCCCCATGTCCCAATCTAAATATGTGACAATATAAAATATGCCGAAATATATAAATAAATAAAATACACTACCAGGACTTACCTGTGCACAGTCGCAACTACTTACCTGTTATTTAAATTTCACTCAGAAGATCAGGGTCGCCACGATTATTTTTTATAGGCTAAAATATCGAAAAACTTTACACTCCACCTTAAATAAAAAGGACAATTTTGCAATCTGACCACACCCAATTAATAATTCAGAAGGATTCCGGAACGTTTAGACGAATTTTGCAACACAGAAATGAGAAAGTGGTAATGACGAAATAACTTAGGCTAACACATATTTCAAATTAAACCAACTGATTTTAATGAATGTTAAAAGACACTGAAAAAATATGTTTTAAAATATACATTTATCCCTCAGATTTAACTAACATAAAATATCATCTAACCTATCAAGTATTCTAATAATTAAGGTAGCCCATTCTGCTCATCTACACTCACACTCGATTTAATGCTTTACCCCTTGATATTTTATATTCAATTCACGGTAATAGTATTTAATTCATGTTTTAATTCACTGTTCACTGCCGACCGAACACGTGTTTCTGTTATCCGATTCCCATTATAAAGATTACGTATTTAATTAATCACTCCATGTCACTACACCAACTGCCCGTCAATCACGGTAATATGGTTATTAATTTCTTGGGTCCCGGTCGGTCCTATTGAATTAATTACATTTTATGAGGACTCGACCAACCGGGCCCGAAACGAAACTGTAGGTGTCTGTAGCGGTACTCTGTTTCTCTTAGACTGCCTAATGTAGACTGGGTTGAGGCGGGAGGAAGCTGCCGTTCACTGCCACCTGATTTCATCGCTGTTCATAGCTGATTTGCTGTGGCTTACCAGCTATGAATATAACACATAGTGTGTTTTTTCCCAGTGTTGGCTGATGCTATTGGGCGCTGCTAGACTGACGTCATTAACAAGGAGGCAGTTCTTAGCTCCGTTTCCTGTAGCTTGGCTGGTTGATGTTACAAATTGTTCATTCATACGCCATTTTTTACAGCGCCGTTCGTTTCTCTCAGCGTCCAAACAGCGCGCATGCTTGAGTCATTGAGTGCGTGCATCATCACACTTATACAGAGTTCTGAGAATTCGAGGGTGGTGCAAATTCCTTGCCTGGTTACACAACAGAAACTGCGTCTTGTCTTTGTTCTAACACTGTTCTCTTGCCACGTGGTCTGTTATAATGGAAATAACGTTTGCACAATATTTTTTACAAAACCCCCCAAAATATGAAATAAATAAAAATACAAATACCCCATACCCGCAATAAATGAAATGACCCCAATTTGACACGTTACAATACCCCCCCAATGAGAATTCTGCTGTCTAAAACAGAAGAAATCTCATTGACAAACCCCGAAGAGGACCGGTGAGGAACTGGTGCCAACAACCCCCCTTTGTTCTTAATCTGCATGGGTATACGACCCCCCTTGCTTGGCGACTATGGACACATCTGAACGAGATCACTGGACTTCTCCGTAAGAGATCCCAACACCGAAAAATCGAACAGACAAGTACCACAGCACACCTCACCTTCTAACATGCTACCCTCCAAAATCCTCAATCCCTGGCTTAGATTATGCCAGATCCTCCACCGATATGTTTCCCCTTGTATGCAAGCTGGGCTGCCTTTAGCAGATACTGGGCTCACACACACTCACATTACATATTGACATCACATATCATAAAATTGAAAAATTTTCAAAAGTTATTTAACTGGCAACCCATTGGTTGTTTTCAGGTAAAATTGATTCATAAATTTTGTATAAATTCTAAATTATTCTCTTCATTGTTTCCTGTTTTTATTTAAAATAAGTTAATTTAAACATTTCTTCTAATTAAACATATCCTTAACCTAACATGTGAATACTTAGAGTCTAACAATACAAGTCAATACAATAAATCAATAAAATAAACATGGTTAGCACACAAACAATAAAATAATCAATACTTAAAATATTCATTAGCTGGCAGGCGCAAAATCAAGCTTTTTTTTTCAAAAAAAAATATTTTCCAAAAAATTTTAAAATTCAAAGAAAAAAATTTAACTTTATTAAAATGTTTCCTTTACATATATAAATTATTTTAAAATTTGTTTGAATTGATCAAAAAACAAAAGCTGAATTAACTTCCATACTATTAACTTATATGACCTCACTCTCAGCTGATCCAAACTAGGTCAAGTCCAATACCTTGACCCACATACGTTATGTACAATTTTTATCTGGAAATACATTTAACATCTGTAACATCCTAACTTGAAACACAAAACATTTAAAATAACAAAATATTACTATAAATAATAAGCAAATTGACATTTAAATTATTCAAAATAAACACTTCTTAATTTTACATTATTTCCAAATTCTATCAAAATTTTGTCACTGGTTGTAAATTAAAATTTTATATTCTTATAAATCTCTTTCTTTGTTTAACAATCTTATTCTACATTACTTTGGGTGATCTAAATACTTATAACAATTTAATTTACTACTTGATCTGTATACATATATAATCTTTCTCCCTATGACTCTATCAACTTTAACTAACCTGACACCCATCTCTATTAAAAACATCTACCAAACACTCTCTAACCACAACTTATCATTAAACTCAATTCGCCACCTTCTCTCGATATAAAAAAATATATACTCTCTAACCCTTTGTACTTAGGATACGTGTTTCCCCCCCCGCAAAAAAAAACTCATTTCCCTTATCTGGCCCCTGGATTCTACCTAAGGCGACCCCTTCCCCATTAAATCGATCCCATCCCGTCCCAACTTATCATTATGTTGCGGACTCCTACATTACACTACCCCCTACTACAAAATTGCCATCCCCAAAAAATCTCAACCTTATTACCTTACTTCAAATACAACAAAATAACATCATTAATTATAAACATCAATATATCACTCAAAACTCTACATATTCCACATGACTACTGTGTCAACATCAATACTTCTCAAAACTCTATTACATTATCTTACAACAACATTACATTATTTTCAAAACAATATTTTGATCTTTACTACTTCAACTTGGACAGATCTATACGTCCCACAAAATATTCATCACCCAAAAACTATCTTTTATTATTTCTGACAATTCCTTTAAAATCTTAACACATTAAATTACTTTTCTCATTATTTCAATAGCATCTGTAATACATTGAAACACCACATTAAACATTAATTACTTGGAATATTTATAAACCATTTTACAGTGACCTTTTATTGCTGATCAGCTGATCTCCTAACACAATGAAGACACATCTCAAAATTGAACAAATTACATGAAATATATATATTTATTTACCCTTACTTCTCACCTCCTACCATTGAATTTTCTTAAAGTTTTCAAATTTATTATTAATAATTATTATATATCATCGTTCAATTATTATTAAAAATTTTTAATTATCATTTTTATTTAACACAATTATTGCAAATAAACATTTTTATTATACTTGATTCATTCCATAAAACTTCTATACTTACAGTCCATTTAAAATGACACACACAAAACATATTCACCATACCAATACTTTCACCTCACCTCTGAAACATTTAACATAAAGGTTAGTTTAAATCAAACAATTTATCATTTAATTACCAAATTTCCATCTCGTAAAATAATTTGAATTCCTTAAAAAATTTAATTACACAACATTTAAATAATCAATCAAAATATTTAACATGTATCAAATTGTTTTAATTAAATTAATTACTGAAAAATACAAGTTTCATTTCTACCAAAACAAAATACAATTAACCAATTACTGTTTTAAAAATTAATTCTGTTTATTTATTTAACTTGCAAAATATTAATCTTATTATTACAACAATTTTCTACCTACATACACTGTTCACTTAACCCTTTACAACACATACAATTGAATTTACTACGTATTTATCTACAAATCTGATTCATTATTTATTCAGTTATCATATTTCAATGTCCAAGTCAGCTAAGTCAAACCCATAAAACGAAATATTCAACTGTCCTTTATTGTTTTATGGTTTAGCCTCCATCGTCAAAAAGATATCTCACATATTTGTAGACTAAATTATTTTTGTCTATCTTTAGTTTATTATTATTGTTTTCATAAACCATTATTTCTAAGTTCATCATACCATCTATTATTTCATACAACCTGTCACTATCAGTTAATTTTGTCCAGTCTCCGTCAGTAATTTTTCTAAACACCAAATCAATTATTTTATCATTATTTATAACAGTTTTATTCAAGTATTCCTCTCTCTCTGTTTCATAATACCATTCACTTTCTTCATCTCTCTCAATATCTAACACCTGCACCAACATTTTATAACCTCTATTAATCTCAAAAATTTTTATTTCTCTCTCTCTTTCATTACAACACCTCTCATAACCATACTGAACTCTCCCATTCCATGCAGAGGGCAATACCACAAAATTATTTAAATACCATCTGGCCCTACCAGATAAACACAAAAAACTTATTTTACCTTCTGAAGAACTCTCGTCTTCTACAAAAATTATCGAGGAACTCTTGTCCTCCATTAACACTTGTGAAGTCTCTGCTTCACCTTTAACCCCATACAAATTTGCCCCCTGTTCACCTTCTACATTTAAACTACCCCTATACTCCCTTTCTAAATCATAAACACTAACTAACAATCCATGATCAACCTCAACTCTCATTCTACTCTCATTTTCGCTATTGTCTACTGTATCACTTTTTGATACCCCATTTTCAGCTATACAATCATTATTCTTATTATTTACCATTGTTTCATCATTAGAACTAATTATATCAACATCACCACTTACCTCTGAAGTGTAATCACCATCATTATCTTCACTAGTTAACCCTACTTCTCCCACTGTTTTACCACTGTTATTTACGAATTCATTATTTGAATTACCACTCACCTGGTTAATTATTTCTTCACTATCGTTAACAACATTATTACCACTTACCTGTTTTAATTCAACTTCTATACTCTCTTTTGATTGACATCTATCTCCTTCCCACTTTTTGTCCCACTCATCAAAACGTTTATTTATATTATCATAATGTTTATTCATCATATCAAACGCCTTTTGCAGAAAATTCCTCATCTCATCCTGTGAATACTCTTCTTCGACCACCCCTACACTGTCATCATTATCACTAGGCCTATTTACTGTCTTATTTTCTACTACTATTACTTCAACTATCTTACCTTTATCATTGGTCATCTCACTATGTTTATTGATTTCTGCAAATATTCCTTCTTCTTGTTCTTCCATTCGGGTTAACCTATCGTCTAAATTACCCCATTCCTCGTCTGTCATCTCACCCACAACACATCGAAATTCACTCTCCCACTCATCCCACGCAAAATCAATATCATTACTTTGTCTTTTTGACATGTTTAAAGTTTATGTATACAACACTTTATATATAAAAACCCACTTTTTTCCTATAATCAAACGCCTAATACTACTGTGAATCACAACACAAACATAACCTACTCACACGTAAATACGTACTCTAAATATTGTTTACCAATTCGTCATTTCCACATCCTATTTTCTGTGCATTAAAATAGGTCTATCTCGTATAAATAAAATTAAACGAAAATCCTGGCAGGGTCACCATTTGTGACAATATAAAATACGCCGAAATATATAAATAAATAAAATACACTAACAGGACTTACCTGTGCACAGTCGCAACTACTTACCTGTTATTTAAATTTCACTCAGAAGATCAGGGTCGCCACGATTATTTTTTATAGGCTAAAATATCGAAAACCTTTACACTCCACCTTAAATAAAAAGGACAATTTTGCAATCTGACCACACCCAATTAATAATTCAGAAGGATTCCGGAACGTTTAGACGAATTTTGCAACACAGAAATGAGAAAGTGGTAATGACGAAATAACTTAGGCTAACACATATTTCAAATTAAACCAACTGATTTTAATGAATGTTAAAAGACACTGAAAAAATATGTTTTAAAATATACATTTATCCCTCAGATTTAACTAACATAAAATATCATCTAACTGTGACAGTACAAAAAAGTCTGATATAAAAAGTATGGTATGGAAGGTAGTAAACTATTGTATTTCGATGTTTTTAAAGTCATTTATATGGGTAATACAATTTCCCTTGGTTTTTGCCTACAACGACGCAGTTCCAAGACAACAAAATAATTTCAAGGACAGCAGTGTACGTGCAGATAAAAAGACTTATAATGGTTACAGCCACCAATAACGGCGCTACATGCTCCCGTTTCATTGGCCAACAACGCCAAACGTCATTCAAACAACAATGACGTGATTAGAATACGTAACTAACAAGGCGATTATATAACGAGAGACAAAGAACGATGACGTTTTACTCACACACACATACGTAAAATTTGCATAATTTCCGTCCCAGTCTGCAGAAGTTCATCATGGCGACAACACGCTAACAATAGTGCTGGCTTGAAATAGTCAGGTTTAAGTGTTGCAAAGTATTAACAATGTAATCAAAAGTAAAACAGTGTTAGTTACATTCAAAGTTTGGACAGTATAAAGTAATATTTTCAAAATTAAATGTAAACTCAGTGCAGTCAGGAAGATGTAACCACGCCGTTTGGAATCAACATGGGCACCTCTACCAGAACGTCCAGTCTACTTACAAGGGAAGTGACTAACCCAAAATTTTATTTAAAGAGCTCGTTTAATTAGAAAATGCAATTATAATGTGTACACATTCAAAAGTAAATTCAGAATGTCTGTATGGATGTGAGAGAGTGAGAGAGGTGTAAACGTTAGATGTCGACTTATAAATGGGGGTTGGTTTGCGTTAACGAATTAAATATAATAAAGAATCAAATGATCATGAAACTAAGGCATAACCAGTAAACCGAATTGTCTGAATTAGCGTTTAATTAAACATAAAGGAGTGGTGATCGTAAAGGGCTGAAATAAGTAATGGCCGCTATGTTAAGTTGTTATACTGTGTACACGATTTAAGAAATTCCTGAATAAATTACGATTGATGATAGTTGCTGCAATTAAACGTATTCTCATTTCCATGACCATCTCTGTCAGCAATCTCGCTGAGTTGAATCCTTGGACCTTAGGTAATTATAGAAATATCAAGATCGAAGTAAACAGAATCCCAAACTATGGTAAGTACCATAATTATGATGTACGTGACACACGTGCTTCATTCTATTATTGTAAACAAACCCGAATATAAGTTACTAGATATTTCATATGACAAATACATTTATATTTATTTAAATAAATTTGTAAAGTCACAAATGGCGCCCGAACTGGGACTATATAAATATATTTTATATAATAAGCCTGAATTGTGGCAGAGTGGACATTGAAAATGAGAATACGGTTGTAGGTTAGGTGGTAACGATAATTTAAAGCGACAAACCATTAACAATTTTTTATAATGGCAGAGAATAAAGAAAATAGTTCTTTATTAAGCATAACTGATAGTACGAATAACAGTCAAATAAGTATGACAGAGTCAGTAGTTATGAGTGAAGGAATTGTGCACTCAATGCCAGTTCCAAATAACAGGGTTGAGAATAACGAAATTATGAAGATGATGCAAAGGCTGTTTAGTGAACAAAAAAGCGAAATTAGAGGAATTCAGAATAATTTTAATATAAAATTTGACGAAATAAAAAACGAAATCGAAAAACAAAATTTTAATTTTGATAAACGAATTGATGAAATGCACACACGTTTCGATAAAACGGAAGAGAAAATAGTTGCATTAGTTAATGAGAAGTTTGATAGACAAAAGAATAAAGTAGATGAAAATTATGAGAGTAAAATGGGGGTAGAGAATAGTAGAGAATCAAATAAATTGAATGAAAATAAAGACAAGGTAAGTAGTAGTGAGAATTATGATAATAGAATTAAAAATATGGTGTTAGAAAATAATTGTGTGAGTATTGAGAGTGTAGCTTGGGGTGATAAAGAGAGATATATTGAGAGAGAGAAGTATTATTGGGAGAGTTATTATGAGAGATATTTTAAAAGAGAGAGATGTTTTGAAAGTGAGAGATATTGTGAGAGAAAGAGAGAAATAGAGATTTTTAAGATGAGTAGAACTTATGAAGAATTTATGGAAAAGTTAGGAATAGAGATGGTGTATAATAAAAGTAAATACTTACCTTGTAATGAAGCTGATATAGCAGTAGGAGAAGATGATAACGGAAATAATGACTTTATAACGTACCTAGTGGTGACTGATTATACTGGAGGTGACAGGACAATAACCAATCGTGACAGGTTATATGATGAATTGATAGGGAATAACCCTATTAATGATGACGGTTTTGTAAAATATAAGAATTTAAATGTGTATTATATTAATGATGTTAATATAATGTATTTAATAAAAAATAAATTGTACAGACCAAAGATAAGACTATTGTTTAACGATGGAGGGTAGAACTTCTATTCTGTTATGAACATTTAATTGTGTGGACAGTGTTTTTAAAAATGGACTGATTAGGACTGATTATGGTAAATGATTTCATGATTATGTGAATTGTATATTTTTGTGTATTGATGTCTATGTATTTGTGTATTTTTGCTGTTGTGTACTTTATGTATTTTTTTTATGTAAGCATGTATTGTATGATTTTAAATAACTGAAGAAAGTTTAAATGATATTGTGAGATTTAGATTCTAAATGGTTAATAAATGATTAAGCAGGTAATGTATTTGGATATGAAAGGTGTTGTTAGCAGATAAGTGATAAATTTTGTAATGGTGTATTAAGTTGAAATGTTGTAAAGAGTTTGGGTAGTAAGGATAAAATAGAGTTATTGGGAGTTAGGAAAAATAAAGTGTTGAGATGCTGATAAAATATAAAGAGGTGTTAGATATTTTAGGGACACAGTGGTTAGTAATTATATGTAGAGTTGAGTGATGTGAGTGGTAATTATATTTGTTGTTGGTGGTGATATTTTGTAATAAGGGTATTGGTGTAGGAGTCCAACGAGAGATGTTGAGACAGGAATGGACCGTTTAGCGCCGGAAAGGGTTATCTGAAAGGGGCAGGAACCGATAAGGGAATGAGTTGGTTAGAGGGAATACACACATACTAGTACAAAAATGAGCGGTGCCAGAGGCTTTAAATGGGATTTGTGAAGGGGGTTATTATTGAGATATTGGTGTCATATTATATTAATGGTTAGAAGCGGTTGTTAGTGGAAAAAAGAGGTGAGTAAGGTTAGGTTGACAAATACCAAAATAAGATAGAGAATAATAATAGAGAGTCACCCAAACTAGTACGGATAAAAGGGTTAGAAAGGGAAAATTCATAGTAGAAAGGTGATGTAACTGAAAGGTAAGGTAAACGGAAAGGTAATGATAAATGTGAAATTTTGTATAGAATCTAAATGAATGTTAAATATTAAAAGTTGAATAGAGAATTGTTGATAGGAAAAATGTTATAAAATTTTGCTACAAGTTATGTAAATTGTTTATTTGTGAATTGTTCAATGTTAGTGTTTAATGCTTATGATGTACAATGTTTTATTGTGTTTTATTATGTTGATAATAGTGTGTGGATAGGAGGTTACTACCAGGATAGTAACGATTATAATATCAAAATTTTGTATAGATTGGAGAATGGACAATTCTCTAGAAATGATTCTGTTATAAAGAAAGTTAAACATAAGAAAAGGTCGTAAAGAAATTATGAAGCTTTAAAATTGTTTGCCATGATATAGATATTGTAAGATTATATGAAGTAAAATATTAGGGTTAATGGTTGTTGCTCAAGCAATAAAATACATTGTTGTTTAGGTTAAGAACAATTGTTTTCATGTGATAAAGGGAATGAATAGAGTTGACGGAAGTCAGAAATGTGTACTAGGTACCGGATTGTTTAAAGGGGAAGCAATTTCTATCTTAATTCTTGATATACTTTGTTTGAAATTTTTAGAATTAAGCAAACCAACGCCCCAAAACGCAAACCAACATACTAAGAGGAAACATATCAGTTGTGGATATGGATATAGAGAAGGCCACGATTTTAAAATTTTGTATTGAATGTTTCAGAGTTTAGTTTTATGGTGTGGTGACCGCGGTCCTGAGCTGGCCGGTGAGTCAGAACAGGAGCATAAAGTGCCTCATGGCCTTATGGTGTAGGGATCTCTCAGGAGAAGTCCAGTAAGGTCAGAAGGTGCGAACCTCATCATTGGACCAAGGGTAAGTGATTGAATTTGTTTTTATTTTATAATAACACTACAGGGGGTTGTGGCTCCATATCTGAGCTGATCCTTTTAGAGAGGTGTGAATGAGTCAATGAAAGTTTTTGTGTCTCGACACAAAACCTTTCATTGAGGGGGTTTTGTGACAGTACAAAAAAGTCTGATATAAAAAGTATGGTATGGAAGGTAGTAAACTATTGTATTTCGATGTTTTTAAAGTCATTTATATGGGTAATACAATTTCCCTTGGTTTTTGTCTACAACGACGCAGTTCAAGACAACAAAATAATTTCAAGGACAGCAGTGTACGTGCAGATAAAAAGACTTATAATGGTTACAGCCACCAATAACGGCGCTACATGCTCCCGTTTCATTGGCCAACAACGCCAAACGTCATTCAAACAACAATGACGTGATTAGAATACGTAACTAACAAGGCGATTATATAACGAGAGACAAAGAACGATGACGTTTTACTCACACACACATACGTAAAATTTGCATAATTTCCGTCCCAGTCTGCAGAAATTCATCATGGCGACAACACGCTAACAATAGTGCTGGCTTGAAATAGTCAGGTTTAAGTGTTGCAAAGTATTAACAATGTAATCAAAAGTAAAACAGTGTTAGTTACATTCAAAGTTTGGACAGTATAAAGTAATATTTTCAAAATTAAATGTAAACTCAGTGCAGTCAGGAAGATGTAACCACGCCGTTTGGAATCAACATGGGCACCTCTACCAGAACGTCCAGTCTACTTACAAGGGAAGTGACTAACCCAAAATTTTATTTAAAGAGCTCGTTTAATTAGAAAATGCAATTATAATGTGTACACATTCAAAAGTAAATTCAGAATGTCTGTATGGATGTGAGAGAGTGAGAGGTGTAAACGTTAGATGTCGACTTATAAATGGGGGTTGGTTTGCGTTAACGAATTAAATATAATAAAGAATCAAATGATCATGAAACTAAGGCATAACCAGTAAACCGAATTGTCTGAATTAGCGTTTAATTAAACATAAAGGAGTGGTGATCGTAATGGGCTGAAATAAGTATTGGCCGCTATGTTAAGTTGTTATACTGTGTACACGATTTAAGAAATTCCTGAATAAATTACGATTGATGATAGTTGCTGCAATTAAACGTATTCTCATTTCCATGACCATCCCTGTCAGCAATCTCGCTGAGTTGAATCCTTGGACCTTAGGTAATTATAGAAATATCAAGATCGAAGTAAACAGAATCCCAAACTATGGTAAGTACCATAATTATGATGTACGTGACACACGTGCTTCATTCGATTAATGTAAACAAACCCGAATATAAGTTACTAGATATTTCATATGACAAATACATTTATATTTATTTAAATAAATTTGTAAAGTCACATAACCTATCAAGTATTCTAATAATTAAGGTAGCCCATTCTGCTCATCCACACTCACACTCGATTTAATGCTTTACCCCTTGATATTTCATATTCGATTCACGGTAATAGTATTTAATTCATGTTTTAATTCACTGTCCACTGCCGACCGAACACGTGTTTCTGTTATCCGATTCCCATTATAAAGATTACGTATTTAATTAATCACTCCATGTCACTACACCAACTGCCCGTCAATCACGGTAATATGGTTATTAATTTCTTGGGTCCCGGTCGGTCCTATTGAATTAATTACATTTTATGAGGACTCGACCAACCGGGCCCGAAACGAAACTGTAGGTGTCTGTAGCGGTACTCTGTTTCTCTTAGACTGCCTAATGTAGACTGGGTTGAGGTGGGAGGAAGCTGCCGTTCACTGCCACCTGATTTCATCGCTGTTCATAGCTGATTTGCTGTGGCTTACCAGCTATGAATATAACACATAGTGTGTTTTTTCCCAGTGTTGGCTGATGCTATTGGGCGCTGCTAGACTGACGTCATTAACAAGGAGGCAGTTCTTAGCTCCGTTTCCTGTAGCTTGGCTGGTTGATGTCACAAATTGTTCATTCATACGCCATTTTTTACAGCGCCGTTCGTTTCTCTCGGCGTCCCAACAGCGCGCATGCTTGAGTCATTGAGTGCGTGCATCGTCACACTTATACAGAGTTCTGAGAATTCGAGGGTGATGCAAATTCCTTGCCTGGTTACACAACAGAAACTGCGTCTTGTCTTTGTTCTAACACTGTTCTCTTGCCACGTGGTCTGTTACAATGGAAATAACGTTTGCACAATATTTTTTACAAAACCCCCCAAAATATGAAATAAATAAAAATACAAATACCCCATACCCGCAATAAATGAAATGACCCCAATTTGACACGTTACAAATAAGAACCACAAATAAATAAAAGTATAATGAAATAGTCTTGAACAGTAACCAAATGTACAATAAAATTAAGAAAAAAAAAGTGTATAGAGTAAGAGTTGCCAGTGGACCAAGGTGAAACAATAATATAGTACCCAAAGAACAAATCTTCATTGTGACCCACAAACCAATTTATTGATGTTAATAAGACTAAACAACCATTTAGAAATAGCATCAAAAAGTGTAAAGTGAACCAGTGCTAGTTTGGGTATTATAAAAAATAAACCTTATGTTTCATTCTTGGCAACCACAAACAGTGTATATAATGAAATATACAACTTTAAGTGACTTATAATTTGTACCATGTGAATGTAATACCTGTAGTAATATCAAGCTATAAATCTGTTTGAAGTGACATTTCTTTAAAGAATGAGTAAAAACAGATTTAATCATAAAGTGACAGGGTACAAATTACCCAATACCATATTTAAAAGACAGATTAAAAAACTGCATCGTTCAATTTAATATAAGAGATAGCAAATAAGAATATAGGTATAAGGTTTTGTGAATATAGAATAGGGACTTTAAAAATGTATTAGGTATAAGGACATTTATTAAGTTTGGAACCACTAACATCCTAACTGTAAATATATTTATTACTTGTATTTATAGTAATAATTAAGTAAGATGTTCGTTGGGAAAAACCTCCTTTGTAAATAATATTTCTGTTAGTAATAAGTGTTGATTGTAAAAAATGTCTGAATGGTTGAAGACAACCATCATTTGGAAAATATTTCTTATTTGTTTAACCGTTTATAGTATTGAAACCAATACTAATTATTGTTATGTTTAATTAAAAAAATGTTTAGTTTATAATACCATGTTTAAAAAGTCAGAGAGGGTATAACACAGTATGTATTGTTTGTATAAAAATTTGTAAGAAAAAACTTGTTAAAAAATCTAGGCAAAATGATGAAAACTAAACTTCATCAAAACAGAGAAATTACTCACTTAAATACATTTAAACTACAGGGATTTAGATAAAATAAACCAGAGATGAAGCCATCTAATTACAAAAACATATTAGAAAGATTTTGTAAAATTATAGCCAGAATCATAAATAAAAATGGAAATGACAGAACTCAAAAATTTGGAGAGGGGAGTCATATATTCCAACATAATATTTTAAAAATTAACCAATTCAAATAATTACAAGAAACTAAGGGAATATAAACCTTTTAATACAATATGAGATTATTAATTATAAATATAAATTAAAAATGGCAGAATTTGCATAATGACAGGAAGCTGATTGTGGAAATTTACCAAATACAAAATGAAAGTAAAATTACCAATTTTAGACAAAAAAACATAATAAAACGGCATTATTCAATATTAAAATACGCTGAATGAACTGAAGGATAAAATTAAGTAACATCTAGCAAATAAATTTGAATAATAACCAAAGTTTAGGCAGTTACATAATGTAATTGAAAACATGCACAGGATGCAAAATTATATTTGAACAATGTAAGGAATAATATTGTATTGGCTAAGATTTTAGTCGAAAGTGAAGGAAGTAGGGAGTTGATTATTGGATATTGTACGGTGCACTTGACGAGCGTAATATAACCAAGTTAACCTAACTAATAGTTCGGTAATGGCGAGTCAGTGAACGGCACATTTTTGAAAATCGTGAGTGGCGAGTAAAACCATTTTGTAACGTCTACATAGTGACAGAAACAATTACTAAAGACTAAATAACACTGAACAGCACCTAACTACACCGAATAACACTATTAAACACCAGAAAACAGTATACACCATAACCATAAATTAGTGCCTGAAGGACAAAAAAGTGAACGGAATTATACATACACCGATATACAAAAGACAACACAGAAACTTCACTCAAGACACTACACAACATCAGAAGGAAGATTTGCTGACACCAGGACGTGAATACTACAAGAAAATCTCTTATTTGGAACGTCGCATTTACGAAGGGCATTTTGACCAACTCGACGGCAGCCATTTGCAATTGTCATTTTCACTCAATCGAACGTAGCCTTCTAGTTCCGTCAGCTATACGGTTCGACAACAAATTATTTTATTTCAATTTCTATTCAATATATGTACCTAGTATTAAGAATTACTTGTTGTAACGTTATACTTTTTTAATATTGGCCCGATTTCTCTGACTTTAACCATAATTAGCTGTTAAAAGAACCTGATTGAATTTTATATATCAAAAACTTGTAACTTTTCGATACCCTGAGAGTCGATTTTATAATCGACAAGAGTCTTATAATCAATTGTCCAATAAAACATTTATACTTTTCATAACAAAATAGTTCTTTCTTTATTAAAACGTAACAATTTACAATTAATTTAATTTAAACATAAACTACAAGAATTTCACCACGTCAGAAGGAAGATAACCTCCAAAAAGAAAAGTAAACAAATATCGATTGTCCCTGGAGACAATCTTATAAGTGGTTGGAGTTTATTGAAAATACAAGAACTTTAATAAAATTTCCTAGAGAAGTGAGACACGTTTCAAAACTTCATGAAACACAATTAATTAATTGGTCTTAATTAATTAATCTATAAAAAAGGAATTTTTTTTTATTATAAAATTTTTTTTTCTCTTCAAACACAATTTTTATTCCTTCCACAAACCTTTTTAAGAACATTTTTTTTAACACTACTCCTATACAGATTTAACACTGTATAACAGGTTTCATTACATTTGGACTCGATCTACAGTGAAACTAAAGGAAGAGTTTCAGACCAGGAAGACTTTGAAAACCACACCAAGTACACACCAAGTAAACACCAGAATTGAGTTTTATTACAAATTGGCGCCCAACATGGGGCTTTAATTAGCGATTAAAAGGCCACTACAATCTGCCCAATCACTAATTGCAGTTCGGCAGCAGCTATAAGGTCAGGAAAAGGGAATAACGACAAGCAAAATGGCAGAACTAACACAAAAAGAAGATACGAGCACGGAGAGGATAATGGAAATGTTCTCGGAATTTACGGAGGATCAAAAATCGATGATGATGCTAAGGCTCCTACAAAAAATGAATAAGAAACTAGATGATCAGAATAAGAAACTGGATGATTGGGCCGAGGAAAGGAGAGAGGACAGATTAAAAAGAGAAGAGTTAAGAAAAGAGAAGACCGAAGAAATAAAATATGATAGTAAACCAGAACCAGAAGAAGTATCAAATGATAAAACGCAGGAACAAGTAAGGGTAGTACCTGAAATTGAAACTAACCGAAACCAGGAAAATATTAAACAAAGGAAAAGGAGAATGTATCCAAGAAATTTAATAAAAACGAAGGAAGAGTTGGAGATGATGAACCATGGGTTAATTGATGGCAATAATATACCAATTACCTATGACAAAGACATCATGAATTCTAGGAATTATAGGAGGAGAATTGAAGTAATTTCAGAAATAATTTACCACAATGCAGTAGCATACCACTGGGAAAGGACCAGAGATAAACAGAATACAACATGTAGACCAGATCAATTTCAGCGCAGGACTGGACAGTGTATTCCAGAAAGATGGAAATGTGACATCTTACCAGGCTGTGATGATGACACAGATGAATCACCAGAATGTATTCCATTAGCATGCCATCTAGGACAGTTCCAGGGTACAGTTACAATAAAATGTGTTCCTTCAGGGTGGATATGTGATGGTAAACCAGTTTGTGTGGCTTCAGATGAGCAAATAATTAATAACTCAGATGAAGATCCTCACATATATTTTTCAGGTAATTCAACATATAAACCAGAGAAGTATTGGTATATCAAACAATATGATAAAGGGAACCAGATAAACTTGGTGGCCAACAAAGAAATAACAGCAAGGAAAACTGAAACAAGCAACAGAGTAACCGCAGTGAAAATGAAATACCAGGCGGAAACCAGAGATGTCACAAGTACTGGAATAATTATGAAGACCATGATCGTTCGGAAAATAAGGGCAACTGAAATGATGGACCCTGGTTAAAACAAATACCAAACACTACCAAGAAAATGGACGGACGTCATGATAACCGACTACGGCGAAAAACAATGGTGAAGGAGACGAAACAAATATCATTGAAAGGAAATGATACGAATAATAATCATAGAAACAAAACTGGGTTTTATGAATGAAGAGTATTTAAGAAAATGAACATTATAAATAAAAATAAGAGCAACTGAGCGACATAAAGAAAATCATCCATCCTCCTGGGTATATAAAAGAAAATAAAATTTATAAGGAAAGAAAAAGAGAAGATCAACTTATTAAAGTATAAATAAAATGGGCCTGTATAGAGTACAAAATAGGACCATATGTGGTGGTAAAGGATAAACATAACAATACTTATGAACTGAGGGAAATCGTTTCCGGAAGAGTCAAAGGTGTGTACAATCAAGCATCTATGAAAAAGTATTATGAAGAATGAGTTGGGAATTTAGAATTTGAATAACATAAAAAGTCTAAAATAAATGTAAGCACATCTTACAACCTAATAATTATGAGAAAAACTTCATGGCAAAATAAAAGAAAGGAATTTTGAATTTGGAATTTAAACAACAGATAAACTCTAAAAACAATTGTAAGCACAACTTACTACCTAATATTTTTGAGAAAAAACTTTATGGCAAAATAAAAGAAGGAATATTGAATTTTGAACCAATAAATTCAAAAACAAAAGTAAGCACGTCTTACAACCAAGTATTTATGAGAAAAAACTTTATGGCGAAATAAAAGGAAGATTTTGGAATTTAATATACAAAAAATTTAAAAATGAAGTAAGACCAACTTACTATGACTAACTTGTGAAAAAACTTTATGTTAAATAATTAAAAAGAATTTGAATTTAAAGAAATACCAAAATATTCAGAAATAATTGTAAGATCACCTTACTATAAACAATTTTGAAGGAAACAATTTTGGGAATAAATGAATGAAACAGAATTTGAACTTTGATAAAACGTCAAAACTCTGAAACAAAGTAAGATCAACTTATTACAATGATTTATGAGAAATGTTATGGAATTAAATAAAAAGAAGAATTTGAATTTTGCATAAAACTAACAAAGTTCTAAAAATAAATATGTGCCATTTATAATTAAATTTAGAAGAAAATAAAATGATTAATTCAGAAAAAAGAATTAAATTTAATCCAGAATAAATGTGTATATCTAGCATTTGAAGGAGTAGAGAAGAAAAACAAAAAAGAGTGTGATATACAAGAGAAGGCAAAAATTGGGAAGCAAAGAGAAGAAACTGTTATTATAATAAAATTATAAAAAATCCAAGAAAGAAAAACAATAAAATAATAATGAGAACAACCTATGATTAATTACTTATGAAACGATAATGGAAACAGTTAATCAAGAAAAAGGAATACGATATTACTCAGTTCTGAAGAAGCAAAGAAGAACAACTCATACCAAACATATGGAGAAGATGATTTTGAACAAATGATAATAATAAAACCTATATGAAATTTAAAGAGAAGAAGTACCACATGAAATATAATATAAATGAATGCAAAGGCGGATTAATAACTTTCTAAGAGAAAGGAAAGAACAAAATGTTTAAATAAAATGATCAAAATAACAACCTGAATATCTAATATAAAGATACAAATTTAAAAAATTAAATATAATATATTAAGACCATTCAAATAGTGAATAAGAAAATATTATATATAAAGACCATGCTAACACTGTAAGTAACCAGAAGGAGGTATAAAGAGAATGAAGATGGAGAAGAAAAAGAGTTACACTATAACCAGTAACAAGAGTTATTAAGAAAAGTTTTCAACCATAATTAAAATAAAAATATCAGACAAGTTAAGAGTTCAGAAAAATATATATATAATGAGTATAATAATAATTATGAAGATTTATTAAGATAGAAAATGTGAGAGAATCTGAGAAACTACGAAGTGAAGAATCCAAAGATATTTTTATTAGTCGAAAATGAGACTACTTTTTATTTATTTATTCGATGACTGACTGAAGATAATTCCAGCAGCATTATGTTTTTTGAGCAGAGATGAATATGCCTCTGGACTCAAATTGTAGAAGTGGTGTATGGCCAGCAGAGATTGTGTAGCCTACAGTGCCCCTCTGAACTGCCCCAGCCCACGTGATAGGGAATGTTAGGGAATTAATATCCCAAGGATGCAACACGAAGTTTATAGAGAAAGAAAATGTATTACAATAATAATAATAATATATCTCAGAAGACACTAACTATCCAAGAAGGATCAAAAGTAAAATAAGTGACTATATATTGCAACGAATCACAGGATCATGATAGGCGGGGCAAGTTCATATATTACACAGACAATGGACATTCATATTATATTGGTAGATGGTTAAGTTTGGTTGTTATCAATTGTATTTAGTAAGGTTAAGGGTTTAGTTTAAAAAAACTGTGCATTATTATTTATGGTTATTCATGTGCTGTGTTAGTGGAAATGTGCGCGCGTGCGCGAGTGGGAAACGTTTCCCGGGCGGTGCGTGAAGTATTATCGTTGTTTTGACATTAGCTGAACTGAGACATGTGTATCGCTACAATCCCTATACCTGTTGGACTATTGTTTACGTTCATGTATATTATTAGTATGTAGGCAGTCATGCATGAGATACGGGTAGTCTGATTACCGCTATGCATGCTGTTACAAAGTAAATGCACTCTACTGCATGAAAAGTGCATGGTCACTTTTTACTAACCATGTGACTTCCATCCACCAATAGAATGCTGACTGGTGGTTGGAAATTTTCTTAAGCCTGTCGTTACACAGCCAGTTCTTCTACGCCATCTACCGCGAACGGGTCGTGCACTCCTTGTACAAGAATTCTACCGCTTGCAAGGTGTTGTAAAAACTATTCGTCGTTAGTGAAACGGGAAGACTCAGAACTGTGTGTGTAGTACATTTGCACACATCAGTGTTTTAACGCATTGTGCGAAAAATTACAAGCAGTTCTTCACTGCTGCTACCGCGAACGGTACATACAATCCTTGTACAAGACTCTACCGCTTGCAAGGATCTGTTAAGACTTTTCGGGGATAGTAACGCGTGTGACGCATAACAATTGATTTTATATCTTTACACACGATATTAATATTGTAGTATTACATGTGTAAGAAGTGAGTGTAACAGTATCATTAATTGTTACGCAATAGTTCCATCAAGACGTTTCCGTGCTAGTGCAAGATTTCCTCATAGGGTGGTCTGCTGATCGCGGTAGACCTTTGTATTCGCGAGAACACTTGAAGAAGCCGGAGAGGTATAAGCTCAATATACCGTTATTAGTTTAAACTCACTGTCACCTGAGATATTACTTGGTCTTAAACTCTATATAAGTTTTGCGAGAAATAAAAACCGTAGTACCGTTGTGTGTGCGAAGTGTCGGATTCATCGTGGGAATTGTAGGACATCAGCCCAGCTGTTATAGGACATCAGCCCAGATGTTATAGGACACCTGCCCAGCTGTTACAGGACATCAGCCCAGCTGTTATAGGACACCAGCCCAGCTGTTATAGGACACCAGCCCAGCTGTTATAGGACCAGCCCAGCTGTTACAGGACGCCAGCCCAGCTGTAAACGTTTCTGGTGAAACGTCTGTCATTTGTAAGCCACACCTGACGAACCATCTATACCGCAAAGACCGGCCCTTCTCTTCAACAACATCATCGTGGGAGTCTTCTTATGTAACGTATCACGTCTTGCGTATGAACATTATTTAACATTTTAAAAGAAAGACTCTATATCAAACATTACATTCTGTACATTTCAAATATACCATATAAACTATAACTTGTGTTTGTACAATAAATAATCTTAAACCCTCCAATATAGACTTGTAATTTGAAATACACATACTATCATATCCTATGCGCCAATAGTTTAGTAATTTGTGTTGTCGCAATATATAAAATTAATTAAACTCAAACATAAAAAGTCGATATAGAAATGGAGAGGAAAATGAAATATAAGAACTAATGAAATTCTCATAATAAGAAATTATTTCATCCATAAACATGTCTGAAATAATTACTTCTGGAGGAGAGCAATCTGTAGCGTGACAGATAAACGCATAATAATGAATGGTATTGATCATTAGAATAATAAGATTATAACATTTAAATCCGAAGAAAGCATTAAATTTAATATAAAGAATTAATTCATAGCAACTGTGCAGAACAGTCATTGTTGTTATCAAAAGTATGAGTTCAGATAAAAGCGAGTTACTAGTGATGAGTCATCGAATATAACCCAGGAAGGTAAGAAGTAAACAAAGAAACAACAGAGTATTACTAAACCCACAACGAGGATAAATAAATGAAAAAGAAACCCTGAATAAGGCAAGGTCCACCATAAAAGGTGAAGTATTTCTAGAAACCAGAAGAAGATGAAGAAATCCCAAGAAACCCGATGGCATCAAGAAGAAGATGGAGAACATTCCAGTCCAAGAAGACAGAAGAAAAGAAGACACCATTGAAGAAAGAAGAAGAAGACAGCATCATGAAGAAGAAGGAATGCTCTTATAAAAAACACCCATATCCCCATGTCCCAATCTAAATAAGAACCACAAATAAATAAACGTATAACGAAATAGTCTTGAACAGTAACCAAATGTACAATAAAATTAAGAAAAAAAAGTGTATAGAGTAAGAGTTGCCAGTGGACCAAGGTGAAACAATAATATAGTACCCAAAGAACAAATCTTCATTGTAACCCACAAACCAATTTATTGATGTTAATAAGACTAAACAACCATTTAGAAATAGCATCAAAAAGTGTAAAGTGAACCAGTGCTAGTTTGGGTATTATAAAAAATAAACCTTATGTTTCATTCTTGGCAACCACAAACAGTGTATATAATGAAATATACAACTTTAAGTGACTTATAATTTGTACCATGTGAATGTAATACCTGTAGTAATATCAAGCTATAAATCTGTTTGAAGTGACATTTCTTTAAAGAATGAGTAAAAACAGATTTAATCATAAAGTGACAGGGTACAAATTACCCAATACCATATTTAAAAGACAGATTAAAAAACTGCATTGTTCAATTTAATATAAGAGATAGCAAATAAGAATATAGGTATAAGGTTTTGTGAATATAGAATAGGGACTTTAAAAATGTATTAGGTATAAGGACATTTATTAAGTTTGGAACCACTAACATCCTAACTGTAAATATATTTATTACTTGTATTTATAGTAATAATTAAGTAAGATGTTCGTTGGGAAAAACCTCCTTTGTAAATAATATTTCTGTTAGTAATAAGTGTTGATTGTAAAAAATGTCTGAATGGTTGAAGACAACCATCATTTGGAAAATATTTCTTATTTGTTTAACCGTTTATAGTATTGAAACCAATACTAATTATTGTTATGTTTAATTAAAAAAATGTTTAGTTTATAATACCATGTTTAAAAAGTCAGAGAGGGTATAACACAGTATGTATTGTTTGTATAAAAATTTGTAAGAAAAAACTTGTTAAAAAATCTAGGCAAAATGATGAAAACCAAACTTCATCAAAACAGAGAAATTACTCACTTAAATACATTTAAACTACAGGGATTTAGATAAAATAAACCAGAGATGAAGCCATCTAATTACAAAAACATATTAGAAAGATTTTGTAAAATTATAGCCAGAATCATAAATAAAAATGGAAATGACAGAACTCAAAAATTTGGAGAGGGGAGTCATATATTCCAACATAATATTTTAAAAATTAACCAATTCAAATAATTACAAGAAACTAAGGGAATATAAACCTTTTAATACAATATGAGATTATTAATTATAAATATAAATTAAAAATGGCAGAATTTGCATAATGACAGGAAGCTGATTGTGGAAATTTACCAAATACAAAATGAAAGTAAAATTACCAATTTTAGACAAAAAAAACATAATAAAACGGCATTATTCAATATTAAAATACGCTGAATGAACTGAAGGATAAAATTAAGTAACATCTAGCAAATAAATTTGAATAATAACCAAAGTTTAGGCAGTTATATAATGTAATTGAAAACATGCACAGGATGCAAAATTATATTTGAACAATGTAAGGAATAATATTGTATTGGCTAAGATTTTAGTCGAAAGTGAAGGAAGTAGGGAGTTGATTATTGGATATTGTACGGTGCACTTGACGAGCGTAATATAACCAAGTTAACCTAACTAATAGTTCGGTAATGGCGAGTCAGTGAACGGCACATTTTTGAAAATCGCGAGTGGCGAGTAAAACCATTTTGTAACGTCTACATAGTGACAGAAACAATTACTAAAGACTAAATAACACTGAACAGCACCTAACTACACCGAATAACACTATTAAACACCAGAAAACAGTATACACCATAACCATAAATTAGTGCTTGAAGGACAAAAAAGTGAACTGACTTATACATACACCGATATACAAAAGACAACACAGAAACTTCACTCAAGACACTACACAACATCAGAAGGAAGATTTGCTGACACCAGGACGTGAATACTACAAGAAAATCTCTTATTTGGAACGTCGCATTTACGAAGGGCATTTTGACCAACTCGATGGCAGCCATTTGCAATTGTCGTTTTCACTCAATCGAACGTAGCCTTCTAGTTCCGTCAGCTATACGGTTCGACAACAAATTATTTTATTTCAATTTCTATTCAATATATGTACCTAGTATTACGAATTACTTGTTGTAACGTTATACTTTTTTAATATTGGCCCGATTTCTCTGACTTTAACCATAATTAGCTGTTAAAAGAACCTGATTGAATTTTATATATCAAAAACTTGTAACTTTTCGATACCCTGAGAGTCGATTTTATAATCGACAAGAGTCTTATAATCAATTGTCCAATAAAACATTTATACTTTTCATAACAAAATAGTTCTTTCTTTATTAAAACGTAACAATTTACAATTAATTTAATTTAAACGATAAACTACAAGAATTTCACCACGTCAGAAGGAAGATAACCTCCAAAAAGAAAAGTAAACAAATATCGATTGTCCCGGGAGACAATCTTATAAGTGATTGGAGTTTATTGAAAATACAAGAACTTTAATAAAATTTCCTAGAGAAGTGAGACATGTTTCAGAACTTCATGAAACACAATTAATTAATTGTTCTTAATTAATTAATCTATAAAAAAGGATTTTTTTCTTATTATAAAATTTTTTTTTCTCTTCAAACACAATTTTTATTCCTTCCACAAACCTTTTTAAGAACATTTTTTTTAACACTACTCCTATACAGATTTAACACTATATAACAGGTTTCGTTACATTTGGACTCGATCTGCAGTGAAACTAAAGGAAGAGTTTCAGACCAGGAAGACTTTGAAAACCACACCAAGTACACACCAAGTAAACACCAGAATTGAGTTTTATTACAATATTTTGTTTATTCTTATTTATTTTTTGGTGACAAACATCATCACACCATTTACTTTATCTACCTAATTATCCCTTTGAACTTGGTTTTTTTTACTTATTTTGCCTTTCTATTCTTTACTATATTTTTCTTTTCTAATCTTTACTAGCTAACCATGGTAACACTATTACTTTGACTCTTTATGGGATTTTTTCCCTGAATACCATTGTATTCCTAATCTACAATTACCGGTACTCTTAATCCTAATAACAACAATATTCTTATTTACTAGCACTTTTCGCTGTTAAACAGTAGTGTTTATCACTGGTTTTTAGGTGTCTATACCTATCAATAGGGTTTATATTTATTTTGTGGGTTTACACTGGCACTTTGCAATTTTTTATGGTATTTTAAGTGTTACTAGTGGGTATTCCCTAACATTAAATTCTCTTTCTCACTTAATCATGTTTACTATCTATCTATCTCTCACTTCACAATGGTTAGTTATACTGTTAACAAGTTTCATATCATTATAGAGTTATTTATAACAGTTAATCTCTATTTCTTTGGTTAGTGTACTTTAATTTGTTTTTACTGTATTTGATTTTCATAATTATCATTTACATTTATTATTTATTTGATTCTAATAATTATCATTTACATTTATTATTTCTCATTTCCTTTCCTTTATGATTTGTTTGTGTCTTTCTATATCTTCTCATTTGATTTCATTTGTTTCATTTATATTTTGTGTATTTCCTTTTCATTTACCTTCTCATTTGATTTCATTTTATTTGGTCAATCACTTGGGTTGGGTCATAGTTGTTTGTTGCATCATAGTCATTTTATTTTCATTAGTTTAAACAGTTAATATAGTTGATTCATAGTTTTCCCCTGGTATTGGGGTGGCTTGTTTGTGTTGTAACAATATTCAGGAATTGATCTTCAAGAAATCATTTTTGTTTGATCTACAATCTTTCTCTTTTCTTAAACAATATTTCTGAATATTTATTTTGATTTCTTTATAATATTTACTTATTTTAAAAGTAAATTAAATTTGTTACATATTAGAAATGTCAAAAATGTTATTTTCCAAGGTGTGGGTGGACTTTCCTGTTTTACTCTTTCGTATGTCTACCACAGTCTGCAATAAGCCAGTCAGTAATAATGGTAAAATTTATAATATAGCCTATTGTAAAAATTTTGAGTGTTTGTAATAATATATATAATGTACTATAATATAATATACGAGGTGGTGTGTTCAAAAAAAGACCAAAATATTTGTGCAGCACATCCACCTGCGCATAGAGCGAGCTGCACAATTAAGTGCTGCTAGCGACAGGTTTTGACTCAGGAATGCCATTATCTCCATCCTCTCATGATCACCAATCTTCGAGCTACACGCGCTGTAGTGGGCACGAGCACACACCCTCCAACGGATTTATAACAAAGTGAGAATGAAGATCTTAACACAACGTGTGTGTATAGAATTTTGCTGCTAACTCTGTAAAATCTTTACAAACCAATTTCCATTGCATTCCAAAGTTGTCATTACAATTTGCATTGGTATGCAGTTGTTGACCGATTTCAAAATGGGTCTCTTTCTGATTGTTGTCAACAAATGCAATAAGAATTTTTCAGTGATACGATACATTTAAATTTTTCTATCAAAATTTAATTTTATGATCTTATATGGATGCGCATTCTCTCATAAAGTCTCGGCAGTTAACGATAATTTACAATTACCACATCACAAGCTCTTTTCCATTTTTACCTCTTTAAAACTTCTTAAAATAATCGTTCGCCTCAAGCAGGCCTCCACAAATGATTTGTTGAACAAGTAAAATGTCTCTGTAAAGTTTTAACTTAGTTCTGCCACAAACTTTCATATGCACACGTTGTTATTCGAGGTCTTTCTTAATCACTTTGACCCCGCTCAATCTGGTATAGCTCAAAGACTAATGCTGATAGCAGGAAAAAATAAATGGCAGTTTGTTGTCAAAAAATAATCGCTAGGGGCGCTTAAAGTCACAGCGCGTTGTTTGTGCAGGTTGATATGGTATTCAAAAAGTTTGGTCTTTTTTTGAACACACCTCGTACAGTATATAAGTATTTATAAAATTGTTTTTGCAATTTGTAAATATTTTGTATTTGAAACATAATGAAACTCCAATTTAAAAAGTAGGCTGGCAAACAATATGTATAAGAAAATTATTTATGTACTCTTGTATATAAAACTGTAATATAAATATATATTTTTTATATTTTTTCAAAAACTGGTTACATAAAAATATTTAACAATATGGTAGATGTCTGCATGTTCTACAAATTACACGTGAAGGTGAAAACTGAAACAGCTTAATATTGATAACTACTAAAAAATTTACAGGTTATTTTTAGAAAATAAATGCTAAAATTTATATGAACAAATCTGTAACCACTTTGGCTTTCTTGATCTAGAACTAATCCTCAAGCGTGGCTTTTTTGCAATGTGAGGTTTTTGCAGGCTCTTCAAATTGCACCAATCACTTTTTTATGCAAAAGTCTATTGTTTTATACAGAGTCACAGAAAATCTGTAATTTATGTTCACAATTAATCTCTTATACATGTGATTGAAATTACATTTTTAAGCTTTCAACAGCAATAATCTTAAAATGTATTGTTTGTCTTATTATAATAAATTAGGTGGGTTTTGTCTGGGATCAATTTACAAAAAAAAGTAAAAAATTTTACTATTAAGTTAGCATAATTTGTTCATATGCCACTAATATGATGCCAATTTAGACAGATTCAGCATTCTTACCTTATATTAAAAAAAAAAAAAAAAAATTAACAACATAGCAAACAAATTTAAGTTTTATCCTAATGATTTTCAAATACAGGCTATACATGTACAGACCAGTGAAATGAAATTTTTACAATCAGTACTAGGAATATCATGGAAGGACCGGCTAAGAAATTATGATATAAGGAACATCCTTGGAATATACAACCTAAACAAAAGGCTGAAGCAATGCAGACAGGATTGGATAGAAGACCATGTTGAAAGCATGCATGAGAATCAAATTTTGGTTTATAATCCAAAAGGATGGCAGAATATTCGAAAACCAAAGAAAAGATTTATTGAATTAATGAAGTTGTGTTAGTGGTTATAATCACAAACAAAATCACAGGATCTGAAGATGAGCTCTGAAGCTTGAAAGTGCTAATCAGAAAGAAATATTTTCTATAGTGGTGTGCTACAATATTATTTTTGTTTGCAAAGAAACAGTGGTCGGACCAAGGAGTATGCAATAGATTGTAAGGTCCATAGCCTGAAGAAGAAGATTTTCAAATAGGACAAAATGATTTTAAATTAAAAAGTCATTGTTTTCCATTGATTGTAATCAATTTACACAAGCTTAGTGATTGTAATTTGTGTGGGGGGAGGGGGTAAGTAGAATTAACTGCTTAACAGATTCCTGCTGTTTACAGCTGCATGAAGCACAGATTGTGGCTACTTTCAGTTTATTTTGTGTATTCCATAGAATGTATAATTTACATAATGGAAACTTGGTGTTCAGTACATTGGTAACTGAATTCTACAATCTTTAAAATGTTAAAAAGTTGGTTTCCATAGAGACTGAACTACCGGCTGTCACAGACCTGTTGTAGAAATGTATCACAAGGGAATCTGTCAAGATTCAAAGAAGATCAGATGCTCTCAACAAATGGATGACAGCCTCTTGTCTTTTACATTAACAGCAAAAAAGAAAACTCGTTCAAATGTCTCAAAAACTTGGATATTCAAAATATTAAACTCAATAGATAGACATGACAAATAATTGAATATATCCTACAAAATTGATCTATTTTATAATATTGTAAACATATTTTCATTTTAGTACTCAGTCACTTGTTGACTTCATACAGCGAAAACCATTTCCAGCTGGGGGTAAGAAGTGAAGACATGATCAAACACTGAACATGTTTGACAAATTCACTCAAATATTTTAATTCTGCAAACCTTACATTTGGAAATTAATTCATTTTATTTACAAACATTTCAGTAATCTCAATCTCTATCAATATATTGTTAAATACCACTTGTATTAACGACTTGGAACACTAAGTTTTTTATAAGTAAAAGCATAAAGTTTTACCTTACAGCCTGAACCAGTTTTCGCCTTTAAAAGGCTTCTTCAGAGGCTGCCGCTGGTAGTGCTGTCCGTCCTGTTGTGGGCGATGGAATCGAATTTTGAAAGATCGATGCTGTGTGTGTGGGGTGAGATATGTTCGAATAATGCGTGTGATTTGAATTGTGTCTGTTCGTTTAGGATGTCGTTTTTATTTGTTTTTGTGTGTTTGTATATTTCCAATTGTTCTAGAGTGTCTAGTTTTCAGCCTTTTGTGTGTACGTGTAGAATGTTCATGTTATTGTCGATGTTTTTATATGTGTGGTTTGCTTCAATGAGGTGGTTTCCAAAGGTGGATTCTGTAGTGGAGTGGAGTGCCTTTGTGTTCAATGTATCTCTGTTTGAAGCTACGTCCTGTCTGGCCTATGTAGAATTTGTTGCAATTTGAGCAATTTAGCTTGTAAACACCGGGTAGATCGAATTTGTTTTGTGCTTTGTGCGTGTGTTTTGATAGTGTGTGTTCTGTTTTGTTAGTAGTTTTGTAAGCGATTCTGTATCCTGCTTTTTTGAATTTGTGGGCTATTTTTTCAGTTTGTTTGTTGATGTATGTTAGTGTTGTGAATTTGTTGTTTTCTGTCTTTGTCTGTTGTTTGTTTTGAGTTTTATGTAGGAGTTTACTGACTATTGTTCTGTCATATCCGTTAGATTCTGCTAGATATTTTATCGTGTTTAGTTCGTATTTGTAGTCTTTTTCATCTAAGGGGATCTTGTTAAGTCTATGTATCATGGTTCTGAAGGCAGCTAGTTTGTGTTGTATTGGGTGATTGGAGGAGTTGTGTATTAGTGTGTCAGTTGTAGTTGGTTTTCTGTATATACTGAATTTGTGCCTGTGTTCTAGTTTTGTGATGGAGAGGTCTAAGAAGTTTATGGTATTGTTGTGTTCGTATTCGGCAGTAAAGGTTATGTTTTTATGTATTTTGTTTATGTGCGTTAGTAACTGTTCACATTGTCTTTTGCTTCCCCTGTATAGTATTAGATGTCATCAACGTATCTGTGCCAATATAGTATTTTATGTGAGTGTCTGTCATTGTTTGTGAGTATTTTTGTTTTTTCTAAGTGTTGGAGGAAGACTTCTGCTAGAATGTTGGATATGGGGGAACCCATGGGTAGGCCATCATTCTGTGTGTAGTATTTATTGTTATAAGTAAAGTAGTTTTGTTTTATGATAATGTTCAGAGTTTCTGTTATTTCGTTGATAAGTTCATTTGGTGTGTTGTTCTGTTTGAGTTTGTTTTGTAGGATGGTGATTGTTTCAGAGATGGAGATGTTTGTGTACAGGTTTTTAATCTCAAAGGAGGCTAATGTGGCATTATGGGGGATGTGTATGTCTTTTATTTTTGTTACTAGGTCTATGTTGTTTTTTACTGCAATGTTGTTGTCTAGTTGTGTGTGTTGTCTGATAATTTTGTCTAGATATTTTGCGAGTTTGTGTGCAGGGGCATTACGGTAGTTGATAATGGGGCAGATCGGAATATCTTCTTTATGGATTTTGGGAAGCGCTTGGATGGTAGGGGCTGATGGTCAGATTTGTTTCATGTAGGGCTTTTGTTTATGTGTCATTATGTGTTTGGCTTTGTTGACTAGTTGTTTTACTGTGTTTTGGTATCTGTTGGTGGGGTCGTGTTTTAGTTCTGTGATGTTGTTCTGTTCCATGAAGTTTTGTACTTTTTTTTGTAGGTTCTCTGTGGGGATGATTACAGTCGTGTTGCCTTTATCTGCTTTTACAAATGTGATGTTGTGTTTGTGTGCCTTTTCCCTCAGTTTGATGGCTGTGTGTATTTCTGATTTGTGGTTCTTGTTATCTGGTGTCTCATGTGCTCCTATTATATTGTTTATATACTGTCTTAGTGTGTCTTGATGTTCTGGTGCTGTGTTTTGTATATTTGTTTCAGTGTCAACTATGAGTTTTGTTAGTGTTTGGTTGTTACGTTTGTAATGTATGTTATGTTTTAGGCCTTTATCAAGGAGTGTTTGTTCGTTTTTAGTGAGTGTGACGTTCGTGAGGTTTACTGTACGTGGGCAGAATTTGTGTGAGGGAATTATATTTGTGTTGATTGGTGTCAGGTTTTTTATTTTTCTGTCATGTTTTGTCTGTATGTTATGTATTGTTTTTTTGTCCATTCATTTGTGTGATGTATTAGTTCAGTCATGTAACTGTGTCCGTATATGCTGGCGATCTGTAGGTGTAGTGCTTTGCGGTTGAGAGCTGTTTTATGGATTCTTTTATGTATGTCCTTTGTGCGATGTTTTGTGTTATTTGAGCGGCCTGGTTGTTGTGTTTAATTTTGATTGATTTGTGCGTATTTTGGTGTTATTGATTTGTTTAGGCATGTTTTGTTGAATGTTATGTGAGCAACAATTTTTCTAACCTTCAATATTGTGAATTTGTACGTTTTGACTGTAGCCCGTCTTGCTGAGTTAAATTCTTGGATTTCGTTGTCCATGACATGTCTGTTACTTAACTAAATACCACTATTGTATTAACGACTCGGAACACTAAGTTTTTTATAAGTAAAAGCATAAAGTTTTACCTTACAGCCTGAACCGGTTTTTGCCTTTAAAAGGCTTCTTCAGAGGCTGCCGCTGGTAGCGCTATCCGTCCTGTTGTGGGCGACGGCATCGAATTTTGAAAGATTGATGCTGTGTGTGTGGGGTGAGATACGTTCGAATAATGCGTGCGATTTCAATTGTGTCTGTTCGTTTAGGATGTCGTTTTTATTTGTTTTCGTGTGTTTGTATATTTCCAATTGTTCTAGAGTGTCTAGTTTTCAGCCTTTTGTGTGTACGTGTAGAATGTTCATGTTATTGTCGATGTTTTTATATGTGTGGTTTGCTTCAATGAGGTGGTTTGCAAAGGTGGATTCTGTAGTGGAGTGGAGTGCCTTTATGTGTTCAATGTATCTCTGTTTGAAGCTACGTCCTGTCTGCCCTATGTAGAATTTGTTGCAATTTGAGTAATTTAGCTTGTAAACACCGGGTAGATCGAATTTGTTTTGTGCTTTGTGTGTGTGTTTTGATAGTGTGTGTTCTGTTTTGTTAGTAGTTTTGTAAGCAATTCTGTATCCTGCTTTTTTGAATTTGTGGGCTATTTTTTCAGTTTGTTTGTTGATGTATGTTAGTGTTATGAATTTGTTGTTTTCTGTCTTTGTCTGTTGTTTGTTTTGAGTTTTGTGTAGGAGTTTACTGACTATTGTGTTCTGTCATATCCGTTAGATTCTGCTAGGTATTTTATCGTGTTTAGTTCGTATTTGTAGTCTTTTTCATCTAAGGGGGTCTTGTTAAGTCTATGTATCATGGTTCTGAAGGCAGCTAGTTTGTGTTGTATTGGGTGATTGGAGGAGTTGTGTATTAGTGTGTCAGTTGTAGTTGGTTTTCTATATTGTTTTATATAGAAATATTATTGTTTTATAACAATATATTGTTTCCAAGCATTTCAAATAAATCGACTTACGTTAACATGCAATTGTGCATTAGTGACTGCATAGTAACTGCATTATGTAAAAACACACTGATATACTGAATGTTGTACACACGCGTGCGCGCGCGCGCGCGCGCGCGCGTGTGTGTGTGTGTGTGTGTGTGTGAAAGAGAGAGAAGAAATAATTGTGGTTACAGACATACATTTCAAGATCTTGTTCAAAACTTTCCATTGTATCTACATACGTAGAACAATTCTATCTAAATAACACGAGTAAATAAGTGAACATTGATAATGTGTATTTGAACAAAAGTGAGACAGATTATTCTAACACTAATCCTATTTAGAAATATCGGTATAGAGAACCATATATGACTTCCATGCTATAAGATTATATTTAAAATCATTTACTTGAATTCGGTTTGATGTACTTGAATTTCTAAAAAAATATCGCCCACCCTCAAATTATTTTTCACTATGTACAGATATTTTTGTTATCAAGGGGTAGTCGTTTAATATAATGTTATTTTCAAGTCACTGTAACTATAAAAATTAGGTACTTTATTCTTATAAAGAAACTGAATTACGTAGATAATCCTCCCTCCTCCTCAACCAATTCCCACCATTAGCGATATTTATACTTTCATAGAGTAATAGTTTTGTCATACGTAATTTCTAAGGTATCTTATCCTACAAAATTAAATATTCATACTTTACTTGGTTTCAGCACAGCAATTTTCAAAAAATCACCTCCCCCTTCAACTACCCTCTCCATTTATAATTATCTCATTTACCATTTTACAGTGGATTAATATGACTTTATTTTTGGGGCACTTATTTATTAAAATTATGTACTTTACTCTTATTAAAACACAAAACAGTGCAGGTAAACTACACCTCCCTCCTAACTGAACAACCTGGTTGCCTGGCTACAAAATGATTTTATTTTTAACAATTACCATTGGTTTAAAAAGTTTAAATGAATTTTTAAGTACTTTACTGTTGTTAAAACATAAAACGTTGCAGGTAAACTACCCCTCCCCCTTAACCAATCTTCACCAATATCAATAGTCCTCTATAATTTGGGTACATATGCAAAAAATTATTTGATTCTGTTTGAATTTGTGGCAGTTATCATTTGGCACAGAAAAATTCTACACCAAGTCACTTTTCGGAAAATGACTTTTCTTTTTGTTTTGAAGGTAGTACAATCAGAATCAGCCCTTATCTCGAAAACAATTTTTTTCGTGATCACCACACAGTAATAACATACAGATGTGTTATACTTTACACAAAATCTTGTGTGTGTGTGTGTGTGTGTGTAATTGCAATGTGATTATGTATAATTGCGATGTATAGGGGTTGTATAGAATAAGTAGTTGAGTTAAAACTTATTGGAAAAAAATGCATTCATTAATGATGCTATGAATTTTTCTGAAAATCTACTCTGCCTTTAATACAGTTCACAAAAAATAATTAATCTGTCTCTGTTGACTTCATAACAAAAACTAAAATTTAATTTCTGTACAATGAAATAAATTAATATTTAAAAAGTTCTATAAAGTTTATATTGCTGTAACTTGTAATAGAGTCTTTATTTTAAATAAGTTTTTATACATGTGTATAAATGATATAAGTTCACTTCCCTTTAATGTCAACTGCAGATCCTTCAGATGAAAGGTTGATATTATCTGGACGAATATGTGGGTTAATTTACTCTGTCCAGCTTCATAGTCGCTTTCGGGTGTGTAGATATTTCTTTTGGATATGGTTACATAAATTATACACTGCGAACCGATACTGTTACTGCTTAACTGGTGTGTTACACTTACACCTTTCCAGTAAGCTTTAATTGTCTATATAACGGAATATCTTGCACTCTGCGGATAGCACACGAGTATAACAACTATCACACTAACTCTACAGGAATTTTCTAACTTGTGTTCTTTCCAACTGGCAGACCTAATGTCATAAACCAGAGATGTTTACACTTTATCGGATCCAAAAAAAACGATCTATACGTTCATAGCCTTTTTCATCAACTGACTTTCTCGTTATCTGGTTATCTGACTTCAGTAATCCCTTCTTATGGTACTCTCAAAGATAACATATTTTCCTATACCAGAAGGTTTTGGAACAGTATATTCTTGTTTAAAAAACCTGAAATATTTTACAACTGATTTTATGGGTGACATTTATTGTGTATATTTAGTGTGGATATGGTGGTGTGTATTGGACAATCGTAAACTTTGTTTATTGTTTACTGTTAAACTTTGTATCATTAACTTTGTTTATTTAAACTATAGTCAAAGTTGTCACTAGCGATTACTCTGTATTCAATTATTAATTTCCATTGTTTTACACACACGTACAAGCAACCATGATAACAATATTACCAATGATAGCAAAATTCTAGTTACTAAGATACTTCTTCTTTAACTTCCTTGTTAGGACTCTCTCCTGTTCTGTATCAACGGTCCTACATGCTGGCCTCTTCCTTGGCCAACCAACGCGTTTGGTTGGCTATATTTTGCCTTTTTTACTAGCCTTGTGTTATCCATTCTTGATATGTGTTAATTCCATATCCTTCTTCTTTCCACAATCCAAGAAGTTTCTATACTATTGTTTGGCAACCTATTGTACCATGTCTTTACTAGTCCCCTCCATAATGTAGTCACTACTATAGTTTGTCATTTTCTTTTAGTTGTTGCTGTATCTAGCTTGTGTGACGATTTAAAGATTATTTAAATAGCACAAATTAATTTTTTTTGTTCTTATAACAAGTGAGAGTATAATCCACCCCCTCTGTACCTAGATACCTGTATCAACGTGTATAAAGACTAGTACGAACATGCAAAGTACAATGTTATTAAGCGAAAAATAATAATCCTTATAATTAAATAAAAGACGTAATAATAATAAAGGAAATATCTAACTCCTAACTAAGAAAAGGTAGGATAATTTATCGTAGTTAATTAATGGACAATTAATAATAATAAAGGAACGAACTACTTTTCTCTCAGCACGTAAACCGCGCCAGCTTCCATATTCCCTGCCGCTAAACTAACGCCAATCGCCGGAGAATCTTTGACATGTAAGCAGCTCGAAAATGTGTCGTGAAGTTAAACTTACGTTTATGTCGCTAAAAAACGATATAACAAGAAGTTAGTGCTTCTCACTTAATTAATCCAATGTAGCGTAAGCGAAACGAAGATAAAAAAAATAGTAATGTAGTTCTGACCTTGAGAAAATATTCTTAATAAATAAAAAACTTAGCCGACACATCTCTTTATGAAAAGTAAGTGGTAAGATATGTTCCTTACCATGTAAAAGGTAACATCAGTGCTGTTAAAATAAAAAGGAATTAAATGTGAAAAGTGAAAACCAACGCCAGAAGAGAAGTTACAGCAACAACTGTACGAACTCCAAGTAGCAGAATCCCAGCGTCATGACCTAGACAACAATTCAGAAACAACCAACTAAATGGAGGATCCAGATGGACAACGAACTACACCCCAGAAGACCTACTGAAGAGGATCATCTCGACCACCAGCCGCAGACTCACGTTATATTCAAGTGACACTAAACCATAACTTCTGTGCATACATTGTTTTTAACAACCGCAACAAAAAGAACAGTAAAGTTTTTTGTAAAGACTTTTTAGATCACATAAATATTAGCATATTAATGTTTGTAATTTCTGTAAAGCTATAGTAATAACCTGATGATGTTTAAAGGTAAAGTTAATCTGAAATTACATCAGACTATTCTTCAAATAGTTTGGATGATGTTAAAGTATGTTAGAATATTACAAAGTTAGAACCTGGATCCATGGTAATCAAAGTAATACACAGCTGTATGATTTTGAGAAACTAAGAGTAAAAAATTAAAGAGTATTTAAAGCAGAATCTATAAGAACTTTCCTTAAAAGTAAAGTAAAAACAGAAAGATGACCATTAAAGTTATTATGTTTATATCCGTAGTTAAAATACCATAATTAAGAGATGTTTTCGCTAATATCCAGAGAGTGAATAAATTTATGTAACCTTGGGCAAATTCCTGATATATACATTGTCATAATGTGTTGGTAAGTAATTTTTACTAACTACAGCAGCTAGTTTAATTAACAGCAAACAATTAAACTGGTTCCCTATCTTATAATGTCTTAACAGGAGAGACGTTATACTTGGTCTCTGATACATAGGATATTACTGGCCATATTGTGCTTTTGTAAACTCTAGTTATTGCTTCTTGTGTTAGGTATTTATTATTCGGTTATTCATGCATCCAGAAATTCTTGCTTTCATCAATTGGTGTTCTACTTCTTCATCTGCCCTATTGTTACTTGTAAGCCTTGTTCCTACATGGTCTATCAGCATTACTGTTACTAAGATATGTCACTAACGTATTTTAAAGAAGCTGACCACTGTTGGTGAAATGTATAAGATACTAGAAACACAAATTTATAATTTGGGTTTGTTAGTAAAATTCTGTACTTGTTTTTTTATTAAGTGTTAAATTGATATGAAAGATCAAACCAACAGAAATTACTAAAATGAATTCCATTATTGGAAAAAACTAAACATAACCCAAAAACTGGCAAATGTAATGTATACACTTGTTAATCCTGTTGACACTTAATATTATAATGTACTGTTACAGATACTGCTTAGATCACAAACAAAATGTTGACTATAATCGCAATAAAGCTTATTGCAATGGCAGTATTATCAGCAGGCAGTTATATGTGTGGTATACTACCGACATGGCTTGGACTGACAGAATCCTGTGCACATTCACTGTTATTATCGTTGGTGTTATGTTATGGTGGCGGCGTTTTATTCTCCACTTCGTTGCTGCACATAATGCCGGAAGCCAGGCAGTCATTACCGGATACGTCTGACTTGGTACTCTGCGCTGGTTTCATGTTTCTCTATTTAACCGAAGAAATTAATAAAATATTTGACAATAAAAACTACAGTCAGCAGTGCAAACTAGAAGGTGAATATAACATTTACATTAGTGAAGTTTAGTTTAACACTCCTTTAGTTAATTTTCATACACATAAATATTAAAAGTTTCAAATGCCAAATAGAACAAATTATCAAATGTTGTACGATACATTTTAATAAACAAATAATTAATTTTTGATAATTCAACCTATCTGCATATCTTAACCAGTAAGTGAATGTTGAATTAAGTTGTTCTGAGATGACAGAAGAGATTTTTTTGTAAATATTTATACTTACAATGTGTACATATTATATGATGTGTAAATGTTTTGACAAATAAATTAATGACATGTAGATTATGTTCCGTTCAGTGTTCCTCTGTCAATTACCAACACAGGTTACTTATGACAAAGAAATCCATTGAGCTTCTATGGTAGACCTAGCATACAGGTTCATTTGGTGATGTCTTGTTACTAACTTGTCTGTAAGCAATTGATGACAGCTACAGTAAACTAACTCATTTAGATGGTCATGTAATCCCCCCACAGTATTTGATAAGGTGCAGTGATTCAGTACTTTTTCATATTGACTGGACATTCAGGACTTCTGTAATGGTTTGGTACACACCAAGGTGCACTAAGCACAACGATCTGAAATAAATGTACAATTTCTAAAATTAAACCACCATCTGTGCCCCACTGCTGAATCTCATAGTCTCATGTTGGTCTCAATATTATTTTAAATATTATAATTTTATTGTTTGGAAGTTTCTAGCCAATAGTGAGTACATTTTTCTGGAGTAGGATCTTGATTGTTTGTTTTTGTTCTTCTATGTGTGCTTACGTGTTAGCCTTCTCAACATACATGGCCAGATACTTAACTTCATCATTTTGAGATGACAGACATTTATTTATAAAAAAAGAATTAGGCCTATAATTCATTCAAAACTGCATAACATCTTCCCAAATAAGTCAGTCTTGAATTAACCAGGTCTGGATATTAGAAGATAGTAAACAAAAGTAGTACTACGTCTGTTGTTGTTCTGTGATTTTCTTAGTTTAATCGGCTTGGGTAATTCCATACTGTTGGACCCTGAACACAGGGAAAGAAATGAAGGTTAGATTGGTTTGACCTTGAGCTGAATGCATATGTAGTGAATATTTGTTGAAGAAAACAGACTTTAAAAAACAAGCCATTACTAATACATTAAAAATATCACTGTATTCATGAGTGAACATTGTAAAATCAATAAATAACATCACATAAAAATATTTGTTACATATTATCAAATACATTAATAGGTTAGTGTGCAATGGGATTAATTATAATTTTAACACTTTAAGAAAGCTGCCTAACTTATTTAATTCTTGTCTTAAAACAGGGAAAGAGTTCAGAATAGACACACACACACACACACACACAACTTTGACTTACATTTTACAGTCGGATTTATACACCACATAATGGAAACATTTTGGCATGGTACCAGTACCTCTGATTATTTATTATTTATTTGATTAATATTTGATACTTTATTATTTTATTAATAATTATTTATCTGACCATTACAATATATCCCATTAAAGAATGCACTGCTTGGTTTTAATGATTGATAGAATTCCTGGATTTTGTTATCCATGATGTGTTTGATGTTATCAATTAACTATATAAACTACTGAGATAATAGGTGGATAAATTATGTTGAGACAATAACCTAAAGTTTTCATGAGTCAGAATCGCTCAAAAGAGTAGCTTTTACCGTACTTTTAGCATAGCTATTTTGAAATAAAAAATTGACACCTTTGAGGTATTATTTTATAAAAGAATTCTATCAATTTACTATATAGAATAATACTGACATGGAACACAAATTATTATTATTGTTTAAAATGATTAAATTTTCAACTTACTGCCGGAACTAGGTTTCGCTCGCTAGAGCTTCGTCATATGTACATGTGTGTTTTGAAAAAGTGAATCCAATTAAGTGTGTTAGATTTCCTTATATTTAAGTATAATAAGGCCCAGTTCATTCTAACTTATTAATTTATCAGTATTTCCTGCCAATAAGCAATTTTGAGCATTAGCTCATTTTCAAGTTGGTCGTAATAGACAACATTAAGACCAGTCTCAAGATTGGGTTGCTCAGAAGTGATTACAATTGTTTTAAGTACATAGTGGGCAGTAACACTGCTTTGTGTAGACTTCATAACTCATGAACTACTGGTATAACCTGAGTATATTATTAATTCAAAGTCTTTTTGTTACAGTTCAAATAGTTGGCATTGTATCCCATTTACTTGTTGTTGTTGTTGTTCGTCTTCTTCTTCTTCTTCTCCCTTCAAGCATTAGGATTGCACCTTCTTGTACCTCCTGGCAGTGGTACAACTCATGCTCCACCATTACCAGAGAAAATTCAGCCATCTAGTAAATATGTGTGGTGCAAGCCACATGGAGGAGGGGAGTTGTGTGTGTGTGTGTGTGTCACTGAGCCTTTGTCACACTTATCTGGCCTAGGCATGCCATACAACATCACTGTATTATTGTCGTCAGCAATGTGGATGGCCAGACAGATTGAGTCATGATCTTGACTTGATCCCTCTACTGCAGCACAGCTGTTGAGATAATGAGTCTTGAACGTTACCACTGTGGTGGCCTGCACCACATTCATTATGTTCAAAGGACAGAATTCAACAGCACTCATCAGTCTCCTTTGTGTAGTGTCAAGTTTTCACTGAGAAGTAATATTCAAAATTATCATGAAATCTGTCACCTTTGTTACTGACAGCATGACTTATCGAAATAATCTACTTGAAATTAGTCAGCTAGAAATATATGGTTACTTTAAATAAACAAAAAAAAATTGTAGTAGTAATATGTACCATAACTGTTGTTGGATTTCAGTTGAGAGCCTGCTGGATGGTACAGTCCACCATCGTTATGACAGTGTCAGTCATTGTAAATGTGCTCATGATGAAAATAAAGATGTAGAGAATGCAATTCCTAAACCACAAGACATTAAACGGGTATGTATTCACTTGTACAAATATAATCTTGTTCCCCAAAATCGAATAAGAATAAACTGGTTTTACAGCTGTAAGTGCAGTGGCAGCTGGTGGTTCAAAATTTCAGTGGTTGCAGTAGTTGGTTGAGTGGATGGGAGATCAGTTAAAAGACATTAAACTAACATAGTCACAGTTATACAAAATTATTACTATACTTTTATAACCTTAAACAACGGATAATGTTTACCTTGAACCAACGGAAACACTAAACCTAACATAACTTATAAATCAAGAAGGCTGTGCTCACTTCATGACAAAATTAAAGATGCACTACAGCGCTGTTAATGCAGAAACTTTGCAACTGCCTAGCTAACATAGGGAACATAGGGCAACTGTGAAGAGTAATACATGTCCTCCCATATGCTTGTGTAGTAAGCTCTGCCATTTACTCTTCAAGTTGCAAGCGGCCTACAACCACCAGCCTGCTCGCCACATTTGAATTGTATGTGAACATTGCCACATAGAATCTAATACGCTCTCCGTTGAAATTTATGATACTTTTAGCTGCTTAATGTTTTCGTATATTATTTTGTAGTTTAGTTATTCTATATTGGTGGTTGTGCAACACTGCAACCTAACACCAGCCACCACTGATGTAGACTAATATAATGTTGTCCCCCCCTCCATGCACACACACACACACACACACACACACACACACACACACACACACACACTGTTGTTCACATATGCACACATACTGTCCTGCTTATAAAGTAATCAGTGCATAAGAATGTATACTTACGTTTATTTTGATTTTATAGATACGATATATCTCACAAATGTGGTTATGTATACAAAAACTAAGACGCCATCTATGCAATTAACTAAGTCATGGGCCAGAAGTTCGTTACGCGAAGTCATAGGAAACGGAAATTGCTTGAAATAACAAAACAGCTGTTCTAATTGTTACCAATGAAATACCCCTTTTTATTCTTTACTTTGTTACATAACATTTTTTAAAACCAACTGTAACCCTTCCAAAAACATAATGTGTAATAATAACTTTGATTAAGTTTAATGATTATATGTTTAAATGATTATACAATAATAACATGTATATATTTATATTTATATAGTGGTGCTCAACCCAGCACTTAGAATAATTATGCACTCACACAACCACGCACCCTTTCATTCTCATGGTACAAACTTATTTAAATTTTGGAGCTCCTTAAATTTTGATTGAAATTTTGAATAATTTGTTAAATGATTGATTTCTACAATAACATATATTGGGAAATAAAGGATTCAAAATATATAAGGAACGCTCTCACCAATGTAGTGTTGCTGGTTGTTCTCGGTTTGCACGAACTTCGCACACCGCGAGTTCGGCGAGTTTTTCCCGGTCACATCTTCAAGTTGGCGCACTGTACTTATTATATTTATTATGTTTATTAACCACCTACAGTGGTCTAAAAAGTTAAAATTCACTCGTAAGTGAATGGGCGGCCGGCCGGCTCAAATCAGAGCGGCAGATGAAATGACGGCAATTTCTGGTTGAAATCTGCGGAAGTGGGGTGTATTGACGTCACATTCCTTTGTCTAACGTGTTGACATCGCAGTTTGGTTGCTGTCAACACATTCTCCGCCTCTGACGTAACGAAGGCTTGGCTCTGCTTATCTCAATAACTGCACACTGTTTTTGTGATGTGACACCGTTTTTTGTCATGAATTAGTTCAAATCCTGGCAAATACTGTAATATAGTCCACTCACCGTAAATTCTATATAGGGTGTTTGAGGTTGGGTTGGGTATGTCAAAAAATAGGAAAATACAATATTTATGATCTCGTTACCATATTTTATGTAATTATACAATGTACCATGATTGTACCATCACAAAACCCCCTCAATGAAAGATGGTGTGACGAAGCACACAAACTTTCATTGACCCTTTCATACTTCCTAAATGGATCAGTCAGGACAAGTCGCCACAACCCCCTTACAATTTTATATAAAAAATAACAATAACTCACCCTTGGTCTGGTGATGAGGACCGTACCTTCATGACCTTACTGGACTTCTCCTGCGAGATCCCAACACCATAAGGCCACTTAGGCTCTTAACGCCCCTGCTCTGACGCGTTGGCCAGCTCAGGACCGCTGTCACACCCCAAACACTGAAACAATTTATAAAAAATATTAATATAGTGGCTTATTGAATCACTCCATCCTCAACTGATCTGGTTCCCCTTAGCTAAGTGCTGGTTTGTGCCAATAAGCACTGGGTTGGCTTAATATATTTTAGTATGCTTAATAAAATTATAAGATTATATATTATAATCTTCAAGAATTAAAAAGAATATTATACCAAAATTGAATAAGATATAATTGAAAATATAATAAGAAAATTACACATTATAATCTCCCAAATCTGGAGAAAAACAAATTATAAAAGAATTAATAACTCTATATATTTATTTATTGAATACTCTTAGTGCATGATAAAACAAAAATAAAATTATTATTATTATTATTATTAACAGTTAATTATTTGGCTGATAAATATTATTAACAGCGCCATTTAAAAATTTTTTTCTCTTCCTACACATATTATAAAATCATGTTAAAAAGTTTTCAAATAAATACATAATACATTAATAATTAACACTGATATATTAATAATACATTTTAAACACTCAATCATATTTAATCATATCTAAGATATGCATTAACATTTGTATAATTAAAATTTAAGTTATATTTAAATTAAAATTTACCATTGCAGTTATTAATTAAACATCAAATTTATTTATTTATAATAATAAAATACATTTTGAACTTATTGTTACTATTCATATTACATTATTATTTCATTATTCATTTTCTACTACCTCTCTCCTCTGAACTTTCTAACTACCTAATTACCTAACCTCTCACCTTCTATCTCTGTTTAGTCTGGATAACTCCTATATTCACTATACTTCATTATATAATTTTACTCACCTTCTTCTAACTAACCATCAAATTTACCTATCAATGACACCAATATCTCAATTATATACTCCATTACTATTTTCATTTAAATCATATGGCACCGCTCGTCTTTGCACTGGGTTGGGTGTTCCCTAACTGGCTATATACATCTCTAATATTTTGCCCTTCCATAAAATTCGGCAAACACTCCCTTAAACTACGCTATTACCTGCCACAACACTATTGGTTGGCTACTCTTTATCACCTCACCCCCACTACAGAATTCATCAACAACAAATATATGTATGTACCTTTACTTAAACACCTTCTCTACAAATAATCACTAACTACTGTGTCCCTACCTATCTAATAATTCTCTTTGTATTTTCTTAAAACTTCTTAACTTTCTAACTCCCTTTACATATTGCATTACTCACCTGCATTTTATCTATACCCAGGCTCTATACCTGTTTAAACACTTACCTTACTGTAATCATTGACAATTCTCTTATAAAATTCCTCTCCTACCTACTTATAACAATACCTCTTTTCAAAATTCAAATATAGTTATTTATTTAAACATTCATTATTATTCATTAGTAATTAATTAAAATATTATTATTAAACATGTTATATATATAATATATATAATAATACACACTGGGGTACCTGTAATAAATAATACACATCAAAATACATGGATATATAAATACAGTTAATACAATAAAATATACACTCCAACTTCATTATTGTGTCATTAATCGAAATCAGTCCATAACAGTCCAATTCAAAACCACTTTTCACATTATTATTTAATGTTCATATCACAATATAACAGTCTATCCACCATCATTAAACAATAAACGAATCTTAGGTCTATATAAATTCTTATTTAATACATAGACTTTATTATTTGCAACATTATATTTATATTCCTGTATGCAATTGTTATTAATCAAATACTTCCAGTTACTATCAAGTAGAGTTCCGTTTGTCTTAGTATCATATGTCATTAATCGGTTTATACTATAATTATCCCCATAATATTCCACCACAGGTAAGTACCTAATGTCTTTATTCTCATTTCTTGTTATTTTCAATTTATTGTTATTATCAGGTAAGTAGTCATCATTTTCATATACCACATATAACCCTAACCTTTCTAACAGTTGTCTGTAATTTCTTTTTACTTTAAATATTTTTATTACTCTCTTACTCTCACAATATCTGTCTATACTTTCTCTCTTAATACATTTCTCTCCATAACACCAAAATACACTTTCTCTCTCCAAATATACAAGGGTCCCTATCATAAAATCGTTGCACCTCTTAGGTACACAAAAACTAAAAGAAACTTTATTTGTAGAACTATCGTCTATCAAACTACATGAAGACTTGTCTTCACCCCCTAATACAACATTAAAAGAAAATTCTACCCCCTGCATTCCTTGTACTAAAATACTTTCTCTCAACTTTCTTTCTGACTTCATAAACTCAAATATTTCATTGTCATGCATTATATTTTCATTATCATGTTTATCCTCTTCTACCACCACAATCTTACTACCTGTATTATTTGTATTATCTAGAGTACATTCATTTTTGGAATTATCAGTTTTAAATAGGTTATCCAGTACAGCATTTTGCTGGGTACTACTATCTAGTACTTTCTGACTTTCTAATTTACTTTCTACCACATGTAACTTATCTAATTTTGTAATCAGCTGGTCACATTTTTTAATAAGTTTATTGTGACTCACTTTTATTTCATTCTTTAATTCATTGAATTTAATATTAGAATCGATTTTCTGTTCGTCTAGTTTTTTATCTAGTTTTAATAACAATTGTATCATTGCATTGCTTTCATCCTGCTTACTATCTAAACTAGTTGAAATGGATGTATTGACTTTCTTTATTTCTACAGATACAGGCGTATGCGCCTCGTCAATCTGACTAGTTTGAGGTGTTTGTACATCCATCTCGCCAGTCAAATTTACATTAGTTGTACCTATTTCTAACGTAATATTGTCATTTGTACTCATATTGGCAATTTTGCAATACCTGCATGCATACAATTGTATAACCTAATTGTGGGGTTATGTTTACGAATTATAAAATTTTGTGTCCGTTACCTCAAGCAATTTGTTCCGTTCTTTCTAGGCGTACATTAGGTAATAATATGTTTAAATAATACCACCTAATGTCCCTGTTCCAGAAGCCACCTGTATACTTACGTTATTTTTGATTTTATAGATACGATATATCTCACAAATGTGGTTATGTATACAAAAACTAAGACGCCATCTATGCAATTAACTAAGTCATGGGCCAGAAGTTCGTTACGCGAAGTCATAGGAAACGGAAATTGCTTGAAATAACAAAACAGCTGTTCTAATTGTTACCAATGAAATACCCCTTTTTATTCTTTACTTTGTTACATAACATTTTTTTAAACCAACTGTAACCCTTCCAAAAACATAATGTGTAATAATAACTTTGATTAAGTTTAATGATTATATGTTTAAATGATTATACAATAATAACATGTATATATTTATATTTATATAGTGGTGCTCAACCCAGCACTTAGAATAATTATGCACTCACACAACCACGCACCCTTTCATTCTCATGGTACAAACTTATTTAAATTTTGGAGCTCCTTAAATTTTGATTGAAATTTTGAATAATTTGTTAAATGATTGATTTCTACAATAACATATATTGGGAAATAAAGGATTCAAAATATATAAGGAACGCTCTCACCAATGTAGTGTTGCTGGTTGTTCTCGGTTTGCACGAACTTCGCACACCGCGAGTTCGGCGAGTTTTTCCCGGTCACATCTTGAAGTTGGCGCACTGTACTTATTATATTTATATTGTTTATTAACCACCTACAGTGGTCTAAAAAGTTAAAATTCACTCGTAAGTGAATGGGCGGCCGGCCGGCTCAAATCAGAGCGGCAGATGAAATGACGGCAATTTCTGGTTGAAATCTGCGGAAGTGGGGTGTATTGACGTCACATTCCTTTGTCTAACGTGTTGACATCGCAGTTTGGTTGCTGTCAACACATTCTCCGCCTCTGACGTAACGAAGGCTTGGCTCTGCTTATCTCAATAACTGCACACTGTTTTTGTGATGTGACACCGTTTTTTGTCATGAATTAGTTCAAATCCTGGCAAATACTGTAATATAGTCCACTCACCGTAAATTCTATATAGGGTGTTTGAGGTTGGGTTGGGTATGTCAAAAAATAGGAAAATACAATATTTATGATCTCGTTACCATATTTTATGTAATTATACAATGTACCATGATTGTACCATCACAAAACCCCCTCAATGAAAGATGGTGTGACGAAGCACACAAACTTTCATTGACCCTTTCATACTTCCTAAATGGATCAGTCAGGACAAGTCGCCACAACCCCCTTACAATTTTATATAAAAAATAACAATAACTCACCCTTGGTCTGGTGATGAGGACCGTACCTTCATGACCTTACTGGACTTCTCCTGCGAGATCCCAACACCATAAGGCCACTTAGGCTCTTAACGCCCCTGCTCTGACGCGTTGGCCAGCTCAGGACCGCTGTCACACCCCAAACACTGAAACAATTTATAAAAAATATTAATATAGTGGCTTATTGAATCACTCCATCCTCAACTGATCTGGTTCCCCTTAGCTAAGTGCTGGTTTGTGCCAATAAGCACTGGGTTGGCTTAATATATTTTAGTATGCTTAATAAAATTATAAGATTATATATTATAATCTTCAAGAATTAAAAAGAATATTATACCAAAATTGAATAAGATATAATTGAAAATATAATAAGAAAATTACACATTATAATCTCCCAAATCTGGAGAAAAACAAATTATAAAAGAATTAATAACTCTATATATTTATTTATTGAATACTCTTAGTGCATGATAAAACAAAAATAAAATTATTATTATTATTATTATTAACAGTTAATTATTTGGCTGATAAATATTATTAACAGCGCCATTTAAAAATTTTTTTCTCTTCCTACACATATTATAAAATCATGTTAAAAAGTTTTCAAATAAATACATAATACATTAATAATTAACACTGATATATTAATAATACATTTTAAACACTCAATCATATTTAATCATATCTAAGATATGCATTAACATTTGTATAATTAAAATTTAAGTTATATTTAAATTAAAATTTACCATTGCAGTTATTAATTAAACATCAAATTTATTTATTTATAATAATAAAATACATTTTGAACTTATTGTTACTATTCATATTACATTATTATTTCATTATTCATTTTCTACTACCTCTCTCCTCTGAACTTTCTAACTACCTAATTACCTAACCTCTCACCTTCTATCTCTGTTTAGTCTGGATAACTCCTATATTCACTATACTTCATTATATAATTTTACTCACCTTCTTCTAACTAACCATCAAATTTACCTATCAATGACACCAATATCTCAATTATATACTCCATTACTATTTTCATTTAAATCATATGGCACCGCTCGTCTTTGCACTGGGTTGGGTGTTCCCTAACTGGCTATATACATCTCTAATATTTTGCCCTTCCATAAAATTCGGCAAACACTCCCTTAAACTACGCTATTACCTGCCACAACACTATTGGTTGGCTACTCTTTATCACCTCACCCCCACTACAGAATTCATCAACAACAAATATATGTATGTACCTTTACTTAAACACCTTCTCTACAAATAATCACTAACTACTGTGTCCCTACCTATCTAATAATTCTCTTTGTATTTTCTTAAAACTTCTTAACTTTCTAACTCCCTTTACATATTGCATTACTCACCTGCATTTTATCTATACCCAGGCTCTATACCTGTTTAAACACTTACCTTACTGTAATCATTGACAATTCTCTTATAAAATTCCTCTCCTACCTACTTATAACAATACCTCTTTTCAAAATTCAAATATAGTTATTTATTTAAACATTCATTATTATTCATTAGTAATTAATTAAAATATTATTATTAAACATGTTATATATATAATATATATAATAATACACACTGGGGTACCTGTAATACATAATACACATCAAAATACATGGATATATAAATACAGTTAATACAATAAAATATACACTCCAACTTCATTATTGTGTCATTAATCGAAATCAGTCCATAACAGTCCAATTCAAAACCACTTTTCACATTATTATTTAATGTTCATATCACAATATAACAGTCTATCCACCATCATTAAACAATAAACGAATCTTAGGTCTATATAAATTCTTATTTAATACATAGATTTTATTATTTGCAACATTATATTTATATTCCTGTATGCAATTGTTATTAATCAAATACTTCCAGTTACTATCAAGTAGAGTTCCGTTTGTCTTAGTATCATATGTCATTAATCGGTTTATACTATAATTATCCCCATAATATTCCACCACAGGTAAGTACCTAATGTCTTTATTCTCATTTCTTGTTATTTTCAATTTATTGTTATTATCAGGTAAGTAGTCATCATTTTCATATACCACATATAACCCTAACCTTTCTAACAGTTGTCTGTAATTTCTTTTTACTTTAAATATTTTTATTACTCTCTTACTCTCACAATATCTCTCTATACTTTCTCTCTTAATACATTTCTCTCCATAACACCAAAATACACTTTCTCTCTCCAAATATACAAGGGTCCCTATCATAAAATCGTTGCACCTCTTAGGTACACAAAAACTAAAAGAAACTTTATTTGTAGAACTATCGTCTATCAAACTACATGAAGACTTGTCTTCACCCCCTAATACAACATTAAAAGAAAATTCTACCCCCTGCATTCCTTGTACTAAAATACTTTCTCTCAACTTTCTTTCTGACTTCATAAACTCAAATATTTCATTGTCATGCATTATATTTTCATTATCATGTTTATCCTCTTCTACCACCACAATCTTACTACCTGTATTATTTGTATTATCTAGAGTACATTCATTTTTGGAATTATCAGTTTTAAATAGGTTATCCAGTACAGCATTTTGCTGGGTACTACTATCTAGTACTTTCTGACTTTCTAATTTACTTTCTACCACATGTAACTTATCTAATTTTGTAATCAGCTGGTCACATTTTTTAATAAGTTTATTGTGACTCACTTTTATTTCATTCTTTAATTCATTGAATTTAATATTAGAATCGATTTTCTGTTCGTCTAGTTTTTTATCTAGTTTTAATAACAATTGTATCATTGCATTGCTTTCATCCTGCTTACTATCTAAACTAGTTGAAATGGATGTATTGACTTTCTTTATTTCTACAGATACAGGCGTATGCGCCTCGTCAATCTGACTAGTTTGAGGTGTTTGTACATCCATCTCGCCAGTCAAATTTACATTAGTTGTACCTATTTCTAACGTAATATTGTCATTTGTACTCATATTGGCAATTTTGCAATACCTGCATGCATACAATTGTATAACCTAATTGTGGGGTTATGTTTACGAATTATAAAATTTTGTGTCCGTTACCTCAAGCAATTTGTTCCGTTCTTTCTAGGCGTACATTAGGTAATAATATGTTTAAATAATACCACCTAATGTCCCTGTTCCAGAAGCCACCTGTATACTTACGTTATTTTTGATTTTATAGATACGATATATCTCACAAATGTGGTTATGTATACAAAAACTAAGACGCCATCTATGCAATTAACTAAGTCATGGGCCAGAAGTTCATTACGCGAAGTCATAGGAAACGGAAATTGCTTGAAATAACAAAACAGCTGTTCTAATTGTTACCAATGAAATACCCCTTTTTATTCTTTACTTTGTTACATAACATTTTTTAAAACCAACTGTAACCCTTCCAAAAACATAATGTGTAATAATAACTTTGATTAAGTTTAATGATTATATGTTTAAATGATTATACAATAATAACATGTATATATTTATATTTATATAGTGGTGCTCAACCCAGCACTTAGAATAATTATGCACTCACACAACCACGCACCCTTTCATTCTCATGGTACAAACTTATTTAAATTTTGGAGCTCCTTAAATTTTGATTGAAATTTTGAATAATTTGTTAAATGATTGATTTCTACAATAACATATATTGGGAAATAAAGGATTCAAAATATATAAGGAACGCTCTCACCAATGTAGTGTTGCTGGTTGTTCTCGGTTTGCACGAACTTCGCACACCGCGAGTTCGGCGAGTTTTTCCCGGTCACATCTTGAAGTTGGCGCACTGTACTTATTATATTTATATTGTTTATTAACCACCTACAGTGGTCTAAAAAGTTAAAATTCACTCGTAAGTGAATGGGCGGCCGGCCGGCTCAAATCAGAGCGGCAGATGAAATGACGGCAATTTCTGGTTGAAATCTGCGGAAGTGGGGTGTATTGACGTCACATTCCTTTGTCTAACGTGTTGACATCGCAGTTTGGTTGCTGTCAACACATTCTCCGCCTCTGACGTAACGAAGGCTTGGCTCTGCTTATCTCAATAACTGCACACTGTTTTTGTGATGTGACACCGTTTTTTGTCATGAATTAGTTCAAATCCTGGCAAATACTGTAATATAGTCCACTCACCGTAAATTCTATATAGGGTGTTTGAGGTTGGGTTGGGTATGTCAAAAAATAGGAAAATACAATATTTATGATCTCGTTACCATATTTTATGTAATTATACAATGTACCATGATTGTACCATCACAAAACCCCCTCAATGATAGATGGTGTGACGAAGCACACAAACTTTCATTGACCCTTTCATACTTCCTAAATGGATCAGTCAGGACAAGTCGCCACAACCCCCTTACAATTTTATATAAAAAATAACAATAACTCACCCTTGGTCTGGTGATGAGGACCGTACCTTCATGACCTTACTGGACTTCTCCTGCGAGATCCCAACACCATAAGGCCACTTAGGCTCTTAACGCCCCTGCTCTGACGCGTTGGCCAGCTCAGGACCGCTGTCACACCCCAAACACTGAAACAATTTATAAAAAATATTAATATAGTGGCTTATTGAATCACTCCATCCTCAACTGATCTGGTTCCCCTTAGCTAAGTGCTGGTTTGTGCCAATAAGCACTGGGTTGGCTTAATATATTTTAGTATGCTTAATAAAATTATAAGATTATATATTATAATCTTCAAGAATTAAAAAGAATATTATACCAAAATTGAATAAGATATAATTGAAAATATAATAAGAAAATTACACATTATAATCTCCCAAATCTGGAGAAAAACAAATTATAAAAGAATTAATAACTCTATATATTTATTTATTGAATACTCTTAGTGCATGATAAAACAAAAATAAAATTATTATTATTATTATTATTAACAGTTAATTATTTGGCTGATAAATATTATTAACAGCGCCATTTAAAAATTTTTTTCTCTTCCTACACATATTATAAAATCATGTTAAAAAGTTTTCAAATAAATACATAATACATTAATAATTAACACTGATATATTAATAATACATTTTAAACACTCAATCATATTTAATCATATCTAAGATATGCATTAACATTTGTATAATTAAAATTTAAGTTATATTTAAATTAAAATTTACCATTGCAGTTATTAATTAAACATCAAATTTATTTATTTATAATAATAAAATACATTTTGAACTTATTGTTACTATTCATATTACATTATTATTTCATTATTCATTTTCTACTACCTCTCTCCTCTGAACTTTCTAACTACCTAATTACCTAACCTCTCACCTTCTATCTCTGTTTAGTCTGGATAACTCCTATATTCACTATACTTCATTATATAATTTTACTCACCTTCTTCTAACTAACCATCAAATTTACCTATCAATGACACCAATATCTCAATTATATACTCCATTACTATTTTCATTTAAATCATATGGCACCGCTCGTCTTTGCACTGGGTTGGGTGTTCCCTAACTGGCTATATACATCTCTAATATTTTGCCCTTCCATAAAATTCGGCAAACACTCCCTTAAACTACGCTATTACCTGCCACAACACTATTGGTTGGCTACTCTTTATCACCTCACCCCCACTACAGAATTCATCAACAACAAATATATGTATGTACCTTTACTTAAACACCTTCTCTACAAATAATCACTAACTACTGTGTCCCTACCTATCTAATAATTCTCTTTGTATTTTCTTAAAACTTCTTAACTTTCTAACTCCCTTTACATATTGCATTACTCACCTGCATTTTATCTATACCCAGGCTCTATACCTGTTTAAACACTTACCTTACTGTAATCATTGACAATTCTCTTATAAAATTCCTCTCCTACCTACTTATAACAATACCTCTTTTCAAAATTCAAATATAGTTATTTATTTAAACATTCATTATTATTCATTAGTAATTAATTAAAATATTATTATTAAACATGTTATATATATAATATATATAATAATACACACTGGGGTACCTGTAATACATAATACACATCAAAATACATGGATATATAAATACAGTTAATACAATAAAATATACACTCCAACTTCATTATTGTGTCATTAATCGAAATCAGTCCATAACAGTCCAATTCAAAACCACTTTTCACATTATTATTTAATGTTCATATCACAATATAACAGTCTATCCACCATCATTAAACAATAAACGAATCTTAGGTCTATATAAATTCTTATTTAATACATAGATTTTATTATTTGCAACATTATATTTATATTCCTGTATGCAATTGTTATTAATCAAATACTTCCAGTTACTATCAAGTAGAGTTCCGTTTGTCTTAGTATCATATGTCATTAATCGGTTTATACTATAATTATCCCCATAATATTCCACCACAGGTAAGTACCTAATGTCTTTATTCTCATTTCTTGTTATTTTCAATTTATTGTTATTATCAGGTAAGTAGTCATCATTTTCATATACCACATATAACCCTAACCTTTCTAACAGTTGTCTGTAATTTCTTTTTACTTTAAATATTTTTATTACTCTCTTACTCTCACAATATCTCTCTATACTTTCTCTCTTAATACATTTCTCTCCATAACACCAAAATACACTTTCTCTCTCCAAATATACAAGGGTCCCTATCATAAAATCGTTGCACCTCTTAGGTACACAAAAACTAAAAGAAACTTTATTTGTAGAACTATCGTCTATCAAACTACACGAAGACTTGTCTTCACCCCCTAATACAACATTAAAAGAAAATTCTACCCCCTGCATTCCTTGTACTAAAATACTTTCTCTCAACTTTCTTTCTGACTTCATAAACTCAAATATTTCATTGTCATGCATTATATTTTCATTATCATGTTTATCCTCTTCTACCACCACAATCTTACTACCTGTATTATTTGTATTATCTAGAGTACATTCATTTTTGGAATTATCAGTTTTAAATAGGTTATCCAGTACAGCATTTTGCTGGGTACTACTATCTAGTACTTTCTGACTTTCTAATTTACTTTCTACCACATGTAACTTATCTAATTTTGTAATCAGCTGGTCACATTTTTTAATAAGTTTATTGTGACTCACTTTTATTTCATTCTTTAATTCATTGAATTTAATATTAGAATCGATTTTCTGTTCGTCTAGTTTTTTATCTAGTTTTAATAACAATTGTATCATTGCATTGCTTTCATCCTGCTTACTATCTAAACTAGTTGAAATGGATGTATTGACTTTCTTTATTTCTACAGATACAGGCGTATGCGCCTCGTCAATCTGACTAGTTTGAGGTGTTTGTACATCCATCTCGCCAGTCAAATTTACATTAGTTGTACCTATTTCTAACGTAATATTGTCATTTGTACTCATATTGGCAATTTTGCAATACCTGCATGCATACAATTGTATAACCTAATTGTGGGGTTATGTTTACGAATTATAAAATTTTGTGTCCGTTACCTCAAGCAATTTGTTCCGTTCTTTCTAGGCGTACATTAGGTAATAATATGTTTAAATAATACCACCTAATGTCCCTGTTCCAGAAGCCACCTGTATACTTACGTTATTTTTGATTTTATAGATACGATATATCTCACAAATGTGGTTATGTATACAAAAACTAAGACGCCATCTATGCAATTAACTAAGTCATGGGCCAGAAGTTCGTTACGCGAAGTCATAGGAAACGGAAATTGCTTGAAATAACAAAACAGCTGTTCTAATTGTTACCAATGAAATACCCCTTTTTATTCTTTACTTTGTTACATAACATTTTTTTAAACCAACTGTAACCCTTCCAAAAACATAATGTGTAATAATAACTTTGATTAAGTTTAATGATTATATGTTTAAATGATTATACAATAATAACATGTATATATTTATATTTATATAGTGGTGCTCAACCCAGCACTTAGAATAATTATGCACTCACACAACCACGCACCCTTTCATTCTCATGGTACAAACTTATTTAAATTTTGGAGCTCCTTAAATTTTGATTGAAATTTTGAATAATTTGTTAAATGATTGATTTCTACAATAACATATATTGGGAAATAAAGGATTCAAAATATATAAGGAACGCTCTCACCAATGTAGTGTTGCTGGTTGTTCTCGGTTTGCACGAACTTCGCACACCGCGAGTTCGGCGAGTTTTTCCCGGTCACATCTTGAAGTTGGCGCACTGTACTTATTATATTTATATTGTTTATTAACCACCTACAGTGGTCTAAAAAGTTAAAATTCACTCGTAAGTGAATGGGCGGCCGGCCGGCTCAAATCAGAGCGGCAGATGAAATGACGGCAATTTCTGGTTGAAATCTGCGGAAGTGGGGTGTATTGACGTCACATTCCTTTGTCTAACGTGTTGACATCGCAGTTTGGTTGCTGTCAACACATTCTCCGCCTCTGACGTAACGAAGGCTTGGCTCTGCTTATCTCAATAACTGCACACTGTTTTTGTGATGTGACACCGTTTTTTGTCATGAATTAGTTCAAATCCTGGCAAATACTGTAATATAGTCCACTCACCGTAAATTCTATATAGGGTGTTTGAGGTTGGGTTGGGTATGTCAAAAAATAGGAAAATACAATATTTATGATCTCGTTACCATATTTTATGTAATTATACAATGTACCATGATTGTACCATCACAAGAAAGGGTAGGCCATGTTGAATAGTTGTGTATTGAGGCAAACAGCACCAGTATTTATCAAAACTGATGTAAAATTGTATCAAATTTAAATAATATGATGTAAAATAATAATTGACAACTATATAAAGCGATCAAATTACTAAATTTACTAAAATTATACTTGTATTTCAGTTCAAAAAACTAAATAATATCCTGTGGTAGTAGATTAAGTCAAGCAATAAGAATTTTTAAATGTCAAGGTTAATGCAGGTCTACATGCAAGTAAAACCATGTCATGTAATTTATTGAGAAATCCATAAAATGATTTAAGGGGGAGAAACAGCTGAGACTGTGCGCAGTGTGTAATTTTGAATAATCCCTCAACTCAGGTTTTGGTAAGTACACACACAATCTCAGACTTAAATCACTCTTACTCATTAACAAGATGGGTAAAAGGTATACTTTCAGTTTTCTTAGAGAGAGCATAATGTTAAGTCACTATAGTTGTTGTGTCCAAAACTTGGTAGCTTATGGTGCTAATGGCATCATTATCAATGAATATAAAATAATTAAAGGTACTTGACTAAAAGTATACTGTTATCTGACAGTGTATAACGAATAGTTTGCTAAATATAATTATTTCACTACGACTCGGAACACAAAACTTTTTATGGGTAAAAACGTAAAAGTTTTACCTTACAACCTGAACCGGTTTTCACTTTTAAAAAGCTTCTGCAGAGGTTGCCGCTGGTAGTACTGTCCGTCTTGTTGTTGGCGACAAAATCGATTTTCGAAAGATCGATGTTGTGTGTGTGAGGTGTGATATGTTCGAATAATGCGTATGATTTGAATTGCGTCTGTTCGTTTAGGATGTCGTTTTTATTTGTTTTCATGTGTTTATATATTTCCAATTATTCGAACATATCACACCTCACACACACAACATCGATCTTTTGAAAATCAATTTTGTCGCCAACAAGACGGACAGTACTACCAGCAGCAACCTCTGAAGAAGCTTTTTAAAAGTGAAAACCGGTTTAGGTTGTAAGGTAAAACTTTTACGTTTTTACCCATAAAACGTTTTGTGTTCCGAGTTGTAGTGAAATAATTACATTTAGTTACGAAATGGACATGTCATGGACAACGAAATCCAAGAATAGTTTCCATCCTATATAACAGTGAACAATCTGTTCAAGTTAAGAAACAATTTTCAGATATAATTAATATATAGTTGTTTTTAATTCAATGTAAACCAAGATTACCACACATGCAAAACCAAAACTGCTAACTTATGCAGCTCATGTGAGAAGTAATTCTGAGTATTTAGTTCTTACTGACAGAATTTCATTTTTTTTCCTAATGTTACATTTTGTCAGAGCAGATGTGTGGTATTTATACTATCTGATGATAAAACTTTGTCACTAAACTTTTTGGGGTGCTTAACATCACCCTGTCTCTGGTGATGACTCCTTGAGTCACTGAAATGGACTCGATGCAGTTCTGAACATTGGACCGTGACCAAAGAGCCTGGAAGTTTCAATGCCTGATAGTACTGACATGGGCTATGAAAGCCTTGATGTTAAATGTGGCATTTAGTTTTACATACATGACCCCCTTTTTTTAAATGAATTTTCTTAGTTTTGTAAATGAACTACCATAATAAACATTTTTATTAATTATTAATATTGGTGTTACTTTCACTGTAAACTTACTTGTTTTATTACCGACAACTTGGCACATTCCGTATCCAAACTCACTGAAGAAGGAGAACATTCAAAATAGTTTTTATTAAATTTTATTAATGATATATTACATGATTCATGCAGCTGATTGTTACTACCATTACTTTGAACTCATGGCATAGACAGATTTTTAAACCTGTATGAATGTGTTGTATCCAATTCTGTAGTGATAGCAAACATTTAGTGCCATACAAACGTAGAGATATAAAAATTTATACTGCCATATAATTATGGTACCTTTGTTATCATAGCAATTTTTCTAAATAACAGTCTTTATAATTTTGTTTGTGTCAGAGTGAAACAAATGACGTCATTTCGGTGCAGCGCAACACCATTGTCAAAAACCGTTTTGGACTGTTACTGGCATTCACAGTTCATTCAGTTATAGAAGGCATGGCCATTGGAATACAACCAATACCAGGAAAAGTAAGACAGATATCCTCATAAATTGCAGATAAGCACAAACTATAGAAACTAACATACACATTACAGAATATCAATACAATGTGAATGCTATTGTAAATACTGTAGGTGTTATCTACAGTAGAGCCAATATTGACAGTAAATGTAGAGATATAAAAATCTATACTGCCAACAAAGACTCAAAGTAATGTAGTATCACTGAGTTATACCTTATCAGTAAGTGTCTCCATTCCACAACTGGTAAGCCACAAGCATTTCCCTCTTCTCTCTCTATTTCATTGTAACTTACTAAGTTTTTAGAAGGAAAAGCCATTTGTTAAAATGTATATCTTTTTGCATTAAACTGTTGACTTACAAACATAATCAGCTGATGTTTTTTAGTTGGATTATGATATACTTATTAAAATGAACAACACGTGTTCTGTCCTTTCGAAGAAAATAAGTTTTTTTTTTGCATGAAACTTCAAAACTTGAACTTAGTTTTCCTCGATCACCTACCTTTTTGAAGTTACAGTAATGTTTTTGAGTGCTAAAATTTGTTACAATATGGATGATTTATTGTTAGCTTTACGGCAGACTCACGTTCCATCAGAATGGCGTTTGTTTTCTTCAAAGTTGAGTTTAAAAGAAGTACTTCTATATAACGGTAACACCTACCCTTCAATGCGCTTGGTCCATTCCGTACACATGAAGGAGTTGTATAAAAATATGCACCAGTTGTTAAATTACTGGACTTACTACTTGTTAAAAGTGACTACTACTATATCGAAATAAGGCTTCTGTTAGGAGTGCAGACAGGCTACACCAAGTTTTATGTGACTGGAACAGTTCGACAGAATCACTTGTTTGTAAAGACTGACCTCAATTTTATTCCAAGTTTAAAGAATATTTCCCACAAAGCATTAGTGAATGCCAAAGATATTTATCTTCCTCCATTATACATCAGGCTTCAGTTGATGAAAATATTAGTGAAAGCCCTAAGTAAAGAAGGAGAAATGATAATGTACTTCAGAATCAATTTCCCACAATTGAGGAAAGCAAAAATTAAGGAGGTTGTTTTGATTGGGCCACAAATAAAAGCAGTGCTAAAGGATGAAGAATTTGAAACTAAATTAAATAATATAAATAAAAGAGGTTGGCCTTCGTTCAAGTCTGTCTGAAACAACTTTCGTGGAAATAACAAATCATAAGACTGACGAGAAATCGTAAGCAAAATAATCAAAGCCTATGAAAAACAATTAATTACAACATGTCATTAAAAGTGCATTTCCTTCACAAATATATGGATTTTTTTTCTGTTCAAATTTGAGTGCAGTAAGTGATGAACATGAGGAAAGGTTTCACCAACAGATTTCCATCATAGAGAAGAGATGCACAGGGAAGTGGAACGTCACAAGGCTTGCAGAATATTGTTGGAAGATGGTAGAAGACACTCCAGGAGATGTCTACAAATTAAAAACAACAACAAAAATCATTCAATATGGTGAACTAATTAATAATTAAATTTAATAATCATTATTTACTTTGTACTAAGGTAACAGAATTATGTGATTTTTGTAAGTAAAAGTAAAAATTGTAAACTGCTGTTTTCATAATTAAAAAAAAATCATGTGATAGAACTATTCTGATTGTAGGTTCTAATTCAATGTCCAAAAATTAATAAAAATCAGCTGATTTGATCAGAAGACAGAAAGTTGGTTTAACTTTGTCCTGTGTTACCAGAGTCAGTTTCAGTTCTATTTGTTTGATGTTTAAGAGTTCTGATGTAAATTCATCTACTGCTCCTGGATTAATGGACAGCTTTTCTCCACACACATCAAGTACATGCGTTCCATGCTGATTTTTCCACCTCAATAACCACCCATCACTAGCGACAAATTCGGCCAGGTTTTCAATATTCCTGTGAAAACATAACGCCCTTTCCTTTAATATTGGCCCACTAATCAGTGTACCTTTTCAGCATTTTGGACAAACCATGCCCAAAGAGCATCATCGATGATCTCGTTTGTCGGTTTTCTAATTGTGCACAGGACTTGAGTACTTTTTGTGATTCAACCTGCATACAGTAACCCTGCAGTGACTTTCTATTTTTCTGTCAGTCATTGACAGTACTTTTTCATTACATATTATTTGTACTGATTTACCTTTGTCTAAACGTTCTAAGGCATCAAGTTTTTGCGCAGTACTGACAACTATATGTTTCCGTAATGTGTCACTCATCACAAGGAGCATAGCAAACTCACGAAATCACTTTCAGTAGTAATAATCGACACACATCTTCACTTTGATAAATCAACCTCTCAACTGACTAAAAACGTAAAATAAACAAGTGCAAATCATCCACGTTTTGACAGGTCGGTAAGCCCCTCGGTACTGTATGAGTCACTGTTTATCTCACAGCCAGATGGCTGGTTAAGAGGGCACCTACTGTATATGCTTACTGACAGTTAATGTAGACTTTACTTAGTTACTTAACTATAACTCATTCAGAATAACAAGTTTGCAGTTGTGCAGCAAACTCAGTTTGCCTGTATCATTTCATTCTTCAGAACTGGAGTGTTGGATCGATGTATGGTCTACACTGACTTGTAAAGGTTTTGGAAATTGTCAGAGTCAGTGTCTCTGCTATTGCAAACTGTTATTTTAACTAAATCCTTAAATTTTTAGTGACCGTCAATCAGTGAATGTTTTAGTGGATAGTTAGTGAGGATCGGTCAATAATACAACTTTTAGTAATTTTGCGTCGACGTTTCGACAATATTTATTGTCATCTTCAGGACAATTGTTGCAGACGCCAAACACACAACTGTAAATTTTCCCTGACCAACACCTTATTATGATTGGTTATTTTAACCTTGTGAATTGGTTTAATCGAACATTCTCAAAACCAACCTCTGTTACATGTTTTGTTTCTAAACTGCGTAGTGTGCTATTACACTCACTATTATAGTTACACAAAACTATGTAATTCTTTAAAATTTGTGTAATGCACATCCTATGTAATATGTAATGTTATTACATGAAAGTTATACATGAAATATAAATACCTTTATATCTGCTTCACAGTATACAACTACTAATAATTTTGTACTTTAATAATTCTTTAGCTTTTTCTGATTGTTACAGTGTCTATGTATATGAGGTCTGTACAAAAAGTATTCAATCTTATTTTTTTCATGGTAACTAGTGATGATCTAGATGTGCCATAAATGGGTACATGTAGAAAGGACTTTCATGCATATGTGGGATTTTTTGTTTCCTTGTAGTGCCACCAGCTGTGTCAGTAATTGCTAGAAAGTCACATGGTGCAACACGTGTTCATCGCATTTTCATTTTCTTTACAATGACTGAACGTTTGGGGCAGTGGTACTGCATCAAGTTCTGTCAGAAACTAGGGGATACCCATTTAGAAAGTATCCAAAAGATTCAGCAGGCTTTCAGTGATGATGCAATAGGATTACTCAAATTAATCAATAGTACAGCCATTTCAAAGATGCCCACTTGCCTGTGGAGAGTGACCACCATTCCAGGAGACTATCAACAAGCTGAATTGCTGCTGTTATCAAGAAAGTGCGGACACTGATCATGGGGAACTATCATTTGACACTCCAGGAAATTGCTGATGAGCTTGAGATCAGTGTGCCAACAGGGATCCTGAGTTTCTGAAGACTGTGGTCACTGGTGTTGAGATGTGGGTGTATGGGTACAACCCGGAAACTAAGGTCCAATTGTCACAGTAGGAGCACTCATGTTCCCTGAGGGTCAAAAATGCACAACAGGTTTGGAGCACGGTGGGTGCCCCAGTTGCTTTTCTCGATTACCAGGGCATAGTGCATCATGACCAGAAGGCCAGACAATCAATACGGAGTACTAATGAGAAGTCTTCTGTCATGTTTGTGATGCAGTTTGAAGCACAGAAACCAGAACCGTGGGCTGCAGGGAACTGGCAGCTGCTCCAGCTCAATGAGTACATTGAGTATACAGATATACTCAAGACTTATATATACAGATATATCAGTATACAGATCAAGGCTTTTCTGAGTAACCATGGCATTCTACAGCTTCGCCAGGCTCCCAACTCTCCTGAAATGGTTCCTTATGATTTCTGGCTGTTCCTGAAGATAAAGAGTGCCCTAAAAGGATCCTCTTTTGACAGTCACGAGGAAATAATGCAAAACGTGATGCAGGTGCACACTATCAAAAAAGAAGCCTTTCAGCATTGCTTCCAGCTATGGAAGGACTGCTGGACTAAGTGTGTGGAATCACAATGGGTCTACTTTGAAGGAGATTAGGTACTGTAATCAGTCAGATATAGAACATTTTTTCTTGGCCCTAGGTCAAATACTTTTTCTACAGACCTCATACAATATATACTGAAAATGTTATTTGAGCCAAATAAAAAAATTGTATCATATTTTATAAAGTTTTTATAGGATTTGATCACGTCACAATAATGACACTATTAGTGATCTAAATAACAGTAATAATGCTGGACATTACATAACAAAACAGAAAGAAAAATAAAATTGAAATTTTAGAAAGTTGTAGCAGCACAGTGCTAACATGTGAAAACGAGATGTGGGTGGGGTAGAAACAATCACTTCAGTGAAAACAGACAGCTAAAATGAAATTCTTGAGAAAAGTAATAGAATGTAGAATAAGATTTTAGATCAAATTAGTAATGAAGATATGGCAGCTGAATTGGGGACATACAGTATGAAACATAGAAATCAAGAGAGACGCAGAAATAGAAACATCATTCAAAAGAACAAAACAAAGGTAGTTTAGTAAAGCTAGTAATAAATTATAGATGCCAAGGGAAAACAAAGAGAGGCCCAAAAGTAGGACTGAAGATGTAAGCCTAGTATAAAAGTGGTCTCAAAATTCATAATCCAAACAGAGCTTTTGTGCTCATAGTATTACAGACTTGTATAGTGCACAGGATGTATTTATTCTCTGGACATTGAATTTTATTTTACTATAATTCACTCTTGTTTATATTTAGTTAAATATTAAAATTTTGTAGTTGTGAAAGTTTACAATCACAAATCATTGATTTTTAAAATAAAGCAGAATTGTTAAGAGTTATTCCAGCTTCCAAACATTACAATGCCATATGAATTTAAACTACCTGCCTGGCTGTTTTGCCATGGTCCAAGGTTTTCAATTAAACCAAACATTTCCACAGCACCACTGGCTGCCATCTTCAGTGTATGAAATGAGTGAAACCTAATTCGGGTGTTGTACGTCGGACCACAGTACTGTGGTTAAAGCTCAACTGCTGAAACGTTTGGTTCAATTAAAAAGAAAGGACCATGGCCAAACAACCCAGCAGTTAGTTTAAATTCAAATGACACTGGCCGTGAAAGCCTTTGAACAACACTATTACAATGCCATAGGCTATAAGAAAATTCAGTTACTAACACTTGACTACACATAATTGCTGCCACAGGTGCTGCTTCTATTGGGTGCAGTTTTAACACACAAACTGGTCGTAGCTTTCTGTCTGGGAGCTGAACTTGCCAGTGACGGACGCTCATTTGCATCACTAAATCGTTGCCTTATGGTTTACGCTGTCGGATCGGCTGTAGGTATTCCTTTTGGTATTGGCATTGACAGATCGCGGAGTTCTTCAACAACGTCTACAATCATTCCAGTTCTGCAAGTATGCTGAAATTTCATTAAAGCCAGCTTTATTTATAATTTTTTATTTTGTAAATATAAAAATATTTAATTTTACACACTTAATTGTGTTATTGGAAGGCACATGTAAACCTTGGAACATGTCAAACCAAGGTTATCATAAACCTTCTGCCAGGCCATTTATAATTGGTATCAAACATTCTTTGAGGTTTATTAACAGAATAACAGAATCGTAGAATGACTTATTTTGTGCTAGTATACAAAGTAATATTAAAAACACAAATGCATTTTAGTTTTAGAGTTTTTCATATAAATTAGAAGTACTTAGATCTCTAATTAAGCTCTTAGATTATTTCTTTGTATGAATTAAGTTATTCAGTTACAAAGAATAATGGAACACGCAAAGAAATCAAAGCAAGAATAGCAGCAGGAAACAGAAGCCACTACGTATTAAAACATATATTCCAATCCAGGAATCTATTAAAAAATGTCAAAAAGAAAACATGCACCATAGTAATGAGACCTGTAGTAACATGCACCACAGTAATCAGACCTGTAGTAACATGCAAAGTGAGACATGTGTGCTGAAGTTAGAAGATGTGAAAAACCTTGGTATTTTCAAGAGGAAAATTCTGAGAAAAATTTATGGACCAGTGTGGGACGGAGAAATGTGGAGGATAAGAAAAAATCATGAGCTAAGAGGCCTGTATGGAGAAGCGGACATAGTTGTGGCAGTGAAGGTGTAAAGGTTGAGATGATTGGGGCACGTGGTAAGAATGAGAAGTGACGAGGCCCAAAAATGGCATTGAAAAGGAAGCCGGAGGGATTAAGGATGAGAGGACATGTGAGGAGAAGATGTGGAAGGGGATTTGAGATGGAGGTGGAGGAGTAAAGCTCTGGACAGAGAAGAATGGAGAATCATTGAGCAGGCCAAGGTTCTACAGGGACCGTAGTGCCAGAAGAAGAAGAACGAACAAATTAAGTTCTTTCTTTATGCGCATTATCATTATCATAATCATCATCATCGCCATTTGGTGTCTTGCCAATTGGCAGATCCTGTACACCACTGTACATCTCAGATCAGGTTTGGTTATCTTATATCCTCCTTTTTAACATTGTCTGCTACTGGTACTCTCTTCCCTTTCCCTTCCACTGTGCACCATGAATAGTATTCACATTCCTTTTCTTTTTATAACATGCCTTATCCAGTTCCCATCCTCTCCAGATTTTTACATAAACACGATGTTTCCTTGATTCTGTATAGAACCTCTTCATTACTCATTTTGTGAACCAATTTTATTCTCTCCATTTTCTCTATAAAACTTCAATTCTGTTCATCTCTGCTTTTCCCACAGTCCACATTTTATATCCCATATAACAGAATGCTCCACACTTAGTAATTTACCAGTCTCTTCCCTATCTTCAGACCCATACTTGCTACAAAACAGGATCTTCTTCATATTAATTGCTTCTTTACCTACAGTAATTTTTGTTTTAAACTCCACTTTGCTCCTTCATTAACACACTCCTAAAAAGTATTCTTGGATTTTTGTTGTTGTCCATGACATATAGAAAATATTATTGAGAACTAAAATATACTATTCCAACACAAAACCCAAGTATTTTAGATAAAAATTTTACCTTACTGCTTCAACTAGCTTTCGCTCATTGCAAGCTTTATCAGAGGCTGTTCTAGGAGCACTGTCAGTTCTGTTTTTGGTGATGGTGCCGTCATTCAAAAGATCAATATTGTTGAGTGTGTTTTGTCAGTATGGTTGTGTGGCTGAAAATTAGACACACTCAAACAACTGGAAGTATACAAACATATAAAAACACAGAAACAACATCCTAAACGAAGAGACACAATTTAAATCACACATACTATTTTAACACATCACACAACACACTCACAACAATGGTGTTTGGAATGATGGAGCTGTCACGAAAAACAGAATGGACAGCACTCCTAGTGACAGACTCGGATAAAGCTAGCAATGAGCAAAAGCTAGTTGAGGCAATAAGGTAAAAATTTTATCTAAAATATTTGTGTTCTGTGACCAAATAGTATATGTGGGGTTCTTTTTGATTTGCAGTGGACTGTATATTGTCAAACTAAATGGTTAAAAGGCTTTATTCCCATGTAATCAACAATGCATAAAAATTAAGCGTTTACTGACCTTGTACTTGTGCGTTGTAAATGTCCTGTTGTAAGCAACACTGGTGATTTTCTAGGCAGTCCTAAACTTAACAATAATATCCCAACAAACATTAAACACATAAATAAACACATGAAAAAAAGCACAAAGTAAAATAACAATAGCGTTGAATAGTCTTTCTATTCTTGCGGTATGCGTGTATAAACGAAAAAGAACTGAACTGCACGATATACCGTACACTACAGGAAAGAAAAACGCTCTAACTATGACTGCTGATTACAATGTGAATTAAACTTTGAAACAGGTAATGGGAGTGCATTCTATTAGAGATAATGAAATATAGATAGGGTGAGTTTAACTATTGTTATGAAAACAAAATATCTGACAGTATATTTTAGTTCCTCAAATGTCTGTACTTTTCAACTATCTGTATTTTCCTTTTTCCTTATCATAACTGTAATGATTTCATGTTATTAGTTCTCATAAATTTTGTTTTCTCTACATTTATCTTCATTTCAGATTTCCATATTACTTCTTCTAACTTCACTATTGTCCTTTGCAATAGTTAGAAGGCTATTACCATGTTGTCAGCAAATCTAATAATATACACGGGCTTGTTTTATAAGTAAGAACTGTTTTGAAATAAGAACAAGACATGACATGATGAAAATAATTAATTTTAGCAGAAAAGTGTACAAATTTTCTTTATTTTTCCAAATAATCACCAATATAATTTTCATATCTTTTTAACAGCTTTTCATACACTCTCACAGAAGTCCACTGCTTGTGTCTTGGACCAGTTAGTAATGCCATAAAGTATTAAAACTTCAGTTTGTTGTTATTTTTAACCTGCTGTAAACAGAGCCATTTCTTTGTAAGCAACCCAGGTTTCATCTCTATCATGACATAATCTCTTCATTGAGAAAAAACCTACTGTATTCTCTTCAGTTACAAAATATTACAAAAATGTCTGAGAAGCTTACTGCTTATGTGTATCAGATACCATACGTACATGAATTTTTATAATCAAGTTTCTCTACCACAATGTTGTAAACTATTGATCTTGAAACATTAGAAAATTGAATAGACAATTCCAAAATAAAAATATCCAATTTTCACAAGTCATTCCTACCACTAAACCATTAGTCATCACTGTTGGACAACCTCTACATTCTTCACCATGAATATTAATTTGTCCATCACTAAACAAATGTCACCATCACTTAATTTAACTGTCACTCATAACATTTGGCCTATAAGCCACACAAAAGTTGTCTCCCAGTTTCTTCTTCTTCTCATTACGTGTTTCCGGATTGTTTTCCAATGACATAATGTCTCCTGTAGATATTCTCCACCATTGTCCAATATTGCGTCCATATTTGTTTTCAGTCTTGGCAGTCCTGGGATGTCTGTCTGGCAATCCACTAATATGTGCTGTAAGGTTTCCTCATGCTGATGACATAGTAGACAGGTAGCAGTGTGGGTCAACTTGAATTTATACAAGTATGACTGCGTTACGATGTGGCTAAGTCTTCCTCTGGAGCTGAAAGTTTGAATACTCCTAGGGATGTTTCTGTACATGAAACATCTTGTGTACTGACATGCTGTTTGTATGTTGAACCTTTGGTGGAATTCAAAAATGCATCCTTCCATGTCTCTGTGAATCTTCTTTTGAAATCTGAAGTAGCGGCCAGTAGTGATGTTACACTTTCCTCTGTTGGGGACACCATAGTTGCATCCTTAGCTATCTGATCTGCCTTTTATTTACCAGTCTCTCAGTTTCAACACTAATGTTTTCCTTCCCAACAAAAGTTATATCACAGGATGGATCTCACAGTTGGCATGATAATCCATCACAGCACTTCTAAACTGCTGACACACCTCAATAGTATGTATGATGCCAGCAAAGTATCCAACAGCTCAGTATTATGTCATATTGCAATACGATACAAGAGCGATCTTGCTACATTAACACAGTCAATCTTAATTCCAAAATGGGCCTTACTTAAAGAAAATGTGCCCTAGTTTTCTACACGTTTCCTACACATAAAGGACAATTCCAGACAACTCTTGGTACGCTATGCATACGCTGATAAGATATAACATAAACAAGTGTCTTCATAATGGGTGTACAATAACTATGTTTTTCTTACCTCTGCTCTATTGTATAAAGTAAAAATATGTAAAAAAAAAATTAATTATTAGTGGTATTATTAAAACATAGTAATTATATATAATGAACAGAAATATCTGACCCTTTTCATTTTGTTATTGTGTCATATGGAGGGCTTGTAGGATAGAGGGTGGTGGGTGTAGTCCTCTTTATTCACTGCCATTTCAGTTGCCATGAAGCTGTGGGACTTGATGCAGCTAGCTTTCATTGTTGAAACTTTTTTTTTTAACAATGAATCTATTATTCACAGAAGGATTTCTCAGCATTTCAATAATGGTTGGGTGCCTATTCAGAACATGGTATTGTTGTGAGTGGAGAATTTCAGAGGGCAGTACCAACAAAAACCAGCAGAGAGCCTTGTAATCCATACAAGTCTCCTGAAAACACTGCAGGTTAGGCAGGCCATTGGGGCTAGCATTTGTTGTTTGGTACGCTCATTTCTCTGCTTTAAATAACTCCAACCCAACTATCAGAAGAATTCTGCATTCAGACTTACACTTCCATCTCAAAATGATGGTTGTCCATGAAGTGACCTCTCATGACAGGGAAAACATCGACTTTTCATAGAAACTATGTCGGAATGTGGAGGGTCTGAAATGTTGGAATGTATTTATTGGTCTGAAAAGAAACCAAAACAACTTCACAAAGTTACTGTAAATGCAGGCTGGTTCATTTTGATGCTGCAAAATTCCTCATCTCAGAAGATGCATAAACCAAACCAAATTGTGGTTTCAGCAAGATGAGGAAACTGCCCCATACAAGGGCTTCAATGTAAGTATGAAGGAAGACGTGTCCATGACACTTCATTTTCCTTCACGTGGCCACCCAATTTACCCGATCTTTTGGTATGTGATGTTTTCCTGTGTGGTTACCTGAAATCCTAAGTTAACATATACAAACTATGCTCGCTCACTACCAGAAATAAGATAGCGATTCAATATGAGATAACTGCCATACTAAGACATGTTCCAGTCTGTGATGAAAAGTTTCATAGATCATTTCCACCAGCGTGTTGACAAAAACTGATGACATTTACAAGATGTTATTTTCCGAACTTCATTTTGGTTTTACTGAATTTTTCTTGTGCCAAAAAAAGGCAAACCTATGTGTTTATGACAAGAGAATAATAAAAATTAACTCTTTGTAATAACTGCATAATTTCATTTCTAAAAACATTAGGTTTTTCTGCCACACTCTATGTAATATAAAACCAAAGAAGGTTAAGACACTATTGGAAATTTTAAAAGAGATATATGCCTGATGCCTAATACAGTTAAATCACCTAATACAGTATCGAGTGTCACTTGACATCAGACAAACAGGACACACAATAAAACTATATTTATTAACCAATACTATAGTGAGCTTTTCTTTAATATCTTGTATAAAAACTTTTCACACTTACTCTTTCTCCTACCCTGTTATCCATCTTTTTACTCTTGGTTTCCTAGGATGAAATGTGGTAAAAAAATACAATATCAAAAAATTATATCAAAAATGACTGCAAACGACTTTTAATGGCCTTCAAATATATTGCAAAGAATGTTTTGTTTTTAATGATTTGGTGTGTGTATGTTTGTTTTATATGATAATTTCTATAAATGGAAGAACATAATATTTGAATATATGGTTCCATTTTTAATTTTATTTTTGAAATGTATCCTATTGGTATTCAGAATATGGCTGATTATACACATATTTGTTTAGAAAACCCAACTGTGCAAGAAAAACCTATTAGAACTCTCCAACAATAACCAGTAAAAAAATAACTGATTCATATGGTTCTTTTTTCTGAATTGTTTAGTGCAGTGTGTACACAATGGGTATCGTTAATAGAAATATTCAACTATTTTTCAAGATGACCTAAACAAAAAAATCGGTATGGAGAACCCATACATAACTTCCATGTTCTAATTCATTATAAAATTATTTTTAATATGTACACTCAGAACAAAACTAAATATAAGTCTATCTCGTATATTAACATGCTTTTGGTAAAAATGCTGAGAAAGATAATCAAAATACGAATTGTGCCTAGTTATTAATATTTTAAAAATAAAGAATTAATTTGATTAAATTATCTTTTATTTAAACAACATGAAAGAAAGTGAATATTGCCCAGCATTTGTTATCTGTAAATTTATGAAAATGACAAATTATTTTGTTTACATATCCGAGGTGACATAGTATGGAACGATATCAGTTGTTAATATTTTATTGAAATTTTTTTAAGTTTTCGGTCGAATAAATTTATAATCAATACAAAAATACCCCCCTTCAAATACCCTTTTCATTTATAGATATTTCATCTACCTTTCTACAATGGATTATTATGACCTTCTTTTCAGGATAATTTATTTATCAAATTAAGTACTTTACTCTTGTTAAAATGTAAAACGTTGCAGGTAAATTACCCCTTCCCCTTAACCGATCTTCACCAAAGTCAGTAGGTCTTGAGTCTTCTACAACTAGGACACATACGCAAAAAATTATTTGATTCTGTTTGAATTTGCGGCAGTTATCGTTCACCATGGAAAAAGTTTACACACTTTTTGAAAAATAACTTTTCTTCATGTTTTGAGGGTAGTACAATAACAATCTGCCCTTATCTCGAACAAGATTTTTTTTGTGATCATCGTACTTCCTTGGAAGTATTATGGAACATGGAAGTAAAATGACAGTTACTTTAATGGAGACTTGTACATAATGCTATTCCTTGTCAATAAAAACATGTTGTTCAAGATATCAGAAATACATTTACACTGTGTCTAGATAATAAATAACTCATTTAACATTACTTCATTGCATTCAGTTACAATAAGTTGTATGCAATATGTTTAGGGTCTTGCTGCTGGTTCTCTGCTGTACATAACAGTAAGCGAGATATTGCCTAGGGAAAGATCACGATGGCAACACCAGAAACACCTGGCCGCTGGTCTCCTGCAGTTTTTTGTGTTCTGCCTGGGTTTCATAACAATTTTATTACTATTGATTTTTATATAAAATTACATTGTCATAGCTTTAATTCATTATTTGGATATACATATTTGTAATAAAATATTTTATAAACTATTAATTTGTACATTTACAACTAAATCATAATACACTTTGGTTCCAATTATTTCTTCTTCATTTTTTGCACAGTCAGTCTTTTATTCAATGGATTAGGCCTCACGTTCACTGGGAGCAGAAAGCTGCGAATCGCGAAACTGACAAATTCATGCCAAACGGTGTGTATGCTCCTTGTCCACTATCACAGTGTGGCGCAGTATTCGTCTGTATTTTTTGCAGACAGTATGGCAGGCAATTTGTCTGTTTTGAATTTTTGGGTTTAGAATCACCTCTGATACTACGCCGTGTATCCCACAGACGGTATCAGAGAAAACGAAAAATGTGGGTTAAGAGTATTTTTTTGAAAAGAAAGCAGTTCGGTGAATTTTCTCACTTGTGGAGTGATTTACAAAGCGATGAGGGCCACCACTTCCATTACTTTTGAATGAAATGGAGCACATTTCACTACATTCTTGAAAAAAATCGCTCCTAAATTGGAAAAATTCAGTAATTTTTGAGAGACAATTTCACCTGAAGAATGGCTGGCAGTTACATTATGGTAAGTGTAATAACAAAATGTATGCATCACTTAAATCTACAAGTATCTTTCCTACGTACTAGTTAGTTTTTTTTTACTTCCATATTCCTTAAGGAATGGAAGTATGGTGATGGCAAAAAAAATCGTGTTCGAGATTATTGCAGATTCTGATTGTACTACACTCAAAACATGAAAAAAAGTCGTTTTCCGAAAAGTGTCTGTGTGTGTGTCTGTCTGTCTGTTTCTGTAGATTTTTTTTCTATGGCAAACGATAACTGCCGCAAATTCAAACAGAATCAAATAATTTTTTGCATACAGCCCTGATTTGTAGAGTACTCACGACCTATTGTTTTTGGTGAAGATCGGTTGAGGGAAAGGGGTAGTTTACCTGCAACGGTTTTTTTTTATCAAGGGAAATTTTTTTTTTTGGCAAACAAACAGCCGCAAATTCAAACAGAATTAAATAATGTTTCGTATACAGCTCTGATTTGTAGAGTTCTCAAGACCTATTGTTTTTGGTGAAGATCGGTTAAGGGAAAGGGGTAGTTTACCTGTAACGTTTTATGTTTTAACAAGGGTATTTCCTATGGCAAACGATAACAGCCGCAAATTCAAACAGACTCAAAAGATTATTTGCATACAGCCCTAAATTGTAGAGGTCTCAGGACCTATTGTTTTTGGTGAAGATCGGTTGAGGGAAAGGGGTAGTTTACCTGCAACGTTTTTTTAATAAGGGTATTTTCTATGGCAAACGATAACAGCCGCAAATTCAAACAGAATCAAATAATGTTTTGCATACAGCCCTGATTTGTAGAGTACTCAAGACCTATTGTTTTTGGTGAAGATCGGTTAAGGGGAAGGGGTAGTTTACCTGCAACGTTTTTTATCAAGCGTATTTTCTATGGCAAATGATAACAGCCGCAAATTCAAACAGAATCAAATAATTTTTTGCATACGTCCCTGAATTGTAGAGGTCAAGGACTTTCGATTTTGGTGAAGAACGGTTAAGGGGAAGGGGTAGTTTACCTGCAACCTTTTACGTTTTAACAAGAGTAAAGTACTTGAAAATTTATTTAAACTTTTTGAAACAATGGTAATTGTTAAAAATAAAATAATTTTGTTGCCAGGCAATAAAATTAAAATTTTATCATTTTAATGTAATATAATATTTTTCATTTAATACGGCAATAAAAAGGCAGGTAAGACACAACACACACACACACACACACACACACACACACACACACACACACACACACACACACACACACACACACACACACACACACACACACACACACACACACACACACACACAATTCACGTTATTTCTGGTCTCACTCATGTTTATTTTCTTACGTTTGCACGCTTTTTAAATGGAAAGTGCCGAAACCCACACCAGCATAACGCGTGCAAGCCGAAAAAATGGACATCAATTTGCTTACTGGCGAAGCTAGTAGTTAATGAATGGGTAGGCAAAAATCTTATCTTAAATTTTTTTTAAGGAATCACTAAAAGGACGGTGGGTCAAATCGGACGCTGAGGTAGAGTTTGCTGTAACCGAATGGTTCCACAAACAGCCGTAAGAATTTTACTAGCAGGGAATCTACAGGTTAGCGCAACAGTGGAACTCATGTCTTAATGTTATTGGAGACTTCTTTTAAAATCGTTGAATAAAAAATGCTTTACAGCTCTATACGTGTGTCTATTGCACAATCCTTGTATTAGTCATACACAATAATACAACTGATTGAACTTCAAATTTTTAAACTTGATTAGTTTCTATATATATGTTTGCATATAGCCCTAAATTGTAGAGTTCTCAAGACCTATTGTTTTTGGTGAAGATCGGTTAAGGGAAAGGGGTAGTTTACCTACAACGTTTTTTTAACAAGGGTATTTTCTATGGCAAACGATAACAGCCGCAAATTCAAACAGAATCAAATAATTTTCTGCATACAGCCCTGATTTGTAGAGTACTCAAGACCTATTGTTTTTGGTGAAGATCGGTTAAGGGGAAGGGGTAGTTTACCTGCAACCTTTTACGTTTTAACAAGAATAAAGTACTTGAAAATTCATTTAAACTTTTTCAAACAATGGTAATTGTTGAAAATAAAATAATTTTGTTGCCAGGCAATAAAATTATAATTTTTTCATTTTAATGTAAATCATGTATAAGAGAAAATATATCGCGCTTGGCAGGCAAGCGTATCTCAGTTATGTACTGTTTACGTTTCCATTTTATTATTATGACTACCGCAATGAAAAGGCAGGGAAGACACACACACACACAATTCGCGTTATTTCTGGCCTCATTCATGTTTATTTTCTTACATTTGCACGCTTTTTAAATGGAAAGTGCCGAACCCATACCAACATAACGCATGCAAGCCGAAAAAGTGTCCAGTGTGGATAGCGATTTGCTTCCTGTGGATCGCTGGGCAGTGTAACTGCACGTGTTTACACAGGAACGATTCATAGACAGACTTTTCGTCTTTAGGGAATGAACCCTCTGCAAGATGCTGAGGGTCCATGAGTGACTTCAGAGCGCTCCTTCTTTTCCGCGTATGATGGATGGATGTTGCACGGGCGTCTTGCGCCTTAATTTGTGTGCGTTGTCCAGGCCTAGGCCTGATGAACGCCAGGTGCCAACAGGTCAGCTCGGTCGTTTGCTCTGCTCAAGGGTGTTATGGTGCAGTCCGCGGGTCCATGATACAATTACATGGCCACCACGGTGGCAAGCTTAAGCTTTTGCTTCAGCCAATTGTCCGGCCAAGGCGCGACACAATGGTCCCCTCAGGCTAGCCTTTGGGAACGCGGTGACGCACTGGCGGACAAGAAGCTCGAGCGCCCTAGGGCGTCGGCCGAAGTGGTAGGTAATGACTCCAAGACAACCAGCTCTCGCAAGGAAGGCACTTGCACAACCTCGCGGTAACCCGTGTCTCAGGTATTTATTCTAAGCAACGCTCAATAGGAAATGTTGAAAATTTTTGTCCACGGTGTACCCTCATACACACTAAACCTGCTCTGATGTTTTAATTACGGACATCATAATATTAAAACTTTGGAAACTTGAGCACTACTTAATGGAGATCAATCATTAACTTATACAAGCCATTAATTTTATGCATATTTTTTATATATATGTGTACAACGTTATCGGCAACAAAGAAGTAGTTTTTGTTAAAATTCCTTCCGGGGATATTTGGCCGTAGTCCAATGTTTTCTACAAAACCAGACGTTTTGGCAATGCCATCGAGTTCCATCATCAGTGAAAATCGAGTGCGATAATGTTAAGTGGTATATGTTAGTGACCACAGTACTGTGGTTAAGGCTGAAGCAGTAAGTAGAAAGAAGTAGTTTCTATGGTAATATTTCATTTCGAAAACGATTTTAAATATAAATCTTAGAATATGGAAGTCATGTATGGTTCTCCATACCGATATTTACTTCCATATTCCTTAAGGAAATGGAAGTATGGTGATGGCAAAAAATCGTGTTCGAGATTATTGCAGATTCTGATTGTACTACACTCAAAACATGAAAAAAAGTCGTTTTCCGAAAAGTGTCTGTGTGTGTGTCTGTCTGTCTGTTTCTGTAGATTTTTTTTCTATGGCAAACGATAACTGCCGCAAATTCAAACAGAATCAAATAATTTTTTGCATACAGCCCTGATTTGTAGAGTACTCACGACCTATTGTTTTTGGTGAAGATCGGTTGAGGGAAAGGGGTAGTTTACCTGCAACAGTTTTTTTTTATCAAGGGAAATTTTTTTTTTTGGCAAACGATAACAGCCGCAAATTCAAACAGAATTAAATTATGTTTTGCATACAGCCCTGAATTGTAGAGTTCTCAAGACCTATTGTTTTTGGTGAAGATAGGTTAAGGGAAAGGGGTAGTTTACCTGCAACGTTTTTTTAACAAGGGTATTTTCTATGGCAAACGATAACAGCCGCAAATTCAAACAGAATCAAATAATTTTTTGCATACAGCCCTGATTTGTAGAGTACTCAAGACCTATTGTTTTTGGTGAAGATTGGTTAAGGGGAAGGGGTAGTTTACCTGCAACGTTTTTTTATCAAGCGTATTTTCTATGGCAAACGATAACAGCCGCAAATTGTAACAGAATCAAATAATTTTTTGCATACGTCCCTGAATTGTAGAGGTCTCAAGGACTTTCGATTTTGGTGAAGATCGGTTAAGGGGAAGGGGTAGTTTACCTGCAACGTTTTACGTTTTAACAACAGTAAAGCACTTGAAAATTCATTTAAACTTTTTGAAACAATGGTAATTGTTAAAAATAAAATAATTTTGTTGCCAGGCAATAAAATTATAATTTTTTCATTTTAATGTAAATTATGTATGAGTTTATATCTTTATATATATAATTCTTCTGTACGTGTGTATGTCACTGAACTCCTCCATGTATAAAATAGTATATCGTTCGTGGCAGGTAAGCATATCTCAGTTATGTAATGTTTACGTTTCCATTTTATTATTATGCCTACAGCAATAAAAAGGCAGGTAAGACACACACACACACACACAATTCATGTTATTTCTGGCCTCACTCATGTTTATTTTCTTACATTTGCACGCTTTTTAAATGGAAAGTGCCGAAACCCACACCAACATAACGCGTGCAAGCCGAAAAAATGGACATCAATTTGCTTCCTGTGGATCGCTGGGCAATGTAACTGCACGTGTTTACAGAGGAACGATTCATAGACAGACTTTTCGTCTTTAGGGAATAAACCCTCTGCAAGATGCTGAGGGTCCATGAGTGACTTCGGAGCGCTCCTTCTTTTTCGCGTGTTTGTTCTGTGAAACATACACTGTAGATTCGCAGCTTTACTCTAAGCAACGCTCAATAGGAAATGTTGAAAATTTTTGTCCACAGTGTACCCTCATTCACACTAAACCTGCTCTGATGTTTTAATTATGGACATCATAATATTAAAACTTTGGAAACTTGAGCACTACTTAATGGAGATCAATCATTAACTTATACAAGCCATTAATTTTATGCATATATTTTATATATATGTGTACAACGTTATCGGCAACAAAGAAGTAGTTTTTGTTAAAATTCCTTCCCGGGATATTTGGCCGTAGTCCAATGTTTTCTACAAAACCAGACGTTTCGGCAATGCCGTCGACTTCCATCATCAGTGAAAATCGAGTGCGATAACGTGAAGTGGTATACGTTAGTGACCACAGTACTGTGGTTAAGGCTGAAGCAGTAAGTAGAAAGAAGTAGTTTCTATGGTAATATTTCATTTCAAAAATGATTTTAAATATAAATCTTAGAATATGGAAGTCATGTATGGTTCTCCATACCGATATTAATGATATTAACAAAGACAGAGGGTAGAATGAGATTAAAAACAAAATTAATATTTGCAAAGATATTTTATTTATTTATTTTTTGTTTATATTAATGAAGTGAATGGACTATAAATCAGAATTTAATAATCACATTCCTGTAGGATGGAAGTGGCTAAAAAAACTGTGACATGTTTTTAATAGGAAGGGTTTCGTAAACAAATTGGGAGGAATCGGAAGAATAACTTGGCGTGGAATGTGATGTGGAAGCAGCAGTGTGTTGTGTTGATTAAGTTCCTCCATTATTTCTCCCATTATCTTTGTGCGGACATTCAGTTTTCTTTGTTTGGGGATATCATGGAGATATGTCAGTAAGCTCATTAGAAACTGGTAGTCCCCATCTTGAACATCTTTTGTTTTTTCTTGTACTTCACTTTTTTTATTTCAAGCTCGAGTAATTTTTCATCAAAGTGTGAGTGTTCATGTCTGGAATGTTTCTTTTGGGGGGGGGGGGTGCTTTTAAACAACTTTTTTGCAGTTGAGGTGATGTGTATTTCTTGATGACTATCACCAACATCCTCGCCATGAGACCCAGGAGTTGACAAATCTGTGTGTTGAGGGATAGAAACTAGAGCTGCATGGTCTTCAACAGCAGACTCCTCATTTGAGCTGTCTTCCTCAATCACATCTTCTTCAACCGATGGAACACGGCTTACCATGTCCCTCGGCTTGATAGTATCTACCTAAAATGAAAGTTGGTTGAAAAAGGGCCATTTAGGCACTTGGGATGCATCTCCACCACTACCACTTTTCAGCATTATCTGCTTCCGGGATTCCTTTTGAAACATGTCCCGTAACCCCCTCCATCTCTTCTTATGTCCTTCAACCAAAACAAATAATACAAAAAAATTAGAATTTAAAAATTATGATAACTTAGTTATTCATTATTTATTATTACAACAGAAATAGTTCTTGCAGTATCACTTTCACTCTTTTCAGGTACCTAGCAACTGGATCATCATTCAAAACTCTGGGCTATTCTTTTCTAATATCAGACATGACTGTTGGACGAATTAGTCCGGTCGTTGACGGTAAAAATGAGGTATTACCTCCAAATTCTTTCGAACTACATCAATTTTCATGAAAATTTGTAATTAAGGTTATCTTACCCCCTAGAACAAAAGTTATATGTTCCGGATGTGCGCTTTTTGTTTTTTGGGGGTGAAATCCACCCCTTGTGACAAAAATTATGAAAACTGTAAATTTAAGCTTTTTAAAGCTTGAAATCATGTTTAAATATGAATACGAAATATTGTTACATGTTTTGGAACATAATTTATGATATGCTGTAACGTTTCAACCCTAAAAAACCACCCCATTATAACGACATTACAAACAAAAAATAATTCTCAACAGTATGAAATGTTCTAATGGTGTATTTACAATAAATTAAAATCTCTTTATAGTTTGGAGTATAATTTATTCTTATTGCAACGTTTCAACCCTTAAAAACCACCCCTTATGACAAAAATTGTGAAAGTTTAGATGTAAGTGTTTTATAACACTGAAATCGTTTTAATATATACAATTAATATTGAGCCATGGTCTGCAAATATAATTTACGATGTGTTTCACCATTTTAACCCTTAAAAACCACCCCATATGACGAATTAAAAAAAAATTAGGTTTCAACTGCTTGAAATGTTTTAATAGTGTATTTATAATGAATTAAAAACTCTGCAATTTGTAATATAATTTATGCTTTATTACACTGTTTCAACCCTTAACAATCACCCCCTATGAAAAAATTGTGAAAAGTTTAGATGTAAGAATTTTATAGGTTGAAATCGTTCAAATATACAGAATAAACACTGATCCATGATCTGAGACATAATTTATAAAGTTCTCTAACATTTTAACCCTTAAAAACTACCCCTTATAATGAAATTAAAAAAAAATTAGTTAATAGTTTTTAATTGATTATTCATCATGAATAATTTCTTCACAGTTAATAATGAGATTTATGATCTATTGCAATGTTTAAAACCTTAAAACCCTCCCCCTATAATTAAAATTAACCACTATGATTACTTAGAATTAAAAACTAAAATTATATCGAACGAGTAAAGGGGAACAGTTAACACTTTGTGTACATTGTAAAAATATATCTTTTATTGCAAAGCTACATATCATCAGAACTATCATCACTATCAACCTCCTCTTCCTCCTGATCTGTAATTGGAAGACAATTTTGGCAGTTGTCACCGAAGCATGTCCCACATGTTGCGTTACAAAACAGCCCAACTTTGCGGCAGCTACATGCTGCACCGCATCCGGTTTTGCAATTACAAAATATCATTTTGAGGAGTACTTCCGGCGCGGGCTGATTGAGCATTTTAATTGGTTGCAATGATCCTTCATTATTTTTCCATCCCCAATCAGTTGGACCAATATTTTTATTTCCAAGCCACGTCTGTGTTTGAAAATAAACCCTCTTAATATGCTCATTTAGAGCATCAACTGTTGGGACAAGGGATGATAATTTTACGGAACTGTTTTTTGTAGTAGGCTTTATGAAGGACTCATAACGCATTTGCTCCAGATACGCTGATAAGTTTTCTACTCGGCTTAATTTATTTAGTTGTATATCTTTAGCAGCTGCATATAATAATATTGTGCAGTATCTACCGGCTCCCAAAATTTCTTCAAGCTCTGAATTGCGATTGTAAAATATCTGCACCTTATCTCTGAGATCGGGACGTTTTTCTAAGAGATCGATAAATTGTTTTTGCCTTTATTATAGAACGCGGAAGTTGTATCACACCCAGTAAAACAATGCGAGAAAAGGATTAGTTTTGCACTGTTTGGATAATCTAATGCAAAACTTTTAGACGAATATATCACTGAAGGGACTTTTTGTTTTCCTAATTTCAGGAAATAAATTTCTTCATCGTCCTTAGCTCTGGCAGTCAAAATAACTAAAATATCGACATCTTCCGCTACTATAACTTTTTGAAAATCCGATTCATCCCGAGTGGCTAACTCAACTATTAATTCGTCAGCTTCCCCATTTCCTTGGTAACATTTGATAGTTTTTTTGTAATTTCTCCATAAGATAGGTAATAAATCTGCTTTTATTTTTGTAGTTTGATAAGAATTTGTCCTGACTTACAATTACTGGCATTTCTTTTGTGAATTGATATTCTTTGGAAGCAACTTTCTGTGATCGACAGTACCTTTCTGCAGCTTTAGTACTTTCTTCATTGTAAGCATCAAAAACAACAACTATATGGTTGCCGAAATTTCTTTGAGATAGGAGATGTATTCTCTGAAACGCTTTCATAATATTGCAATCAGTTGGCCACTTAACCCTATATAACAACATACCTCCATCAATAAAGTAACGAGAAGTATCTTTATTCAAATCAACGTCAAGCGTTTGGAATAGTGAATACAATGAAGATTTTGTTGATTTCCTCATCCCTACTTCATCAAATAACGGTAGTGGATAAGGTGCTAATTCGAATTTTAAATATGATTCTAATTCTTCATCGCTTTTCTTCATTACGCAAATTCGTTGAAATAATAGCAGTGGATCTATGGGGATGCTTTTATTACAGATTTTTATTTTACTATTGACTCCTTGCAATGAAATAACCTTTTTTTTTCTGGATTGTTTGATGTCATCGAAACTTACGCCATCGATTTCCTTCATCGTTTCAATGCCAAGAGCCAGGGCATTATAACAATTTATTTCCTCCGTTCCAATCAATCCTGTGACAATATTTAGCAAATTATTGACATCATCGTATGGATTGTGGTCTGCTAAAAATTGATGCAAAGCCAGTACATCTTTTTGAATTCTAGCGTCTCTCGAATCTACGTGTTGGTGACTCTTATTAAATTCTAAATCCCAAATTTTTTCTGACTTCAATTTTAAGCCTTCAATAATATCTTTAGTGTATAGAATGCCTTTTATCCATTTGAATACAAGACTCTCCGTAGCACCTCATTTGAATGGTCCACCTTCGACACTCATAGCCCTCATCAACATTTGTTCTATGGTTTGATCCGTAAAAATTCCAGCATAAAAAACATTGGTTCTTCGAGCAGTACAAAATCCCTTTTCAGTAAACTTTTTAAATTCAACTGGGTCCATTGTTTCTTTTAAACTTTTCATATCCTGCAGATATAATCAAGTAGATTTTACATAATTTAAGTGGCCAGCAGCACGAAAGAATGGTATCATGAGTTCGATACAGTTAAGGTGCGATTCCCAGTCTCCCATTCGCTCAGCAGCTAAAAAATTTTTCAGTAAAGAAACCATTCTAAAATATAATACCCCTAATTTGCACGTATTTTCTCTTTTTTCAATTGCCTCAAGTTTACATTCAAATATTTTGTTTAATTTTTGAAACGCTGGATTTGAAGGAATCTCCTCAGTATTCATCATGTAAGACATGGTGTCTTCACTCTCAATCAATTGATGAAATTCGACGTTTTCTCTCTTCAATTCGTCGAATATTAATTGCGATAATGTCTGCTGCAGAACGATATGAGCTCGCACTGCACGGGCGTAAGAATGTCCAGATAACATTTTGTCTATTGATCCTTCTGCGTAGATAATGGAAAGAATATCCTTGATTCCACTCCCTGCCATGATTTCTCCAATGCACCCCATGTAGGACATTAATAGGTGAAATCCACCAAGACGCACGACCATATGAACTTCATCAAAAATTGTTGATTCATCAATATCGCGAGCCTTGATGTATAATGGCTGATCGAATGTAATGATGCAGGTTTTCATCCCTTCTTTCAAAACGATTTCAGTAGCGTATTTCAAAGCAGTGTATAACGTGTTGTAATCACTTGGCGATCCATTTATGAAGGGCAAAAAATTTATTACCGATACTTCATAATTATATTGACAATCAATTAGCATAGATATAAATCCGTTCCAACCCAGAAAACTATCTCTCTTACATACTTAAAATACATCCATAAAATATTCAGTTGATCAATCAATGTTGTTTTGAATGATGGATCTTTGTCAAGGCTTTTTACTGTTATGTTTTTTAAACCGCTCCCTGCTTTTTTCGTGTATAATAACAAATCAATTTTATTTTATTTCAACTAATTCTGACTTTTTAGGAATTTCTGAATGCTGCAAGCGCTTTATCGGCCTTCTCTTCTGTAAACTATTAGCTGGAGTAATAATCTCAATCGAACCTAGATTATGGAAAGTTCCTCGACCGTCTATTGTACAGATATTAAAGTCACTGTTATCAGAAACGGTTTGTATGAATGGATTTAGCAGAATTCTCTTTGCTTGACAAGCAGCAGAAATTTCATACAATAAAACTTCTGCATAACTGCAAGAGAATCCAAGTTGATAACATAATTCAATAATTTTTTTCTACCCAAATTTTCTATAAAACGTAGCACCTGTGGCGAGTTGAAGTGGCGATAGGAAACTTTTCGGCCGAACAGCAGACATAATTGCATGAGCGATAGCTGAAATTTTTTTTGAGTACCAGTTTTCATTACTGGCTGTTTGCTCTTTATCTTTGTAAATGATATTGTTTAAAAATCGGAGTAAATTGGGTGGAATATTTTTATTAACATCGGTAAATACCTGATCACTGGCAGGATATTCATTCATTCGACATATGGTGTTTCTAATTTTTCTACGGATTAATTCGGACGCAGAATCGATCAATCGAGTTTCCTCTTCTTCAACAGTTTTTGCCCTACGTTTGTACCATGCATCTGTAAGTATGTCATATAAGTTTTTTGAAAAACATACGTACGTCATACCACCCAGCCTGCTCGAAATAACAATTTGATCTGAAAATCTACTTTTTAGGCGATTCTTAATAGTATCTTCATGAGGAATTATGTCAGATACTTTTACAGCTTCCATGAGTTGCGTTATACTAAATTGACATTCATCACTTGATAGCATGAAGTTATAGATCTCTTCCATTGCTTTATCGATTTTATCTGTATACTTGGCAGATGGTTCTTTTGATTTCTTGTTATTGAGTTCTTGTCTTTTGATCATTTATCAACTTTGTATAGCATTCTTTATGATATTTTGCTGCCAATGTTATAAGATCTATTACACTGCTAATACGCTTAAATATTTCTCGATGGTAATCGTCTGTCCTGTTCCACATGATATTTTAGATTTTGAAGTACAGCTTTAGAAATTCTCTTGACTTAATAATTACCTTACCTTATTTCAATTCACTTAAAAATACAGCCCAGCCTGCCTTTCTCACACACATTCAATTTATTTTAAATAACCCCTCCCCTGATCATTTCAATTTCCCCAAACCCTTAAACATTTGTCGAAATACTCCCCGCCGGCAACATGGTTTTCGATCGAACTCACTATTCCTCTTTTGAATTGATACTTGTGTCCGAAAATTAAATAGATATGTTCTTCACTGCATTATTTACCGCGGTCACATAGTTTTAAACTGTTAGTTCACTTTACAATTGGCAATTTATAAAATTTGTTTAAAAAGTAGCCCGTGGGGCTGTACCTGCAGGTACGGTCTATGTCGAACTGGGAAGAGCGGCGTAGCATGCGCCGCTAACTTGATTGCATCTCTTGTTGTGGAAACCAATGCCTTGTGGTTCTTCGCTGTAGTTTCGCCCTATTCAGCCCATGTAAGTTTTTGGGTGCAGATCACATACGATATTTGCTAGGCACTGGCCGACGTCAACATATGGGCGTGACTTAGGCTAATATCCGCCAGCAAGGTAGACTAAGGTGGATAAAAATTGTTTCTTAGCCATCTTGAATTGCACAAAACTGGCGTCGCTCCGCACGCCTGCTCGTGTAATGTATACGAGCGCACGGTCACACACAAACAAAGTTCTTGGAAATTAAGGCTAGGTGGATTCCTGGTTACCGATTGTACAACTATGGTCACGTACTACTGCTTCGTTACAACACTGTTCTTTTAACACGTGGTCTGTCACAATGGGAAATAAATTTACAAATACTTAATAAATAAATAAACCCCAAATTTAATAAAATAAAATAACCCGCAAATTTGGCCCGTTACATCTGTTAATGGGTTAAGAATTTTTAATACGTTTGATACAAAATCAGTTGATTCAATTTGACATATTATCTTTCTTCGTTCACAGCGCTTCTTTTTTTCTTTTTCTATATTTGCCTCAAGTCCACATATTAAACAATTTCCTTCCCAATCGAAAGTATTGCTCAGATTACTTGCATCGGAACTTGAACTAGATTTTCTCAATTTTCTCTTTACAGGACTAAGTTTTACTGCGTTTTCAACCTGAGCCTTTCTCTTGGCAGCTGCGACATTTATTTTATTTATATAATTACTTCTGCAGGAAGCATGAACAAACAATGATTCTGAGAGGTTTAGTGTTGTAAACAAATTATCACGTCTCTCACTAGATATTTTTTTTAATGTCTCTTTACCTTTTAAACCGACATTTACGACTCTTTCAGTGTCTGTTTCAGTGGTATTTGAAGTGCAAATTCTACACAAATTTACATCAGTATCATCGGCACTGCTGCTTGTACTTTGGCTGTCCATGATATTACCAATGCAACAAGATATGAATTAAAGATGAATCCTGAAAATAATATTTCGTAAATTATAAAGAGTGATTTCCTCTTATATCACTAATCTATTGAAATAACGAATTTATCTGAGTTTAAGATATTATTAGCAAAAGAAAGAACTGAAAATATCTACTTAAACAATTTTTATAAGTAATGAACTTGTGAATACCTAGGAACACACCTCTTGTAAATTGAAACACAGCGAAATCACAGAAATTGACAAGTTTAGAGGAGATAATCTTGTAATAAAATAACTTTTTACTCATTTAATGATGTTTATTAATAAAAAAAGTACATTAAGAGAAAAAAATATTGTCAAAATATTTTAGAATAATTATATTAATTTAATTTAATACCACCAGGTATGTGGTGGGAAAGTCACCATTACAATACCAGCCTCCGAAGCTTTTTCTAATGCTGCGACAGAAAGGTGGGTCTCGTGATTGTCTAAAAGCAACAAAACACGAGAAACATGAAACTGTAAAATTATTTATCTAAAAATGAAACTTTTTCTTGTGAACTTACTGTTTATTCTCTTACTTTAGTCTGTCTCTAAGCTGAAGAAGGCGAATACGTACGCGGAAACGCGTTCGACGAGAAGAGAATAAACAGTAAGTTCACAAGAAAAAGTTTCATTTTTAGATAAGTGTTAGTGCTGTGAAAGAAGTGATGAATAATCAAGACAACTGTAAAATTATGTACCTCAAAAAATGTTTCAAGGTACAAGAGGTGTTCGTGTTCCTAGGTACAAGATGGTGTCACTTTCAATAAAAACAAGTTTCTACAGAAGAGGTTATGTTTTAAACTTAAAACAAAATGCAATTTTTGCTTACCATAAATAAGGTAATAATCCAGTAATAATGAATTGTAGCACAACACAAACTCAACAGCACAATTTTCACACAAACAAACACAAAAAATTTTACTTTTACACTTCAAAATATTGTTTTCGCTCTAAATACGACAATAAGTATTCAATATGCCGGGAACTAGACTCGCCTACTCCAACTAACATAAGCAACAAAACAATTAAATTTCAGCCCGCTAGGTGGCAGCACCGAACGAACAAGGGAAATGTTCCTAGCTGAAAAAATGCAATTGGTTTTTCAACGATAACTTCCTTCATTTTTAAGATATCCAATCGCTCCAAAAACCATTTTGCAGGGAATTCCCAGGGCTACAAGTCGAGTAAAGTTGGACTTTCTTGAACCCTTAGTTTTTAAGATTTTTGAGGTCAAAGGGCTCGGCGAAGGTCGTCCTCGCACTCAAATGTAAACTTCTAACAGTCATATCTCAGTTAACTTTCATCCTAGAGATAAAAAAAAAAACAAAATTTTTAGTAAAAAAAAACCTAAATTTTTGTACTGTAGCATTTGTTACGTATCTTCTTTAGTTTTTCAGTTAATTTGAAAAAAAGAAAATTTTTTAAGAAAACTCAAATTTTTTTAAAATTTAAATCGAACTTTTTTTCAAAACTAGAGATCCTAAACCGCTAAAACTTCTGGAACATATTATTAGTACTTTAATAAAGTAGATTGCAAATGTATTACATTCAATTTCAATCCCTGTGGCAATGCCATTGGTTTCAATGCTGGTTTTTTCACTGACAAAGCCATCACGCACCTTTATTTTTATCATAACGTTTTTAGTTTTTATGCTAACGACTTCTATCAAAGCTCATTTTGAAGCGGTTTTCAAGTTCTTTAAAAAAGTTCCTATGCGTTTTCCCCGAAAAAATTGTTCGTTTTTCCGTTATTTGACGTTAAATGCTTCGCCTTCACTTTTCCTCGAAAAAAAAGTTACCTTCAATGAGCCATAACTAAGTTCGTATTGCATCTACAGAAATAAAAAGAAACAATCTCTTCGTTTTTTTATAAGCTTCTTTTTTGCTCATTACAATTTTTTCGATAAAACGTAAGGTTTTCGAGTTATTCGTGTAAAATCATTCAAAACTATGCATTTTTTCGATGAAAAATCGACATTTTCGATCACGAATAACTCAAAAAGTATTGATTTATCGAAAAAATTTTATAGAACATTTTTTGCTTAGAATTTATTCCTCTACCGATTTCTGCAGTTATTTATCATGTTTTAATTTCCACCCCCCGAGAAGGGTAAAAGCGCACATCGGCACTATATAACTTTTGTTCCTTGAGCCATTCTCTACCTTCTATCAAAATTTCATGTCAATCGGTTTAGTTCGAAAGAATTCGGAGAGGAAAACCGTCAATGACTGGACTAAATTATTCATGAAACGTGTTGTTTCATATGGGATTCACTATGCAATGCGCACATGCCATTTCCTTGTGTCAAAGATGTTGATGAAATATCAAGAGGATTTTGGAGGAAATGGAAATTTCCAAATTGTGTGGGATGTATCGACGGGAAGCATATTCGAATCAAATGTCCAAAGCAATCTGGTATGTTATATTACAACTACAAAAAATACTTTTCCATAGTACTGCAAGGAGTAGTAGGACTCGACTATAAGGAGTATCTGCATCGACATTGGAGCCTATGGGAAATAGAGCAACAGTGGAATTTTCTATCAGTCCAACTTGAATGTGGTGTCCTTAAAGTGCAGTGTGAGAAAGAATTACCCGACAGTGATTTACATACACCTTACGTGCTCATTGGGGATGAAGGATATCCTTTGAAACCATTTTTAATGCACCCTTATCCTCAAAGAAGTGTCGGGCCAGATGAAGAAATTTTCAACAAACGTTTGTCACTTGCTAGGCAAACTGTGGAATGTGCATTTGGCATCATTAGCAATAAATGGCGGATGCTCCTAAAAGCATAGAAGTGACTCCAGAACGAGCAGATAACATTGTAAAATGCATATGCTTATTGCACAACATAACTATAGACAGGGAAGGGTTGATACAAATTCTACCTTCTTCTGTTGATCCAAGGAATCGCCTTGTACGATTTGCTAATAGAGGTCAGAATAGAAGTGCTGCTCAAGCATGTCAGATAAGAGAAACTTTTAAAACTTGAATATCACTATAATATTGACGACTCGGAACACAAAGTTTTTTATAAGTAAAAACGTAAAGTAACGGACACGTCATGGACAACGAAATCCAAGATTTTAAAACTTATTTTGTAAACAACGGTTCAATGTAGATAACATGTTACAGAATGCTAAATATTGTATACCTTCCTAACAATACTACAACAGATTTTTATCTGATATTAATTATTATGCTAAATGTAAAAAAGTAATAATAAAAATAATAAGAATAAAAAGAAACTTACCAGGTTCGTTCATGTCCACCGACACCTCGTTCCACAATTTTTTTTTAACATTCGCATATGATAATTTGATTCCCTTTGGTCCCACAAATGTTTTCTCTCTTGAACAAGTAATATTAATTTTTCACACTCCATTTTCACTGATCAACGCACTAGTTCACACGAAAAATCCAAACCCAACTGCATCGGTTCACACTTCGGAACTTTATGCAAGATTATGGACAAACAAGACTTGCCCACTGGACGCAGGTTAACTCATTAACATCTGTTTAGATCGTTCGCCCGTTTTTGTGCGAAGTCGGCCGAACTCGATTTCGCACTTTTTCCCAGCTTTACGCTCCCAGTGGATGCGAGAACTTATGGCAGCCTCAAATTGAAGTACACATATAACAAAGCTTGTGCTACTCCGGTACCATGTATGTGTAATATTCACTGTAGATTATCTCTCACACCACTTACAAATGTTTGTACTGCAAATCACAATCAGAAGTCTCTGATGCTTCAGAATAGGGCAATTTAATTAGTAAGGGTATGGTTGCTTCAAATTATGGGGACTCTCCCTATTGCCTCACTTTCAGGTGTCTGCATAGTTGCTGGGTCCCACAGTTTCAAAGCTTTTATTAATAGGTATAGGTGTACTCACAATTAAAAACGGATTACTGACAGAAGGAACAAATTCTCAATTGAAGAAGATTAAACTCTAAGGCATTATGAATAAATTACATTCTTCCCTTAGTGATGAAGAGGTTACTGAAACGTACATTGTACAACCTCTACAAAATGGAATATGCATCTGAAAAGCAAACAAGATGCAAGTGAAATACAAAGAAACAAGGTTATGTGCTATACAGGATGGATGTAGATATGGTAGGATGCAGATCTAGGTTTTCAGTCCAAGTAAATAAATATCGACCAACATTTACAAAAACATTTCTTTTATTAAAAAGTCAGCAAAGTAAAAGTTGACGCTTACAATACGCTTTTTACAATAAACCTATTTTGACACTGACAGTCTGCCTTTGTGCTTCACTCGTTAACAAAAAATGTTTGTTTATTACAACTGGAAAATACAAGTAAGTCACTAGGGTCTTCTTTAATCGAGTATGACTTCTTCAGTATTCACAAGGACCAGCCCATTTTATTATCATTTCTATCTCAGAAACATAAATTACAAAATTAAAACCAAAGTAAAGAACACGTTTTCCTTAAGCTACTTGTTTCCTCTGGTAGTCTGTAGGAGCAACACCATATTCTTGGAGACTGAACAGTGTGGCTGAATTTTTCTGAAGATACCTGCAACACAAAACTTGTTTCAGTTCATGCATAACCAAGTACTTTTAACTGCATATTGTTACGATGGTCACACCGGACATGGGTACAGTGGAAACAGAATAACAGACACCAATGAAGTCACTAATTATGAACTTTAATTAGACACAAATCAATAAAGCACTCTTACACAATAATTCAATTTAAATTCGTCCAATAAATTTAAATAAGCCTACTTTATTACAGTTTTGCACTAATTAACACAATAATCACTTCTCACTAATCCACCACAACAACCCCACAAATTGCACTTTACTATCAGTAGTCTATCACTGGAATAGCCACTTCGAAATACAGTGTTTATACTCTGCCCGCCTTGTACTGTAATGACATAGCATGCCTGGCTGCCAGTCGAATAGTAAAGTAACACCTGGAAGCGGCACCTCACATGACCTAGAATGTTACATAATTCTGCTGCACAGAATGATCTGGAACAGCTCAGGGCGCTGACGCATGGACTATACATGTAAAGCACCACACAGCCAGGCATCGATGCAGTACTATCTATTACCTACGCGTAGCAATACAGTGATGGAAATAATGTGACTACATCATTTTGTGAGTTACATATAGTCAGACGTCAATTATTAGATGTTATGTTCTGTAAATTTTGAAGTTACATTAATGATCCTATTGAACAAGTTTATTTCATTTACGGCACATTGGCTTTTGGAAATCCTGAAATAATTCTAATACTTGAGTAAACTACATATAACTCAAGGCAACAGTACTCAAATTCTCTCTCAAATTTAAAATAAATTACACATTCCTGTCCATTGTACAGTTTATTATATATTTCTAAAAGTACAACTTTTATAATACACAATTACAGAAAATGAAGAAAACAAAAAGGGAATGGTTTCTTGTGGTTCCTATTCCCTATTTATTTAATTTTTTAGTCCTCAAACATTAATCCTTAATTTTAAAATTTAATTTTTAATAATTTATTATTAAACAGTAATATGTTTTTATGCAATATAATTAATGCTCATCAAAGCCAAATAAGCATACCTTTCGAATGGTACATTTATCAGTTTCTGTTATGTAAATAAAGACAAAACAAATTCTATACAATTTGTATATAATACTGTTATGCTCAGCAGATAGGAAACAAGCGTGGCTTATGTGATGTTTTGCACATATTTTATGAGCTGTGATTATGTAATGCTCTCGCATATTCTTTATCTTTTCATATGCCTTCTAGCTTGTGTTCAATTATTCTACACACATCCCAGTCAATCTTGTCATACATTACACCAAGGTGTTACAGAAACAGCTGGACAGTTGAGTTACACAGATTGATAAAAAAAGTCATTAAATTTTAGTTCATTTAAAAAAAACAATGTCTTTAATCTTCTATATTTATATTGTCATTTTTAGTGTAATCCCCATCAGATATAACACACCCATTTCAATGTTATTTCAAGCCTTCAAAACATTTCTGAAATGCATTTTGTGGTATAGCCCTGATCTCATTTAGCAATTTGTTTTTACTTCTTCAACAGCACGAAAAGGTGTCCTTTCATGATTGTTTTTTGTCTTAGAAATCGAAAAAATTTACACAGGGCTGTAGCTGGTGAAAATTGGGGTTGTGGTACCGTTAGTGTTATTTTTGGTCATAGATTCATGAACAAGTAATAGCGCATGGTCTGCTGCACTAGTGTGGTGCAATTTCCATAATTTATTTTCATAAATCTGAACTGTTTCCATCAAGCAAGCATCGATCTTCACACAAGCAACACAATATGCCCAATGATCTTCACCATATTCATAATGATGTTTGAAGTGCTTGTACTATTTATAAAGTGCATACCCGACAGACCAAAAGACTTCTACAACATTTTCACCACTTCACAGCACTTTTATCTCATTTTTTTATATGAAACTTAATGCAAGTTCTTTCATCTTGCATTGTCAAATGTTAAAAATCACCAACAAATCAAAACACACCTTCCTCAATTAGCCATTAAACCCAATCTATGCATCCAGTAAAAATACTGTTACAACATCACAGAACAATCTACATGTTTGTCGAATGTGCCAGAAGAATCTCGCTCTAATCTGTGTGGCATAAGTGACTCTAGACGCATTCGAGAGAGTTTTCTCGAAGCCACCAGCCGCACAGACTTTGTCAATTCCACAATTAATTACGTAGTTCACACTGGCGCTAAGACGCAATTTTGAACGTTCTGGTCTGTGAGCGGAGGTATAAATACATGGCGGCAGCGGACTTAAGTTCAGTTATAGTGGCGATATATTTACAGTGCGGTCCGAGTTTATTGTCGGGCGATTACAAGTGATTATCTGGTGATATAACTGTGCGCGTTCAAGTGTTTTTAGTGAAGTGTTGTGTTTTATAATCGGGTGGTATATTGTAATACAATTGTGTTTAATATTAGTTGACAAATATTGCGTGTGAACAAATTTTTTATTTGATTTGTTGTAAGAGTCTCTGTTGTGTATTACGAACTGTTTAACTGTGAAAATTAAAGCTGGTGATTAGTTACTTAATTGGTGTTGTGATTTTGTTTCCACTGTACCTATGACGATCAAGTAGACCGTCGTAACAGTGGTGTCCGAACTGGGATAGAACGGTTAACAGTGGACACTTTGTACAGACAAGTGTAATTCGTAATTAATCAGAAAACAATGGATGCCAGTCAGATGATGGAAAATTTACAGGCGCTGCTGTAACAGACGGAGAAACGACAAGATGAAAAACGCAGGCAGGAAAGAGAAGAGGCTGAGGAACGTCAGAAAATACTAATGCTGAAACAGAAGAAAGACAAAAAGAAGAACAAAGACAAGAAAAGGAAGAAATAGAGGAACAACGTAAGCAGGAAGCAGATGACACCAAAGCCTTAATACAAGAGCAAAAGCAGATGCAAGAACATATACAGCAGAATTGGGTCTCCTACGTGGTGACATTACGAGGTGAGCTTAATAATCAGATTACCAGAATACCTGACTTAGAAGAATCCATGTCAAATAAAACAGCTGAAGTAGAAAAATCTGTCTCGAGTTGTTAACAAAGTATTTAACATATTTATACATAGTCACTGTTCGGGCTGCCATTTGTTAACAAACTTCTTACTCACTGCAATTATAATTGACTTACCTTTCATAAGTTTCTCGTTAACATTTACTTGTTTACCATGTTGGTTCAGGCAATCGCCATGTGGTGTTGTCGCCAACATAATATTTTAAGTTCGGGTTCCAGGATTCTTTTTAAATGAGCTAGAGACAGAATGGTTCTTGAGAAATAATCGACTCTGATATCATTTGGTAAAACTTGTGTTTTAATGATCTGAATTTCTAAATGTTTGAATAACAGAAACAAGATGGAGTCTTTCTCCTTTGCCAAATACAAATACAAAATGGCGGCGAACTATTTCCGCTACATCAATCAGCCTTACGTAGGATACATTACACAACATATATTTTAACTCCAATTTATTCTGGTTACTTATTTAATTGAATCTACGCCATTACTGCAGTTTTAAATAATTTCAATTATGAAGTTACATGAATCACGTAACGTTAACCAATGCTCGTGATTTTATCTGTACCGGTACACACACACACACATGCTCCCACATAAATTACTTTAACGGTACATCTTTAGAATTTTTATTTGAGCTCAAAGATTAATGGGTTTGTAGTTGATATTTTGAAAGTGTCTACTTCCCTGAATTTGCTGGATTGACGATCAAGTCAGGCAACTGGTCATGGTTCAACTGGTGTTTGGCCGAATTATTAATGGTTTCTCATTTTAAACTGCACCCACTGACTCTACGTTGCTTTTATACTTCTAGTTTGCAAATAGTTTTAATTTCACATATTTGATTACATTTTGTTGTTCCTTTTCAATACTTGCTGGCCAGCAATTTGTACAACGTGCAGTTCGCACGAAGTATGAGTCGACTGAGAACGACAATATGGCACTTATTTCCCAAGTGGAAGGGTTGTAGCGTCATCAAATCTATTGTTTTTGGTGATGACGTCTTTGTTTTTTGAGGTGCAGCGATTACGTCTGACGGTCTTTGAGTGACGTTTACATAAAATCGGCACGTTGTTTTGGCAATGTCGCTGCCACTCAGCACGTACGCCACTGACCTTGACGCTGACCTTTCATGACTTTCTGCGTTGTTTCTTATGTTTGGGAAAACTTTACTCTCACACATACAAAATTTAAATTCACAATACAATTATATCTGTTATATACCCAAAATCCCTATATGGACCTATTTGTACCGTTACAATACCCCCTCAATGAGAGGTTTTATGACAAAGCATAAAAACTCTCATTGACACATTCATACTTCCTAAAGGGATCAGCTAGGATATGTCGCCACAACCCCCTGTATTGTTTATGTAAAAAGAATATAGATAACTTACCCCTTGGCCCAGTGATGGTGACAGCACCTGCATGACCTTACTGGACTTCTCTTTCGAGATCCCAACACCGCAAGGCCAGTCAAGCACTTGATGTTCCTGCTCTGACGCGCTGGCCAGCTCAGGACCGCCGCCACAGCATCACTTAACTCTGAAACATTGAAATAAAAATCAAATAGTGGCCTTGTACAATGCCATATCCTCAACTGATCTGTTTCCCCTTAGCTACATTGGTTTACGTTAATAAGCATTGGTTTTTTCTTAACTCCTAATATCTCTAATACATAGATGCAAACAAGATTTATTATAGATGTATCCTTCTCTCATTTCATTCCTACATATTTATCAAAATTTCGACTCCAATCGATAATATTTTAACTCTTTTCCATTGCACAAGAAGAAATATAATATAAATTTTTACCCTAATGCAATACTATTTAAAACAACTAATCAAGTTTAATAGAATCAACAAAACAATCTATCTATATAATTCTTATATAGAACAAACCCAAGTTCACTCCTTTAGAACACTATATCTATTGGAAATTCATTAATCATCTTTCATGATCCTAATCCTTTAAAACAAAATCATAACTATCTTTATGACCAACATCGTCATTATACATGTTTAATATTTCTTATCCATTAAACGTTACTACCCAACTAGTAACCTCCTTCCACACACACTATGATCCCCCACTGGACTGTAGCACCCAGCTGCTTCCACAAGGACTGAATTTGGGGAGGAATTTTGGCATCTCCTGTCCTTGCTTCGGCTTCACATTTTAAACTGCCAGATATCATAATATTTGATTTTACATATTTATAACCTTAAAACGGGTCTATCACCTATTTTGCTGTTCCTACTCGAACAAGGTGATAGCCGCCGTTCCATAGTTCCGGGGATTCCCCCTAAGCTGCCCCCCATTAATTTCAATTTTCACCAATTTCAAGGGCAACCAACCATGGTCAGTTTTACAATTTCTGCCCACAGCTGGTTGTCGTCTAAAACCACGATTCGTGCTGGTAAAACAGTAATCAGCCAAAAAGGCGGGGAAATCTTCTCTCATTTGCATGTCCGCCACTGCAATAGCATAACTAAATTCTAAACTTATGTTCATGTACATGTACTGTCACTACATTCCACAACTGATTTTCTCTTCTATTAACACCAAACAACCCCCAAAATCACCCATTAATCTTGCATAATAACATAATATAACATAATAAACATTAACCTTGAACATTAACATTGTTACATTAAACTAAACAATTCACCTTTAAATAATTTGTATAGAAAATTATAAACATTACAACTTGAACTTTCTATTAACTCTTTTTATATCAATCCTTTAGTTATTTAACATTTACTGTATCATTAGATTCTCAACAAAATTCAAATTTATTATCAACGTTTATGTTACATAACATTTCATTTATCATTACATTTCTACTATGAATTTTCTATTTAACATTTTCCTCTTTAATTAGTTTGGGTGACTATCAGTTATTCACAATGATTTGATTTATATGGGCATTAATACATATAACCTTACTACCTTTCTTCCTACTAACAACCACTAACAGATTTACATAGGGTGACACCAATCTCTCAATAATAACCCCCTTCAACTAACTCCATTTAAATCCTTCCCCTCATATAATAAAATATCTAATACCCTCTTTGTAACTAGGATGTGTGTTCCCAACCTTGGCAATTCCATTCATATACTTTTGCCCTTCCCATAATCTCGGCAAACACTCCTTGACCCTTCACAATTACCTGCCCAACGACGCACGTTGATCACTCCTTACCACCTCACCCTCACTACAAAATATCACCATCAACTATTTACTCTCTAATTACATTATTCATTTTCTCTACATATATGCACTCCCACTACTGTGTCCCTATTACTACCCTGTTTCTATATTACTTTGATTCCAAAATTCTTATTTCTCTAACACCCATTAGAGTTAACTTTGACTGACTCAAATGCCTTCTTGAAATAATTATCACCCCAAACAAATTCTCTTTCCACCCTGTACCTCAATATGATCATTGACAATTACCTTAGAAAATTCATCACTTACCTCTTAATAACAATGTAACTTAATATCCAAACATATCTGTTTAATCCTTTACTAATCATTAGATAATCTAAATCTCATAAAATCATTTAACTTCATTATCAAATCTCTTTTATACAACATTAATCAATTAATTAATCTTCAATTATTTAATTCAATCAGTTTAAAAATTTCACAATTACTTTCATCACTTATTTAGTCTGAAAATGTTTTAATTATTATTAAATCAACTCTTATTACTTACATACATTGTTTATATAACATATGATAACCCTAATGTAATACACAAATACATTTAACATTGACACATAAAAAAATATACAATCCAAATTATTACCTGTTATCATTGACCATAAATCATTTCACAAGACAATCCATTTCAAAACCACACTGTTCACATAATTAAATGTTCATACACAATAAAACAATTACCCTCCATCGTCGAATAACAATCTAATCTTAGGTGTCTACACAAATCATTTATTACTGAATACATTATATTAGTACTATCAATATAATACTTATTTATGTTCTCATATTTTCCCACAATATCATTATAATTATTGGGATTATTCCATATCATTTTATCATATAACGTGTCATCATAGAGTAGGGTCATGTCGCCTTTGGTATAATCTGTCACAACCAGGTAAGTTATAAATTCATCGTTAATAACATTATCTCCTACTGCTGCTATATCAGCTTCAATACAAGGTAAGTACTCACTATAATTATCAACTCTCTCTCTTAATTCTGTATAACTCCTCCCAACCTCAAACAATTCTATCTTCCTATCACCATACCTCTCTCTCTCAAAATATCCCTCATCATAACCCCAAATCACACTCTCTCTCAATATATGCAGGGGGCACTACAACTTTATTACTGCACCACCTATCAGATGCACAAAACATCAAGGGACAACTATTTGCAGACCATATGTCTCTCACATACACTCGTGAAGCCTTTCCTTCACCCCCAACTACAACATCACGGGAAAAATTTACTCCCTGCAACCCCTCTACCTGTATACTCTCTCTCTCTACTTTCTCTCTGACTCATCAACACACACTAACACTCCATTATTACATTCTACCTCCTCTAAAACTTTATCAGTACTCTCAATATTCACACCATTATTCTCTAACACCATATTTTTACTTATATTGTCATAATTCTCACCCCTACTTACCTTATCGTCTTTATATGTTAACTGACCATCTTTATTTTCATCGAATTTATCGGACTTTTCACTATTCTCTACCCCCACTATACTTTCATAATTATACTTAACATCATTACAACCACTTACCTTATTTGATTCACCTGTATCCTTATTTAATCGATCTCTACCTCCTTCCCACTTCTCATCCTGTTTGTCAAGAACATCCTTTAGTTTATTAAAACCTTTATCTATCAGTTCCTTCCTTTCATCTAATACTGTTTTTAACTCGTCAAAGCCCTTATTCATCATTTCCGCCCTTTCATCTTGTTTTTTAAATATGTCATGTAATCTTGCATTTTGTTTACTAAACATTTCGTCTATCATTACTAGTAACTTTTTCATCAGCTCTTGATTCGACTCACTCAGATTAGCACAACTTACATTATTATCTGCCATCTTGAAATTTTATATATATCTTTTCAAAATATTATTATATATCTAACATATACTACAATCACAACATAACCTTATTATTTACGTATTAATTACATACCCATTTCCAACAACCATTCTGTTTCTGTACGCAGGTTTATTTTATATAAAATTTCTTTATATAAAGTCCCTCCATAAGGGCGCCATTTGTTAACAAACTATTTAACATATTTATACATAGTCCCTGTTCGGGCGCCATTTGTTAACAAACTATTTAACATATTTATACATAGTCACTGTTCGGGCTGCCATTTGTTAACAAACTTCTTACTCACTGCAATTATAATTGACTTACCTTTCATAAGTTTCTCGTTAACATTTACTTGTTTACCATGTTGGTTCAGGCAATCGCCATGTGGTGTTGTTGCCAACATAATATTTTAAGTTCGGGTTCCATGATTCTTTTTAAATGAGCTAGAGACAGAATGGTTCTTGAGAAATAATCGACTCTGATGTCATTTGGTTTTAATGGTCTGAATTTCTAAATGTTTGAATAACAGAAACAAGATGGAGTCTTCCTCCTTTGCCAAATACAAATACAAAATGGCGGCAAAATACTTCCGCTACATCAGCCTTACGTAGGATACATTACACAACATATATTTTAACTCCAATTTATTCTGGTTACTTATTTAATTGAATCTATGCCATTACTGCAGTTTTAAATAATTTCAATTATGAAGTTACATGAATCACGTAACGTTAACCAATGCTCGTGATTTTTTCTGTACCGGTACACACACATACACATGCTCCCACATAAATTACTTTAACGGTACATCTTTAGAATTTTTATTTGAGCTCAAAGATTAATGGGTTTGTAGTTGATATTTTGAAAGTGTCTACTTCCCTGAATTTGCTGGATTGACGATCAAGTCAGGCAACTGGTCATGGTTCAACTGGTGTTTGGCCGAATTATTAACTGTTTCTCATTTTAAACTGCACCCACTGACTCTACGTTGCTTTTATACTTTTAGTTTGCAAATAGTTTTAATTTCACATATTTGATTACATTTTGTTGTTCCTTTTCAATACTTGCTGGCCAGCAATTTGTACAACGTGCAGTTCGCACGAAGTATGAGTCGACTGAGAACGACAATATGGCGCTTATTTCCCAAGTGGAAGGGTTGTAGCGTCATCAATTCTATTGTTTTTGGTGATGACGTCTTTGTTTTTTGAGGTGCAGCGATTACGTCTGACGGTCTTTGAGTGACATTTACATAAAATCGGCAGGTTGTTTTGGCAATGTCACTGCCACTCAGCACGTACGCCACTGACCTTGACGCTGACCTTTCATGACTTTCTGCGTTGTTTCATATGTTTGGGAAAACTTTACTCTCACACATACAAAATTTAAATTCACAATACAATTATATCTGTTATGTACCCAAAATCCCTATATGGACCTATTTGTACCGTTACAGAGTGTGGAAGAAGCTATGTCAACAAAAATATCTGCAGTAGAAAACTCAATGGCGAATATAAAACAGCAAATTAAAAATGAAGTTGAACGGTTCAAGAAAATACAACCAAAACAAACTTCTGAACAGACTGTACCAATGATAAAGACAGAAAAAGACACAGAAAATAAGTCAGTAGAGAAAGTCACTATGCCTGCAGTAGGGACAGTTCATGTCAAAGCTCCAACCTTTGACGGAAGCAGTCACTGGGCAACGTACCTCCGCCAATTTGAAGCCGCTGCATGCGCAAATAATTGGACAGAGAAAGACAAGGCTGTTTTACTCGTTCTTGCATTAAAAGGATCTGCGGCAGAATTACTACAGAAAGTGCCACCTGACATACAGAACACATATGCCGAATTGATAAAAGCTCTAGAATTACGGTATGGTGATAAACATTTGCGAGATGTGTACTGCACCCAGTTGAGAGCAAGGCGACAGCATTCCGGGGAGAGCCTTCAAGAGTTTGAAGTAAGTATCAACAGACTAATTAGACTGGACTATCCTGAAGCGCCAGAAGATTTTCGAATGAGTTTTTCGATGCAGACATTTCCAGCCGGTGTCCAAGATAATAAACTACAGCAAGTGTTACAAATGGCAAAACACCAGAACAGTGTAACGGTACAGAATCAAGGGGATTTATTTTATTCTTGTATCAATGGTAATAACGGGGAATTGCCCAGACAGAGTTTCAGTTTTAATAAGCAGAGTGTACTTTTGAAACACCCAGTTGTCGATTTGTACAATAAGCCAGGCAACATGCGACGAATCCTGGAACATCGGAATGTGTCTGAGTGCGCGTATGCCGGTGTTGACAGAGTGAAGACCATGTACGGTTTCCTTGGTCGCCGGCTGCGAGTCTACGATAAATAGCGTTAGCCAATGAAAACGCAAGCTGCTGCTCTCGGGATGCCGAGGGCCATATTGGAAACGAGCCACTTAGCGTCATCCAGCAGAACCGCGCGGTTCAGTGTACGAAAGCTCGCAAGCAAAAATCTCATAAATTTGGTAAAAATGTGAACAAAATACAAATAAAAATGGTGTAAAACAATAATCCAACAGTGAAACAGTAACAAATCGCCAGTGGTCAAAATTCAACCAGTGAAAACATCTTTCGGCATATAACGTGATCCAGAAACAAAATTTGGGAGTGTTGCCACCACGTGTCGGACAACCAAAGGGAAGTAACTGTATAAATTAAATAAAAATAAATATAAAAAATAAAAGAGAGCGCTAAATCAAAAGAGGGGGGAAAAGTGTGAAAGAGAGAGTGTATGAGCAAAGCACTGGATTGGCTTATAATACCTAGAATGTAATTATTTGGATAAGCAATTGTTAATTCTTTTTGTAAAATAAGTTCACAAAGAAACTTGTTCTTTGTACAAGAAAAAAGCAGAGTAAAAGTAACTTTTCAAGTGAAATGATGTTAATAAATCAATCTGTTATATGCTATCAATGAGAGTATAGATTGTTAAATAACACGAACCCTAAATCACACTTATAGGTCACGAGTTCGCGTGAACGATCCTGGACCCGTAAAGGTAAGATTTTTGGAATATGTCTATATTTTATAAATAAAGTTATTTATTTATATAGGCCTATTAATTATTATTTTGCATTAAATGTAGCTTCACAAATGGCGCCCGAACAGGGACGGTTTGTACCAAACATTTTTGTACAGACCACGCTTACTTGTGGATGTAAGATGTGATTTGGAGGTTAAGTGGTAATGCGTATTAATTACATATAAAGAAGTGATGTTAAGTTATAGTTAAGTGGTACTTATATTACACTATATTGAATAATACTGAATACATTTGAGATTGATTTTTTTTTTATGTAGAGGAAAATCTCATAAATAAAACAAAAATGGAAAATAATGAAAATAAAGTCAGTATGACTGACGTAACTGTCACGGGGGAGGCAGAAATTCATTTAGATCCTAATGCGGTCAAAGAAAGCATTTTATACGAATCAGATGATATAAATGATTCAGGAATGGAGACAACTCCAAGCCTAATAAATGAAAATAACTTAACACAATCTGTAATAATTAGTGAGGCGGGAGCAAATTCCACTCCCGTTGTGACTAAAATAAAAGAAAAAGAATTGTCATTAAATGACCTATTTAACCTTATAAATAAACGGTTTGATGAGAGTGACAAAAAGTGGGATAAATTACTGCGGAAACTAGAGACAGATAAATTAAAAGAAAATAAAGAAAGTGACCTAAACCAGGTGAGTAGTTCTGATAGTGGAGGTAATAATAATGATGATTCTTTTACAAACAATAGTGTTCGTTTAAGTACAGTGGAAACAAAAAATGATGAGGTAGGTGAGGTTAATACAAGTGATAATCAGAAAGGTGTTAGTTTAAATGCAAAACAGGTGGGAATAGACAAGGTGGGTAATAATGATAATTCTAATAATGAGTTAACAAGTAATAGCAAAATAAAAAGTGATAACGGTGTTATAAGAAAAAATGTGGTGAATAATAATAGTGGCGATGAAATGTTAGTGGAAATAGAGAGTAGTAATAAGATAGTAGTCGATGAGAGTTTAGGTTGGCGAAGGGCAAATTTTCCCTGTTGTTTAAGTGGAGTAAAAACTCTGCTAGTGTTTTATGAGGACAAGGTTTCCTCCAGTAGTTATGTGAGAGACGAGGTGTCTCTAAATAGGTCCCCTGTGTATCATGAGTTCCCTGGAAGAGCCAGGATGTGTTATGATAACGTTATGTTGCCTTTGGTGTGGAGAGAGACAGTAAAATGGAGTTGTATAAGCGATTTTGAGAGAATGAGAGATATATAATTATTCACGTTGAGAGAGAGAGAGAGAGAGAGAGAGAGAGAGAGAGAGAGAGAGAGAGAGAGAGAGAGAGAGAGAGAGAGAGAGAGAGAGAGAGAGAGAGAGAGAGAGAGAGAGAGAGAGAGAGAGAGAGATGGTGTTATTTAATGTTATTAGAAGTTACAAAGAACTATTAGAGAAAATAAATAGAGAGAGAATTAGTAATATTGTTGACTTACCTTGTTATGAGAGTGGAGCAGCAATAGATGATGATAATTATATTGAAAGCTTAGATGTACATATACATGGGATATTAATAGTAGATGACTCTGAAACTAAGGAGAGGATAAAATATTTAAGGGTGACAGATAATAATACTGACGGTGACAAGACCAGAATTACGGATGTAGACAGGTTATATGATTTAATAATAATGAGGGATAATCCAGTAGACTATTATGTGGGTATAACGGAACAATGTGAAACAGTAAATAATTATTATTATAATAATAATAACAAAATGAAAGTAATTAAAAGTGAATTGTATTATAAAAACATAAGATTGCTGTTTGATGACGGAGGGTAAAGAGTATTGTTAATGAACATTTAAATATGTAAGTGTAGTGGTTTTGAAATGGACTGAATTATGAAATGATTTGTGGTAAATAATAACAGATTACAATGTGGATTGTATATACTTTTGTATTGATGTTAAATATATTTGTGGAATAGATTATGTGGTATTTTGTATTTTAGTTTATGTAAACAATGTATGTAGGCAAGAGGAATTGATTTTATAAAATTTATATTAATATAATAATAATATTTTATTTTTCCACACTAAATAAATAACGAGAATAATTGTGAAGTTTATAATGCAAGTAAATGAATTGAAATGGTGTTGAATAAAGTAATCAAAATAACTTAGTGTTTTAGAAACCGATGGAGTTAAATAAATTTGAGACGAATTAATCAATTAATTAATGTTGTATAAATAGATTTTGGTAATAAATTCAAATGATTTTTCTGAGATTTATCCTTTATAATAAATAGTAAATGAGTAAATGTAGAATGTGTTTAATTGTTGAGTCATATGGTTGTTATGATGTATCAGAAGGTACATATGGTTATGTACATTATATTTGTTGTGATAAATGGTTATAGTTGGGAGTTTATGACAAGTAATCATATTTTTATTTGATTAAATAGTTGACCATATGTAAGTATAAATTTGATAATGACATGCAAGTAAAGTACAGAGTCTTATAATGACTTTAAATGAGTTTGAAAGAATTTAACTTAGGTAAGGTGTGCAATTTTTGGTAAAATTTGAATTTGAAATGTTATGTAAAATGAATGTTGATAATAAATTTGAATTTTTTGGAGAATTTAATGGTATAATAAATGATAAATAATCGAAGGTTGAGGAATAAAAGGTTTAATTGAAATTAAAGTTGGAATGTTTGTAAATGTTATTCAGATGCGAATGAGATGTTTATTTTAATGGAATGAGGTTTATGTTCTTTATAAATGTTTATGTTGTATTATGTTAGTGTGTAGGAATTTTAAACATGTATTATGTATTTTACATGTGATTCCCCACTTTCGGGCGGTCACGGTGTCACCGAACCCTGACCGTGGATTTGGATTATTGGTAACAAGAGTGGTTAGGCATATTGTCTCCTAACCATACTTGTTATTATTTTCAAAATTGGTGACTCTAGAAATTAACCGGGGGGTAAATAAGGGGAATCAACACAACTATGGAACAGCGGCTATCATCGAAGGGGGTGATAGTGCCGTGTTAAGGGCATATAAGTAAGTTTTAGTAGGATTACTGGTGTCCTCGGACATCAGTAATGCCGAATGTTTTGTAACGCTGAAACAAGAACGGTGTAGGCAGCGTCTACACCCTAAATAAACTTCAGTTCTTGTGGATGCAAATGGGCGCTACAGTCCAACATCAGGAAACAATAGAGTGTGTGGAAAAGGAGCTGGCCGTTACAAGCCAGGGGCATAGACATAGCATCTATGCAAACAGGTAAATGCCTAGTCCGGTTTACCCGGCAGGTGATTTGCCTAATTGTAACTGGGTTAGGGGGGGAATATAATAAAAATAATGTAGAAGAAGGAGGAGTATAACTGCAAAATCAGTTAAGAATTACTAAACCGTAATCACGGTGCAATTAAGTTTGCTTGGCTCTGATTAGAGGTGTGTATTGTTGTGACTCACTTGCTGTTGTAATGCTTATGCATTGTTTTGTGTTCAAAGGAAAGTTCATTTTCAATAATGGTGATTAAACGATTGTTAATGAACATTCAATTAAGAGAATTAATGATTGTAAGCACTAGACTCAATACTGTACTGATTTTATGGATAACAAGAACATTTGATGACTTATTTTGTACATAATTTTGTGCATAAGTATTACTTGTATTACGTGTATATTATCATATATTTCCATGGTTATTTTCATGTAGTAATGAGACATCAGCTGATGCATGGGGTTTCTGTATATATATATATATATATATATATATATATATATATAGTATGTTTTGTGTAATCAATTTATAGATTCAGTTGAATTTATGGTATTAATAATTTTTTTTTTTTTTTAATTGTCAATATACATATTTCTGAAAGTTAGATTCATTTAATTCATAAAAAAAAGTTTCTGTGAATTAAAGATTGTATTATGCTTTCGTGTTCTCTATATGAGGTTATGCTATGTTGGTAAAGTATCAGCTGATTCATAGGGTTTTGTGTATATTATATTTTTGTAACCAAGTTATAGTTGCAAGTTATTTTTAAGTAATAATATGATTTATTTTTGAATAATTGTCAATATAATTATGAAGATTTATGATGAAAATTAAATTCATTTAAAAGATAGAAATTTTGTAAGTAAAGGTCATGGAAGAAATGATGAAGTAAATAAATACAAAATGAAGTTAAAATTAACTGACTGGTTTTGAATAATGCAATTAAAATAAGTAATTGAAGGAGATGACCTAATTAATTTAAAAATATGAACTTTGATAATAAACTTAAATTTATTGGGATTGTAATGGTACATTTCAGCCCACTTAATATTTTGGGGAAACAACATAAATTTTATTCATAGATTATAACAACGTAGGAAGCAAGCGAGTGAATTTGTGTCAAGGTCAACATCCAGACGCAAGAAAAACAGTTACATATAGCCAACGAACTTTGACCTTTGTAAACTATGCATTGTAATTCAGAAGTCAGACCATATTACGTCAGAGACAAACCCAGCTTTGGAATGTAGGCGTGTCGGCGCCGGCACTCTGTCAATGCTTGGCTTATGCAGGCAGTTGTCATCTAACACCTAACGGCGGCAGATGTGGGTCGTGTGCTCGCCCGTAAAATTCAGACAATAAAACCAGTCTGCAATAACAACTCATACTGAACGGCCGTATAGTCCGCAGACAAATTTCGGGCGCGCCCAAAACAAACAAAAATGTAAAATGTAAATCAACGAAATGGAAACATTAGAACATATTAACAGTTAAATTTCTTTAAAAGGAAAAAACAAATAGAATCAGTGAACGAAATACCGAGTAATCGACGTAGTGTGCGTTGAAAAAATCGAAAGTGTATATAAAAATGGCCTGACGTCTCCCGGACAGTTAAACAGATAAGTAACAGATGGGGAAAATTAAAATAAAATATAAGCTCAAGGGGAAAATCTAAAATATGTTGTATGTGAGAGTGTGTGGGGGTCTTGCTTAATTATATATTAATTCAAAAGCACTGGTTTATGTTAAGAGAATGTAGTTTAGTTTTTTTCAGTATCTGTTTTATTGTTTTAACAAGTTTAATTTTCAGTAATATCCTGAAGAAGGGTTGATGTTAAAATAAATAATGTACTGTATTAATGTTCTAATAGTAAATATGTAAGAGAGGGAGGGAGTATTTTTGTCATTGTCATTAATATACAACAACAAAACTAAATAATGAATAAACACAAGTTTACGTAAAACAAGCAGATTTGAAATAGTCATTTCAAAACAACCATCTTGTTTTTCAGCTCGTCCAACGACAACCTGGACCCGGTAAGTAAAATTTTAAGTTGGTAGCAAACAACATGGTGGCTACAAGAGCCGAAAGTGTATAGTTGCAAACAAAGTTTATTAATAAATTTATAAACATAAATAAAACTTAACAATGGCGCCCGAACAGGGACTTCAACATAAAATTTTTAATTTTATGTGGAAGTAGGCCTACTTGTGGGAGCGGAATGGTTGTTTGAGGTGAATAAACGAAAAAAAAAGTGTAAACAGTAGTAAGGTTATAATATGATTGATATATGTGTATTATAAATAAGTAAAAAATTAAATAAGCAAAATGAATACTAATGAAGATAATAACAAGGAATTCAGCTTCACTGACAGCCAAACTGAAAGTCAAATAAATAGTGATGTAAGCGAGACTGAGTCAAAAATAATGGAAGGCGTAACGAATCAATCAACGCATATCCCAGTTAAAAAAGATGATAGCTATGAAATGCTGAAAATGACACAAACAATGTTAGATATGAAATTCAATGAGCAGAATGTAAAGTTTGATGAACAAAAGAGTAGTTTTAATGCTAGATTTCATGAAGTAAACACGAAAATGAATGATCAAATGAATGAGATTAGAAATGAAATTAAACAACAAAATGTTTATATTAATAAAAGTTTGAAAGAAGTTGATGTTATGGTAAAACAAATACAAGACGAAATAAACGAAAGTAGAAAAAGGAAGGAGGGGGTAGAAAATGGTACAAATAATAAGGTAAGTGATGATTTGAATATAAATGATAATTATAATGAAGAAATAATTAACAAGGTAAGTGATAGTTATAAAAATGAGTTGACAAGTAGTAGTGGTAAGATAGTTGAAAACGAGCTAGTTAAGGGTGATACAATGAAAATTAATAATGACGATGAGAATATAGAGATAGTAAGAGAAAGTGAGAGAGTAATGGGAGTAACAGTATAATAATGGAATGTTAGTGAGTGTTGATGAGTTAGCGAGAGAGTATGAAGAGAATTATTTTGTGGATATGAGGCAGAGGGTAAATTTTCCCCGGGTTTATTGTGAACCAAGGTGTTCACTGTTGTTGTTGAAGGGCGAATGTCCCTTAGTGGAAGACATGGTGTCTTCAAGTTGTTCTCTGAGTTTTTGTGATGTTCCTGGAAGAGCCAGGAGGTATTTTTATGATTTAGTACCCTCTGCATGGGATGGTAGAGAAAGTGTGAAATGGCGTAATGATGAGAGATATTTTGAGAGAGAGTTGTATTTTGATGGGGAGATAGAGTTGTTTGAGGTTGGTAGGAGTTATAAAGAATTGAGAGAGAGAGTGAAGAGAGAGAGAGAGAGAGAGAGAGAGAGAGTTAGTGATAATTATATTGAGTACTTACCTTGTGACATAATTATTGCAGCAGATGATGATAAGGTTGATGATATTGAGTACTTACCTTTTGATGAAACTGATATAGCAGCAGATGATAATAATGATGAAATTATAATTTACCTAGTTGTGACAAATCATACTAAAGGTGACTTGACTATACTCGATGGTGACAAGTTATATGATGTAATAATATGGAATAATCCTGCTGATTATGTTGGTATTGTGGAAAAATATGAGAAGTTAAATAGTCATTATATTGATAGAGATAATATAATGTATTTAATAAAAAATGATTTGTGTAGATGTAAGACCAGACTATTATTCGATGATGGTGGTTAAACAGTTGTTGTTCATGAACATTTAATTATGTGAATAGGGGGTTCTGAAATGGATTGTATTTTGAAATGATTTGTTGTAAACTATAACGAATAATAATTTGGATTGTATAACAATATAAGCTCACCTAGTAATTTGGGGAAACATAAAAAAAATAATAATAACTGTAAAATTGTATATCATAAATTATAATACCGTAATATGCAGCAAGCGAGTGGATTTGTGTCAAGGTCAGCTCCAGACGCATGCAGAAGTTATTTTTAGATGTCTTGATTATTCATCTCTTCTTTCACAGCACTAACACTTATCTAAAAATGAACTTTTTCTTGTGAAACTTACTGTTTTTCGTTGAACGCGTTTCAGCGTACGTAAACATAAACACCACACAACACAACCAAACAACATACTTAACGATCAATTACAATATAAATCACATACACTTTTTGACACAATTATACAAAAAACAAACATTAAGTTGAATCCCCGCGCCAATCCCCTTCCTCCACACACCACCCCCACTACACCTTCCACACAACAACCGTTACTAAATGATGGCAGTCTGGCTCAAAGCTGAAGAAGGCGAATACGTACGCCGAAACGCATTCAATGAAAAACAGTAAGTTTCACAAGAAAAAGTTCATTTTTAGATAAGTATTTTTAGATACATGATGGGCAAGTTATGTAATTCAACGGATCGTACGAGATGACGTCAGAGACCCACCCAGGTTCTTATTTTCACTGGAAAAAAGGTTTACTTTCCTGTTTTCAGGTGTCGAAAATCGACCCAGGCGTCACTCATGGTTTACACTGTTCCTCGGCCGAACTATTAAAATGTTTCTTTTTCCCATGTTGCTCACTGCCTCTATTTATTTATAAAAGACTGTTAAATATAGCAATATATCAAAATTCATATTTTTAACTATTTTGCGGGCCCGTAATTTACGTTCCGGAACTGTACATGTGTGTCACTCGCGCGAGTGCTGAAGTTAGACTGGGGCGAGACAAACGGCACTATTTTGTAAAGCGGCCTCAGTTGTTTTTCATTGTTTATAGTTCGTATCACTACGCCAGTACAATGTTTTGGTTTACACACCCGAATTCCACAGCGAGGATGGGCTCTGACGTAAGATGGTCCGATGTTATTACATAATTTGTTTACCGTTTATAGTCGCTGGAGCTGACCTTGACTCAATTTCGCTGTCTGTCTATTTCGTCGTTATAAATTTTCATGAATAATGTCACAAGCAGTGCTACCACTGTCGCTACCAATAAAATTTACCTTTTGTCCCTTTATGTTTACGTTTTCCCCAATTATTATTGTTTTTATCGTAAAAAATGCTAATTGCTTTTATTCAAAATACAATTTCTTTATTTTCCCCGGGTAGGCCAAAATGTCCCGTTACACTCTAATGTTAAAAATCCGGCATTATAAATATTGTTATGGTATATCTAACAAGTTATATCAGAATTAGAAAATAAAAGAAGATAAATTTTGTGCAGAAAATGGGAGTCGAATGACTTGTAGTAATGACTTTGTTTTGTAGTAAAAAATGAGTTGGAGCATATGCATAATAAACGAGATCATGAGAGGTATACAAGTATTTAGTCTATTTTATTGAAATAACCATAACCTGTTCTCCTGTTCGCTGAAAAGAACCCTGGTTAGTAACAATTTATATATATATAGCTGGCAAACCTTAAAGATGGCGTCTGAACGAAATAGACGCTAACAAGTGATTATGTGAAAATAAATAGTAAATAAATAATTAAAGTAAAATTATAGTTACATTGGCTTCCGAACTTAGGGACATTTATATAAATAAATTTTATATAAATATAGGTTGGGAGAACAGAAAAAGAGAGAGTTTGAGGTAACTAAAAAATGTGTAAACATAAGTAGTAAGGTTATAATATGATTGATAGATGTGTATTATAAGTAAGAATTAAATGAGTAAAATGAATACTAATGACGATAAAAATGTAGAAGTCAGCATAACTGACGAAACATTTACGAGTGAGATGGGCGTTCACTCAACCCCAGTTAATCAGATCGGTGAGTCTAGTTCCACCGAATCAGTCGAATTAAATACAATCCAAGTAACACCCATCTCAACTCGGTATGAAAACAAAACAGACGAGGTAACTGCAATGATGCAGTTGCTGTTAAAGATAGATAGTAAGTGTGACAATTTAGATAGTAAATGTGACAAACAAAATGAAAATTTGAATAATTTCAAAAGCGAAATAAAAGAAATAAAAAGTAATTTCAATGCTAGATTTGATGAAGTGAACGCTAAAATGAATGACCAAATTAACGAAATGAGAAATGAAATAAAACAACAAAAATTTAGTATTAACAAGCAAATGAATGAAATTGATACACGTTGTATTAATATTAAGGAGCAGATATTACAATCAGTAAACCATAAGTTCGATGAACAAATTAATGAATTAACAGAAAATTTTGAGAGTAAAATAAATAATGTAAATGAACAAATGACACGTCAAATTAAAATTCAAGTTAAAGAACAGAGTGTAGAGATAGAAAGTAAGTGTATTAATAAGATTAATGAAAATAATGATGACATAAAAAATAAGATAGTGGAGGTAGAGAATGTATGTAAACAATCAATACAAGAGAGTGTGGGGGTTATGAATAAACATAACCTTCAATACGAAAGTAAATATGATAATAAACTTAGCATAACAGAACGAGATATAGTAGAAATTAAAGATGAATTACATGTGGCAGTGAGCCAAAATTTAAATAATGTTGTGGAGCGAATATTATATATTCGCGAAGCAAAAGATGATATTGAACTTGAACAATTTTGTTGTGATAACTGGAGGGTACACCCGATGCAGTTCTTGAGTAGGGTAAGGGAATTTAACCGGTTTAATAGCAGTAGTTGGGAGGTAAAGTTATTAAAGATTTTAAAGTGTTTTAAGGGCAGTTCTGAAATATGGGCTGAAGTACATAGAACAGAGTGGGATAGTTATGAGAATTTCGAGGCAGTGTTCCGAAATAAATATTGGTCTGAAGAGGACCAGGAAATATTACGTAGTAGAATCATGGGAACAGGGAATTTTGGGGGACATAACAACAACATAACCATATATGTAAAGAGGATATTTAACTAGGCGAAATACTTAGAACCGCCATTGCAGTTTCGATCGTTTGTCAGACATATTAGTAAACACCTGCCTAGGGTAGTACAAATTACATTAATGACTAGAGAGGTAGTGGACATAAATGAATTGGAAAATGTATTAGACGTATTTCAGAACATTAGGGACCGCGAAATAGGTAGGCGTCCTAACCAATCAGGTATGAATAGTAACAGTCATTATACGCCACAAAGAGGGTCACCACAGGGACATACATACGGTAAACAAGAAAATCATAGTCGAGTCAGGGGGGTGGGGGGTGGAAATGTATGGGATGCTCGGGAGAGAATTACGTCGGTAGAAATTTTTGTTTCAGGTGTAGGAAACCAAGGCCAAATCAGCGGGGCGGAAATACGTCGTCTAAGAACCCTGGGACCTGTAAGTATAAAACATATTATGTTGGCAACAACATGGCGACTGGACTGCCCACAGTAAATACAGAGTTTAAAATGTTAACAATTTAAAAATTTAAAGGTAAGTTGGTTAACAAATGGCGCCCGAACAGGGACATTATATAAATAAAATTTATATAAAATAGACCTGCATACAGAAACAAAATGGTTGTTGAGAATGGGTATGTAATGAAGATACATAAATAATAAGGTTAGTTTATAACCATATGTGATAGTAGTAAAACAGATATCTTGTTAGATAATAAGTATATGTTAGATATATGGTAATATTGTGAAAAGAAATATATTTAAACATTTTTGAGATGGCAGATAAAAGAGTAGATGTCAGCGTAACTGACAAAACGTTTACGAGTGAGATGGGAATTCATTCAACACCAATAAGTCAAATCGGCGAGTCTAGTGCCACTGAATCTGTTGAATTAGACACAGTACAAATGATACTGTTAAATAAATTCGATTTTCAAAATAACAAATTTGACGAAAAGTTTGATAAATTTGATGAGAAGTTTGACGAAGTAAAAGATGAAATTAAGAAACAAAATTTTAATTTTAATAAACAAATAAACGAAATGAATGCACGTTATGAGAATATTCAAGAACAAATATAGAAAGAGTCAGTGAGAAGTATGATAAACAAAATGCAAGAGTAGATGACATAATTAATAACTTTAAAATGAATAAAGTAGATGACAATTATGACATTAAAATGGGGGTAGAATGTAGTAAAGAGATCGATCAATTAAATGAAAATAAAGACGGTCAGTTAACATATAAAGACGATAAGGTAAGTGGTGTTGAGAATTACGATGATATAATTAAAAATAGTGGTGATGAAATTTTAGAGGGAGCAGAATGCAATAATGGAATGTTAGTGTGTTTTGATGAGTCAGAGAGAAAGCGGAGAGAGAGTATAGAGGTAGAGGGGTTGCAGGGGGTAATTGTTTCCCGTGGTGTTGTTGGGGGTGAAGAAGGGTCTTCACGAGTATATTTGGTAGACAAAAGATCTACAAATAATTGTCCTTTTAATTTTGGTGATGTTCCTGGTAGGACCAGGAGGTGTTTTTATGATTTAGTGCTCCCTGCATTATTGAGAGAGAGAGGTATGGTGATAGTAAGATAGAGTTGTTTGAGGTTGGGAGGAGTTATACAGAATTAAGAGAGAGAGTGAATAGAGAGAGAGTTGATAATTATAGTGAGTACTTACCTTATATTGAAACGGATGTAGCAACAGTAGTTGATGATAATGTAACTTACCTGACTGTAACAGAAAATACTAAAGGAGAAATTACGATACCCGATATCGACAGGAATTTTGAATTGATAGGATGCAATGATATTTGTATTATCAATAGTACTGATACAATGGAACAAAGCAATGATGATGATTTTTATAATTATAATAATAAAAATGTGTCTGTAATTGTAAATGAATGGTGTAGCCGTAAGATCAGGTTAATATTTGATTATGGAGGGTAGATATTGTGTTGTTCATGAACATTTAATTATTTTAGTTTATGGTGATGACCTTGCTAACTTATGAAATGAGGTGTGGTAAACAGAAATATGACAACAAATTGTAAATAAATTTATAGTGAAATTGTGTTGTGTTGTGAAATGTATTTTATGTAAACAATGTGTGCATGTAGTAGAAATTGATTTTAATGATAATAATATTGTAGCAGGCTAAATAAATAATGAGAGTTTGTAATAAATGAATTGTAATTGTTTTGGAAGAAGGTAATTAAAGTAATGTTGTGTTTAAATAACTGATTGAATTAAGAAATTACAGATGAATTAATTGATTTAAATGTGGTAAGAGATAGAGTTTGGGTGATGATGGTTTAAATGAGGCATTTTGAGTAAATCAGAGTTAACTTTAATGGGTGTTAGAGAAAATAAGACTTTTGAAATGAAAATAATAGAGAAACAGGGTAGTAGTAGGGACACAGTAGTGGGAGTGCATATATGTAGAAAGAGAGGGTAATGTAATTAGAGAGTAAATAGTTGACGGTGATATTATGTAGTAAGGGTGAGGTGGTAAGGAGTGATCAACGTGCGTCGTTGGGCAGGTAATTATGAAGGGTCGAAGAGTGTTTGCTGAGATTATGGGAAGGGCAAAAGGATATGAATGGAATTGCGACGTTCGGGAACACACATCCTAGTTACAAAGAGGGTATTAGATATGTTATTATAAGAGGAAGTCATTTAAGTGGAAGTAGTGTTGAAAGGGGTTATTATTGAGAGATTGGTGTCACCCTATGCAAATCTGTTAGTGGTTGTTAGTAGGAAGAAAGGGAGTAAGGTTATATATTATAATGCCCATATAAATCAAATCATTGTGAATAACTGAGAGTCACCCAAACTAATTAATGATCAAAATGTTAAATAAAAGAAAATTCATAGTAGAAATGGAATAATAAATGAAAGGTGATGTAAATTAAAGGTTAATAATAAATTTGAATTTTTTTTGAGAATTTAATGGCACAATTAATGTTCAATAATTAAAGGTTGGTCATAAAAGATAATTATGATTTTGTATTAAAGTATTAAGATCATGAAAGATGATTAATCATTTTCAAATAGATAGATTGTTCGAAAGTAGTGAACTTGTGTTTTGTTCTATATAAGAAGTATATAGATAAATTGTTTGATGATTCTCTTAAACTTAATTAATTGTTTTACATATTATTGCATTAGTGTAAAGATTTAAATTTCTTCTTGTGCAATGAAAAAGAGTTGAATATTATCGATTGGAATCAAAATTTTAATAAATATTTTGGGGTGAAATAAGAGAAGGATGCATCTATAATAAATCTTGTTTTCATCTATGTATTAGAGATATTAGGAGTTACGGAAAAAACCAATGCTTATTAACGTAAACCAATACGCAGCTAAGGGGAAACAGATCAGTTAGGGATATGGTATGATCCAAGGCCACCATTTGATATTTTTATTCGATATTTCAGAGTTTGGTGATGCTGTGGCAGCGGTCCTGAGTGGGCCAGCGCGTCAGAGCAGGAACGTCAAGTGCCTGACTGGCCTTGCGGTGTTGGGATCTCGACAAGTGCCTGACTGGCCTTGCGGTGTTGGGATCTCGAAAGAGAAGTTCAGTAAGGTCATACAGGTACTGTCACAATCACTGGACCAAGGGGTAAGTTATCGATATTCTTTTTATATAAACATTACATGGGGTTGTGGCGACATATCCTAGCTGATCCCTTTAGGAAGAATGAATGTGTCAATGAGTTTTTATGCTTCGTCATAAAACCTCTCATTGAGGGGGTTTTGTAACGGTACAAATAGGTCCGTATAGCGATTTTGGGTCAATAACAGAGATAAATTTTATTGTAAATTAAATATTAAAATCCATGAGTGTAAAGTTTTCCAAACGTGTGAAACAACGCAATAAGCAATGAAGGGTTCGCGCCAAGGTCAGTGGCATACGTGCAAAACTACAGCTTTTCTGCCAACACAAACGAACAATCTTATGTAAACGTCACTCAAGTAATGCCAGACGTAATGGCTGCACCTTAAAAAACAAAGACGTCATCACCAAACACAATAGAATTGATGACACGACAACCCTTCCACTTCAAAAATAAGTGCCATATTGTCGCTCTCAGTCGACAAAGATCTTTCGTGCGAACTGCACGCTACCAAAATTGCTAGCCAGCAAGTCTTCAAAGTAACAACAAAATGTAACAAAAGGTTAATTTAAAACTATCTAAAATCAAAGGGTATAAAATGTAGAGACAGTGAGTGCAGTTACAAAAGGAAAATCATATAGTTCAGCAGAATACCAGCGGAAACATGAGTGACGCCTGACTCAATCTTCACTATAACAAAGCAGGGAAGTAGACATTTCACCCAATTTAACTACCAGTGTTTATAAATCTTTTGAGCTCAAGTAATAGAAAATGTACCGTTTTAGTTAGTATGTGTGAGAGCATGTGTGCGTGTGTACTGGTACCAAGATAATCACAAGCATTGGTTCACATTATGTGATTCGTATGACTTTAAAAAGCATCAATTATTAAAACTGCAGTAATGGTCTAGATTCACTTAAATATGTAATCAGAGTATTTGAAGTCAAAATATATATTACGGACAAGTATCACGCATAAAGGCTGATGTAACGCGGCCATTTTGTATTTGGAGTTTGTAAAAGGAGGAAGACTCCATTTTGTTTTGTCATTAAAATATAAAATTTCCAATGATCAATAAACACAAGTTTTAACTAATGCAATCCGAGTATATTATTTCTCAACAAACATTGTGTTTCTGCGCTCGTCTAAGAACCCTGGGACCTGTAAGTATAAAACATATTATGTTGGTAACAACATGGCGACTGGACTGCCCACAGTAAATACAGAGTTTTAAAATGTTAACAATTTAAAAATTTAAAAGGTAAGTTGGTTAACAGGGGTTAGTTTACCCATGATGTATTTAGGAGTAAAGGGGGGTTGTTGGCACCATATCCTCGCTGACCCTCTTAGGGTTTAGCAATGAGAGTTTTTCTGTTTCGGCAGAAAACCTCTCATTTGGGGAGGGGGTATTGTAATGGGGCAAATAAAGCTGACGGTTTATTTTTTATTTTTATAATAATTATAATAATCTGGGACCAACTTGGCTGGGCAACATTTACTATCACAAAAGTTTGATTTGTTAAACACCTTATGGTTGAAACCGTACAAGGCCGAGCTAGGTACGAGAACAACTAAGCGTCGAGGAATGTGTGTGCGAGCGCGCGTGTGTGCCATGTGCCGCCTTTTGCGACGTGTGCTCAGAGGACACAAAAGGTCATGGGGAGGTATGTAATCTCCAACCCGAAGTTGATAACGGAAGTAAGGCGAATTATTCCCGCTCGCCGCATTTCAACCAATGAGAGAGCAAGCTGGTCAGCATCAAGAAGGCGGTGGCCATTTTTTGGACGCTGGTGTTAGCGTCTGTCATTTAACAAACATCCAACCGGCCAGTTGAATACAAAAGGCTCGCAAGCCAAAAGTGTAATCAATCATCAAAATGTGTCTATAACTATACGGAAATCATGTTAGAGTGAAATAGTGTCGACGACAAGATAGTGTCAAAATTAAAACCTGATAAAACAACTTTTGGAACATTCACGCAAAACTGTGGCGGACAACATGCGGCGGAACCAGTGAGCACGTGCAGTAAGAATAACTAATTTCAGTATTTGGCCAGCAACTAGAAAAATTTGTATTTTTAAATGGAAAAAATTAATCCATAATAATGGGAGTGGGAAGATAAAATACAATAGGGGACCAGTATGAATGAGTGAGCGGGTACTGGGTTGTCTTTATGATTTAATTAATTTTTACGTTAAGGTTTGAACTAGATATTTACCATGTTAAAGTAGCCTAAAGGTATGTTTTGTATTTTTTGAAGAAAAAGTAATTAAAATCAACAGTAATAGTTTTGAGACGAAAATGAATACTAAGTAAATTTAAAAGAAAAGTAAACTAAATGTTAAAATCGATTAATAAACAGAGCTAATTAATGTAGTCAAAGAGCGTGTTTATTACGTAACGAACCCATTAACCTCTCTTACAGACTGTGAGTTCGTGTAAAAGAATCCTGGACCCAGAAAAGATAAGTGTTATGTGAATTAATAATAATGTTGAGAATACAGTTATATGTCTTTTATTAATTGTGATAAATATAAAAGCTCTCAGTCTAAGGTAGTGAATTATAGGGTAGAAGGGGTCGTCATATATACATATATATATATAAGTCAGTTATTAAATATACTTGGATTTCGTTGTCCATGACTTACCTAAATTATTGCTTAACTTTATTCAATTATTAGGATTGTAAAGTGCATTGTCTATTGGCTGCTATAGGGCATGCGATTGATTTAGGGGAGGTCCGATTTCTCTAGGCGTCAAACGGGCAAGGGCCCAAAATCCCCAAATTTCAGGAACAATCTCAACCGAAGTGCACATCACTATAGGCACTACACTGACTCGAAATCAATCGCATGCCCTATAGCAGCCAATAGACAATGCACTTTACAATCCTAATAATTGAATAAAGTTAAGCAATAATTTAGGTAAGTCATGGACAACGAAATCCAAGTATGTGGGTAGAAGGGGAATTGAATTATATTAAAGTGGAGAGACCGTTTGATTTAATTGCTGTAGATTTGTATGGGCCATTGCCCAAGGGTAGGGGTGGAGTAATGTATGTTTTTGTTGTTTTAGACACTTTTTCTAAGTTTGTTAGGTTGTATAGTGTGAAGAGAGCGACGAGCTGGATGCTGAGTGAAAAAATAACGACAGATTACATGGTAAATGTAGGTAAGCCGAAGGTAATTTTATCCGATCATGGACCCCAATTCATAAGCGGTAGGTGGAGACAAACTCTTGGATGGGAAGGCATCATACCCAAGCATATGGCAGTATACCATCCACAGTCCAACCAGGCAGAACGGGTGATGAGAGAGATTGGTAGGATATTTCGGGCGTATTGTCACGCCAAGCATATAGAATGGCCATTATATGTAAAGAAAGTAGAAGAATGGTTGAATAGTACCACCCACGAATCCACCGGGTTTACCCCATATGAATTAATAAAGGGAACAAGGCCACCTAGAATATTGGAACAAATTTTTGAGTATCCACCAGAAAATCAAAGTATAGATGTGAATATGAAGATCCGACTAGCGAATGAAAGTTTACTCACTAAAGGGGAAAGGAGAAAGCAGAGGCATGATGCTAAAGGTAAGTGGACGAAATATGAGGTAGAACAATTAGTACTGGTAAGGAGACACGATTTGTCTAGCGCCCAAGATAAAGAGATAAAGAAGTTTTTTCTATTATATGAGGGGCCATATGAAATTGTAGAGGTCAAGATGAATAATGCGTACGTGTTATGAAACCAAGCAACGCAGGAGATAGTAGGTACACAGAATGCGACGAATTTGAAATTGTATCGGTCACAATAAACATTTGAATTTTAATATATTATTTTATGTTTTCAGAAGGGACTCTCCCCCATTTTCGGGCGGTCACGGCTTTACCATCCCTGACCGTGGATTTTGGCTGTTTGGATCCGGACCATGGTTGGAGGTAACCTCAACAATGGGGTGAAAGCAACGATGGTCCTACTCCACAAATTGGTGCAAGTAGAAATTTAATTTTGTTGTTGAACGGGGAGGGGGACCCCTAAAGTTCGTGGGAAAAAACCTTATAATTGGCAATTATCCACGAACACAGAACGGTTTTATTTTATCAAATAGAATCTCCAAAATTAATGTGACTAACAAGTGCGACTCGTGAGGAGTCATTTCATTACCTAATAGTATCGTTCAGTGAGAAGTAACGATATTATTCGGTGATAGAATAAACATAATATTTGTAAAACTTATAACGAACACCTAAGTCAGGTGAAAGAAGTAGTTATAGTTTAGATTTAGAATTTAGAAAATTAAGGTGACCAAATTATTAGTATAGTATACCTGTTGCACTTGTTAGAAACTATTATAGGAAAATAAGTTAGAACATTTACATGTGTACCTAGTTTAACTCCAAGGGAGATAGTATTTTAAATAGCAGAAATAGAGAACAGCAGACCAGTGTCTGGTGATAGTAAAAAAGAAAATGATGTAATTGGGAATAGATCAAATGTTGAGTGTAATCTTTAATGGAAGTGAAGTAGTTCCAAGGACATAGTTGTAACGGGACATTTTGGCATACCTGGGGTAAGATAAATAAATTTGTATTTTGAATAAAGCAAATAACATTTGTTACAATAATTGGGACAAAACGTAAACAAAAAGGTATATTTTATTAGTAGCGAAAGTGGTAGCACTGCTTGTGACATTATGCATGAAAATTTATAACGCAATAGAAACAGCCAACAAAACTGTGCCAAGGGCAGCTTCAAGGACTTACAAACTGTAAACAAGTGATGTAACAGGATCACGCGATGTTACGTCACCGCCTTACATAACGCTGGAATGTGGGTGTAGCAACGCTAGCAGTTTTCGTTACACACAGAAAACAAGGACAGTCGGCGAAAAACAACCAACATCTACGGACGCATATAACCGTCGCGTCTGCCGGCTAGCCGGTTTAGGCGAAGTTTTAGTCGCCCGCACTAAAATGTGAATACTGCACGTATAAAAGAATAAACGTAAATCACAAAATGGAACATTCGAACACATTAACAGTTAAATTTCTTTAAAAGTGAAACAACAGTAGAATCAGTGAACGAAGTACCGAGTAATCGAGGTAGCGTACGTGAAAAGGTCGAAAGTGCATATACAAATGGCCTGGCGTCTCACGGACAGTTAAACATATAAGTAACCGATGGGGAAAATTAAATTCAAATATGAGCTCAAGGGAAACATTTAAAGTATGTGGTATGTGAGAGTGTGTGGGGGTTTTGTTTAAGTATACGTATTAAAACACGAAGCGCTGGTTTGTGTTATGTCAAATTAATTTTATGTTTTGAATATATTTATCTCGATTCTAAGAAAGGAAAATACCATGTACAACAGCTGTTATTATTATCCATATAAAAAATAGTAGTAGAGAAAAGTAAAAAGGGGAATATTTTGGGTTTATGGGAATATCTAAAAAATGATTTTTTTGTTATGTTTACCTTTGTTGTAAAGGAATTTAATTAAATAAATTATAAGCATGGTATGATGGCAATGCAGTGGTACCTTTTTGAATAACAATTTCTGCTCCTAAGTTCGCCGAAAAGAATCTGGCCCGACATGGTAAGTACAGTTTATATTCTCGCAATAATTAATTTCTTGCATAGGCAAGATGGCGCCCGAAGAAATTTATAAAGTAAACAATGAGTAATTCAGTTGTAATTTGTGACATAAAAGTGATATCACAATTGGCTTGTGAACAGGGACAATTTATATAAATATATTTATATAAATACGGCCTACTGAAAGAGCAGAATGGTTGTTTGAGGTAAGAAATAAATTACGTAGAAATAGACGTAGGTGACGAGTTGTAACGGACCAAATTTATGGGGTATTTTATTTTATTGCATTTTTCGGGGATTTATAAAAATATTTGTGAAGCCTAATTTCAACAAAGACAGACCACGTGTTGTAAGAGCAGTTTTAACAAAGGCGCAGTAATGTCACGTTGTGCAATCTGTAGAGGAATTTACTCAGCCTTAAGTTCCAAGAACTTTGTTTGAGTGTGACAGCGCGCCCATACGCATTGTACATCCAGGTGCGCGGACCCAAGCCGACTTATGAAACCAAGATGGCTAAGAAGCAATTTTAATTCACTTTCATCTACCAGGCGACGGATATAAAACTTTAAGTCACGCCCATATTGTGATGTCAACCAGTGCCTAACAAATCTCGTATACTGTCGGCACACCAACAACTACATGGTTTAAATGAGACGAAGCTGTGACGACTAACTGTGAGGCGGTGGTTTCCACCTGAAAACGACGAAATTGAGTTGGCCGTGAAATATAGACGCTTCTTCCCAGTCCACTAGCAACCCACTTCACTAACAGATGCTGACAGTTTTGTTCGGGCCCGGTCGGTGGAGTTTTATAAAATGTGACTAATTCAATAATATCGTTAATACCGACCGGGACCCGCGGAATTAACGGATTGAACAAGTGTACAACTGGTGACGAACGGCGGACAATAGAACAGAAATAACGGGCAGTTAACTCGGGCGGCGAAACCACGTGGTCGGGCGGAATCGCGACAGTGACAGTGAATAATTAAAACATAAAGTTGGTACCATAAAATAAAATGGGTCTTTAATGGCGTGAATGCGTGTGTGAGCAAAGCTGGGCTGTTTGTGTTGATGTGATGTGTGATAACTAAGGTAAGCACTGGAATAAGATAGAATAGGAGTGGTACTCATGTAACTCCAGCAAAGAAGAAAAAATCACTAAGAAACTATGTTATATGCAAAAGCATGGTAAAATTTGTTAGAATTTAAATGCATTTTCAAAAATTAAAATATCAATTCTCTTCATTCAAAAATGAGTCGAGTCACTTATTTCAGTAACCTATAAATCACGCTAACATCTTGCGTTCGTGCGAGAATCCTGGACCCAGATAAAAGAAACTGTGCAGGTAGGTGGAAGTAAAATTTATGTATTTTATATATTTGATGAGTTTAATAATATCTCAGAGTGTCACATAAGGTTATGTTACCGTGTTACTGAAGTAGATGTATAGTAAATAAGCCAGAATTATGCAAATAACAATGATGAATACTAATGATAATATTAACGATGAAGTCAGCTTCACTGACAGCCAGATAGAAGGTCAAATAAGTAGCGATTCGGGAATTCAAACCAATGAAAGTAATATTGACGAATCTAAAATAATGAATGAAATTGAAATTCATTCAACACCCATGTCAATGAATCAGAATCAAAAAGCTGACGACAGTAGTATGTTAAAAGAGTTGTATAGTTTGATATATAGTATGAAAGAAAGTTCAGAAAAACAACACAATGAAGTAAATAACAAATTTGATATAAAGTTTGATGAGTTGAAAAACCATATGAATAAGATTAATGAGCATTTAAACCAAACTAATGACATAATAGAAGATAACTTTAACAGATTAGAACAGAGTGTTGAGAAGTTAGGTGACAATGTTATAAGTATGACAAATAGTAATAATGACGAAATAGTGGAAGAGGTAGTGTTAAATAGTGAAGATAATTATATTAATTACAATTCTGAGATTATAGTGGGGGTAAAGAATAATGGAGAAACATATAATGAAGTTTTAGAATGTAATAATGGAATGTTAATGTGTGTTTATGAGTCAGAGAGAAAGTGGAAAGAGAGAGTAGATGAGTATGTGGGGCAGAGGGTAAATTTTCCCCTTGTTTATGATAAACCAAGGTGTTCAAAAATGTTATTGCTGAAGGGAAAGAGTCCCTTGTTAATGGAAGATTTAAGTTGTTTCCCCTTTTTGTATGATTTAGTACCCTCTGCATGGAGTAATAGAGAAAATGTGATATGGTGGTATGATGAGAGAGATTTAGAGAGAGAGTTGTGTATTGAGAGAGAGATAGAATTATATAAGTTAAAAAGAAATTATAATGAGTTGAGAGAAAGGTTAGGAGGGGTGAATATAAACAATATAAAATATTTACCTGTTGAAAGAGAGATAGAGAATTATTTTGATAATATCTTTATAAACAATAAACACTTACCCGATGTAATAGTAGAAGAATATAAAAATGATAAAATAACTTACCTGACGACCAATAATACTGATGGAGACTGGACAATAATAACTTATGTTGACAAGGTTTATGAAATATTAATAGGGAATAACCCTATAAATTATAATGGCATAATGAATGAAATAAAGTTAATGGATTATTATAATAATAATAATAATAACAAATTGTGCGTGGATAACAATGATGTATGTTATAAATATATTCGTTATATATATGATGATGGAGGTTGATCTAAAAAATCAGTGAATGGACAATTTTAAATATTGTAATTTATGGTAATGACCTGGCAGACTTGGACAATGAAGTGTGAAAAAATGGAACAGTTAATGACAAAAGTTTGTAAATATATTTGTAGTGAATTCAATTGTGTGTATTGTAAAATGTTAGGTAAACAATGTGTATATGTAGTAGAAAATGTTGTGATAATAATAATATTATTAATATTTTGCAGTCTGAATAAATAATAAAAATAATTATGAAGACAATAATTAATGATTTGTAAATTTTTGATAATAATTGAAATATGTTGTGTTTTTAATAATTAATTGAAGTAAATGATTTGAGATGTTTAAAATATTGTGACTGATTTAAAATGTTATATAATTGAATGTTCTAATGAATTTAAATTATCTGATGAGATTTCAATTAATAAATAAATAAATGTTAAAATGTTTAGTTTGTGGATTGCCTAGGCGTGTAAATAAATAATCTTAGTGAGGCAGTGTGTTCAAACAAAATTTACTCTTATGTAATAAAGTCTATTATGCAATAATAAAATGTAACAAGGTCACGAGTAAATAGAATTTGAAAATGAAATTAAAAGTGTAAGTTATGTAATTTTGGTAAATCTAAAAAGTGAATTGTTTATTTTCATGTAATGACAACATCGTTAAAAGTAAATAGATTAATTTAAGTGACTAAGTAAATATTTTGTTGTACTTATTATTTTATGTTAATGAAGGTCAAGGTAGGGAAAGTTAAGAAAGAAATGTATGAGGTTAAAACACCACCAAGACTAGAAATGCCATGTAATGTAAATTGTTAATTTTAATTAAAAAAAAAAAATATTTTACTTGTGATTCCCAACTTTTCGGGCGGTCACGGCCTCACCGAACCCTGACTGTGGAATTGGTTTAGCTTTAACAGCTATGGTTGTGGCTCATTGCGTCACGTTCTGCCTTAACTGGCCATAGCTGTTATCGTTGTAAAGGTGAATTTTGAAATTGACAGGGGGTAATTTAGGGGAATCACCAAACTATGAAACAGCGGCTGCCACTCTGTCCGAGGAGGGACAGCATAGCCAGGTGGTAGACCCGCATTAGGGGCGCGTAATATGTACATTTAGATATTATGATATCTAGTTTTATTAAAATGTAACGCAGAAGCAAGGACACGGAGATGTCAAATTCCTCCAAAACTTCAGTCTTTGTGGACGCAACTGGATGCCACAGTCCAGGGGGGGTCATAGTGTGTGTGGCAGGGAGGTTACCCAGGGGGTAACGAATTAAAAAATTTTGTTGTATTTTAATAATGATGACTCGCTACTAAATAATTTTGTTTTGATCTGAAAAATAGATGCACTAGATACTTCCTATATTGTGTTTATTATGTCTTATTGTGTTAATTGCATGTAGTATGTTAGGAATAAGGATTATAAAAATATAATAATATTTTATAGAATAAGTTTTCAATGTGTTTAAAGATTTTAGATAAAAATGAAATAAATTTGTGGTAGTTAAAATTTTCAATGGGTTGTAAAAGATAGAAGTTGGGTGATAGTAATTGTTTAAGTAAGACATTTGAGTCAGTCCAAGTTGAATATAGATGGGTGTTAGAGAGAATAAGAAATGAAATATAAGTAATGTAGAATTTGAATATTGATAGTGGAGACACAGTAGTAATGGAGAATTTATGTGGAGAAATGAGAGTGATATATTGATGTTTATAAATGATAATGTTATTTTGTTGTAGTTGAAGTGATGTAATGAGAATGGTAATTAGTTGATGGGAGTTTTGTAAGAGGGGGTGGTGTGATAGGAGTCCGCAACAAAAAGGGTTGGGACGGGAAGGGACCGTTTAGCGCCGGAAAGGGTTGCCTAGGGATAAAGTCCAGGAACCAACATAAGGGAATGAGCTTTGGGAGGGAATACACATCCTGAGTACAAAGGGGTAGAGAGTATTTTGTGATAAGGGTAGAATGATGCGAAATGAGTTAAAGTAGTAAGTAGTTAGAGGTAGAGAAGGGTTAGTAGATTTTTTGATAGAGGGGTGTCATACTAGTTAAAGATTTTGCAAGGGAGCGTTAGAGTCATAAAAGGGGTAAGATTATGGGTAAATGCCAAGTTGATAAAGTGAATTATGATGAATAACTGAGAATCACCCAAGTTAATGAAATGGAATAATAAATGAAATGATATGTAAAATGAAGATTGAAAAAAAAAAAGAAATTGGGAAATGAATTAATAAAAGTTAAATTGAGATTTATATATTTTATTATATTATGTGATTTTTATAATTTTATATGCAAATTTAATGATGTAAAGTGTGTAAATTTTTAAATACAAATTGTTTATTTTAAGATAATAATAACAATGTGAATTATGAATGTACTATGTTTTCTTTTGTTATATTGTGTTTGTTAGTGTAAGAGAATTTTATGAATTTAAATATTTTAAATGCAAAATTGGGGATGAGAGAGATGTATAATATGGTAATGGGAAATGTTTATTTAAATTCTGATGGGAATCAGGGCAATAATTTTGAATTTTGGGATAAAAGTTAACAAGAGAAAGTAGATAGAATGAGATTATGGAATTTTAAAATGGGTATCATGTTGTGTTGTTAGGTATGTTGATATATGTTAGAAGTAAGTGAAAAACAAAACCAGTGCTTCTTAACGCAAACCAGCACCACTAGGGGGAAACAGATCAGTTGGGGATATGGTGTTGTATAAGGCCACTATTTGATATTTTGATGTGTTGTTTCAGAGTTTGGTGATGCTGTGGCGGCGGTCCTGAGCTGGCCAGCGTGTCAGAGCAGGGGCGTTAAGTATCTGTCTGACTTTATGGTGTTGAGATCTCGAGAGAGAAGTCCAGTAATGTCATTCAGGTGCGGTCACAGTCACCGGACCAAGGGTGAGTTAATTATAATTTTTTTTGTACACCATACAGGGGGTTGTGGTGACATATCCTGGCTGATCCCTTTAGCAAGTATGAGTGTGTCAATGAGAGTTCTTATTATGCTTCGGCATAAAACCTCTCATTGAGGGGGTTTTGTAACGGGACATTTTGGCATACCTGGGGTAAGATAAATAAATTTGTATTTTGAATAAAGCAAATAACATTTTTTACAATAATTGGGACAAAACATAAACAAAAAGGTATATTTTATTAGTAGCGAAAGTGGTAGCACTGCTTGTGACATTATGCATGAAAATTTATAACGCAATAGAAACAGCCAACAAAACTGTGCCAAGGGCAGCTTCAAGGACTTACAAACTGTAAACAAGTGATGTAACAGGATCACGCGATGTTACGTCACCGCCTTACATAACGCTGGAATGTGGGTGTAGCAACGCTAGCAGTTTTCGTTACACACACAAAACAAGGACAGTCGGCGAAAAGCAACCAACATCTACGGATGCATATAACCGTCGCGTCTGCCGGCTAGCCGGTTTAGGCGAAGTTTTAGTCGCCCGCACTAAAATGTGAATACTGCACGTATAAAAGAATAAACGTAAATCACAAAATGGAACATTCGAACACATTAACAGTTAAATTTCTTTAAAAGTGAAACAACAGTAGAATCAGTGAACGAAGTACCGAGTAATCGAGGTAGCGTACGTGAAAAGGTCGAAAGTGCATATACAAATGGCCTGGCATCTCACGGACAGTTAAACAGATAAGTAACCGATGGGGAAAATTAAATTCAAATATGAGCTCAAGGGAAACATTTAAAGTATGTGGTATGTGAGCATGTGTGGGGGTTTTGTTTAAGTATACGTATTAAAACACGAAGCTCTGGTTTGTGTTATGTCAAATTAATTTTATGTTTTGAATATATTTTATCTCGATTCTAAGAAAGGAAAATACCATGTACAACAGCTGTTATTATTATCCATATAAAAAATAGTAGTAGAGAAAAGTAAAAAGGGGAATATTTTGGGTTTATGGGAATATCTAAAAAATGATTTTTTCGTTATGTTTACCTTTGTTGTAAAGGAATTTAATTAAATAAATTATAAGCATGGTATGATGGCAATGCAGTGGTACCTTTTTGAATAACAATTTCTGCTCCTAAGTTCGCTGAAAAGAATCTGGCCCGACATGGTAAGTACAGTTTATATTCTCGCAACAATTAATTTCTTGCATAGGCAAGATGGCGCCCGAAGAAATTTATAAAGTAAACAATGAGTAATTCAGTTGTAATTTGTGACATAAAAGTGATATCACATAGTAAAGCTATGATGATAATACAGAACTGATTAATGGAGAGAGAAAATTAAATGATAATGTTTGTGAAATTTGTTGTAACATATAATGGTTTTGTTTTTACTTTTTGTGAGTTGTAGTAACAATGTAATTTTAAATGGGAACAGATAGACAGCTCCATATGTTCTTAGATTATATTAATTCCTTTTATAGTAGCGTGCAATTTACACTTGAAACAGAAAATATGAAAAGTTAAAATTTTTTGGATCTCACCATTACTAGGTCACAAAATAATCTTAGTTTTCAGATATATAGAAAACCTACTTTTACAGATACCGTTATACATAAACAATCACTAACATCATGGCACATAAAATTAAGCAGTTTTCATGCAATGGTTAATCGTCTCCTTATAGTTCCTTTAACCAAAGAAAATTTCAATAAAGAGGTAGATATTATAAAAGCCATAGCACAAAATAATGGTTATGATGAAAGAATAATTGACGCTTTAATTAAAAAAAAAAACAGAAGAAAATTACTTTAAAAGAATTTTATTCCATAGAGCCAGATCAGGGTAACAAAAAATTTCACTTAAATTACATTCCGTGTATAACAGATAAGATTAATAATAGGTTAAAAAACCATGGTCTTAACATGGTATCAGTAAACAAACATAATCTTTTTTCACTACTAGTCAATAATAAAGAAAAATCTAACATACTAGAGAAAAATGGAGTTTATGAAATACACTGTGCAGAATGCGATGCTATTTATATCGGACACTGTGGTCGTGCTCTGAAACATCGCATTTCTGAACATAAGAAGGCAATTTTAACCAATACATCTAATACAGGTTTTGCAGATCATTGCTTACAACACAATCACTTCATAGACACAAAAAACATAACACTACTCCACAACATACAAAAAGGTAAAAAATGGATTTGTTAGAAATTTTAGAAATTAAAAAAGCAATAAAAAATAACAAAAATTTAACCAATGAACAGACTGAATTTTGTGTATCCCCTTTATTAAAATCTGTTATTTAGTTTAGTTTATTTTATATTATTTTGAATGTTCATCATTATTTTAAATTTTGCATTCAGTTTATATGTAGTTCAGTTAATTTTATATTTTACATTCAGATTATATTTAGTTTAGTTAATTTTATATTTTGCATTCATGACTGTATTTAGTTTTTAAAGACACCTGACCTTCCCTAGTCTCTTGCACCCCCCTCACAGTCACAACACCGATGTTCCAGATATGCCCTAAACAGATGTTCACCACCTACACTCCACTCACATCCTGTGTATAGTAATTTTCATTCATTCGCCTCTTTGACAATGACTTAGTTTGTCAAAACAGCTGTCAGAGTTAATTAAAAAATTTGTGAAACTTACCAAGTGTTTTTATATATTTTACAAAACCTTGGTATAGTAAATGATAAATAATTGATGATTGATTAGTAAAAAGTTCAATTGAAATTAAAGTGTAATGTTTATAATTTTATATGCAAATTTAAAGGTGAATTGTTTATTTTGATGTAATAATCGCAATGTTAATTATGAGTGTACTATGTTTTATTATGTTGTATTATGTTAGTGTGTAGGGATCTTAAACATGAATATTATGTTTTAAAATAGATTCCCCACTTTCGGGTGGTCCCGGCCTTACCAGCCCAGACCGTGGTTTTGGATGACAATCAGCTGTGGGCAGAATTATTGTAACCTGACCATGGATGGTTGCCTGTGAAATGAAATTGGTATAATTTAGAAATTAACATGGGGGTTTTCTATCTGGGGAATCCACATAACTATGGAACAGCGGCTATTGCCGAAGGGGGTGATAGTGCCGTGTCAAGGGCGTATGAATCATTATAGTAGGATTACTGGTGTCCTCGGACATCAGTAATCCGAATTTTTATATAACGCTGAAGCAAGAACGGGGTAGGAAGCGTCTACACCCTAATTACACTGCAGTTCTTGTGGATGCAAATGGGCGCTACAGTCCAACATCAGTAAACAATAGAGTGTTTGGAAAAGGAGCTGGCAGTTACAAGCCAGGGGCATAAATACAGCATTTATGCACAAGGTAAATACCAAAACCAGTGTACCCGTGAGCTTATTTACTGGGTTATGGGGGGATATTAGATATTGATGGAGAAGGAGGTTATTAAATTATTAGTAACGAATTAGTGAATATTAAAATGAATTATCTTGATTTAATGAGGTAACTAAACGATTTTGTATTGAGTTAAGAAGTATTATGATAATTGAAGATGATTAACAATTTTAAGTAGATAATTTGTTCTGATGTAGCTGATTTATATGTGTTTTCTTCTATATAAGAATTTTATTAATGAATTTAATTATTTTGAAATGTGAATTATATAAGGGAAGGTATTTGTAATGTTGTAATGGGAAATGTTTATTTAAATTCTGATGGAATCAGAGAAGTATTTTGAATTTTGGGAATAAGAATTGACAAGAGAAGGGTTCAGACTGTTAGTATGGAAGTTTAAAAAATGTTTTATATTATGTTATGGTAAATATGTATTCATGTATGTTAGAAGTTAAGAAAACCAGTGTTTCTTAATGCAAACCAGCGCACAGCTAAGGGGAACCAGATAAGTTATGGATATGGTATTATACAAGGCCACTACTTGATATTTTTGATTTGATGTTTCAGTGTCTGGTGATGCTGTGGCGGCGGTCCTGAGCTGGCCAGCGCGTCAGAGCAGGAGCGTCAAGTGCCTGTCTGGCCTTGCGGTGTTGGCATCTCGAGAGAGAAGTCCAGTAAGGTCATTCAGGTACGGTCACAGTCACTGGACCAGGGGGTAAGTTAACCATGTTTTTAGTAAAATGTAAAGGGGGTTGTGGCGACATATCCTGGCTGATCCCTTTAGGAAGTATGACAGTGTCAATGAGTTTTTATGCTTCGGTATAAAACCTCTCATTGAGGGGGTATTGTAACGGTACATTTCAGCCCACCTAATATTTTGGGGAAACAACATAAATTTTATTCATAGATTATAACAACGTAGGAAGCAAGCGAGTGAATTTGTGTCAAGGTCAACATCCAGACCCAAGAAAAACAGTTACATATAGCCAATGAACTTTGACCTTTGTAAACTATGCATTGTAATTCAGAAGTCAGACCATATTACGTCAGAGACAAACCCAGCTTTGGAATGTAGGCGTGTCGGCGCAGGCAGTTGTCATCTAACACCTAACGGCGGCAGATGTGGGCCGTGTGCTCGCCCGTAAAATTCGGACAATAAAACCAGTCTGCAATAACAACTCATACTGAACGGCCGTATAGTCCGCAGACAATATATAGTATGTTTTGTGTAATCAATTTATAGTTTCAGTTGAATTTATGGTATTAATAATTTTTTTTTTTTTTAATTGTCAATATACATATTTCTGAAAGTTAGATTCATTTAATTCATAAAAAAAAAATTTCTGTGAATTAAAGATTGTATTATGTTTTCGTGTTCTCTATATGAGGTTATGCTTGTAGCGGGGCATTTTGGGGCCTATTTTGGGGCAATAACACATTTTGTAATTTTCTTGATAATAAATAACATAATTGGCAATAGGGACAACCATAAACAAAACTTAGGTAAATTTGTTATTTTGAAACGAAAACAACAGTGGCAGTATTGACTGTGAAGGTTATTTGATGATATTTTGTAAAAACAGATTCAACAGACGCAGATTTTAATAACTGCAACTGTACCAAGGTCAACAAATGACGAAAACAACAGTAAACAAATTATGCAACGAGACGATCAGGCGATCGTTACGTCAGCGTATGACATAACGAGGTGTGTCACCAGTTTCGTCAGACACTCAGCAAACGAAAGTAGTGTACTGGCGCAAGGATACAAACTCTAAAACAATAGAATCAAGCACACAACAACCGTCGCTTGAAAAAATAGCGCTGTTTTCTCTGCCCAGTAACATCTCATCGCCACTCGCGAGTGGTAGCTATAAAAAGTTTCGGCAGTAAGTGCGGGCCCGCAACATATAAAAAAATGTGAAGTAAAGTCTAGAAAAATACAAAAGTAACTAACAGTTTTGTTTCGTCATTATTAAAAACAGTTTTCGGCAAGTATTCATTAAAACGGACAATGTGCGTAAAAGTGTGACGCCACCAACTTACTGAACAGCTAAGTAACCATGCATTCATATTAAAATTTCAACAAAGGTTTTCTTTTAAAATTAATTAAGTAATGGGGAAATGAATTTTAATAACATGTAACACGAGAGCTCTCAAATCATAAAATCATTGTGTATGTGTGTGCGTGAGTAAGCGTGTAGACAAAGAAGGCTGGTTTGCGTTGTTTGTATTTTAATTTAATTCATACTTAATTTCTTAAAATTTATTTGGAATTTGTATACCATGTTTTCATTCTCATTGTAGCAGAATGATTATATAATTAATAACTTTCGTAAATGTGAATTTCCAGTAGAGAGAGGATGGCAGGAGGTAGTTTGTTAATAATAAAAAATTATAGTAAAAAATGTCAATAAAACTCTATTCCTGGGAAACAAAATAAAGTTTTTCTTTATTTGGAACAACCAGTTCTGATCTCCTGGGTTCGTCGAAAAGAACCCGAGAAAAAAAAAATGGTAAGTACACATATATTTTTGATGCGTAGTTGGTAACGAGATGGCACACCACAGTAAACAGTAAATACAGTAACAGTAGTATTAGTTCAAATTATATTTATTAAATATCAATAATATCAAAAGTATCAATGGCGCCCGAACAGGGACAATTTTATATAAAGGAATTTTATATAAAATACGGCCTACTTGGGAGAACAGAATGGTTGTTTGGAATTCATATTTGCGTATGTACGTAAATTAGACGTAAGAGGTTATGTTTAATATGGGTGAGTAGAATATTTTTCAATAAGTATATGTTACATATAATAAGATTTTATAAAGAAATATATATAAAAAATTTTTAAGAAAAATGGCAGATAATAATGATATTAGTTTATCTGATAGTCAAACTGAAAGTCAAATAAATAACAATTTAAGTGAAATAGAATCAAGAATTATGGATGAAGGAATTCATTCAACGCCAATTCAGAATAAAAACTCAGATAACAATGATATGATGAAATATTTATGTAGCATGGTGTGCAGTATGAAAGAGAGTTCAGACAAGCAGCAGGCGATGTTAGAGTTAAAATTTAACGAAATAAAAAGTGATTCTGACGTTAAATTTAATAATTTCAATGACAAATTTGATATTCAGAACAGTAAATTCGATGAGTTAACATACCAAATTAAAGAAATTAATAGACATTGTGAAAATACCAAAGTAGAATTTACTAATAAAATCAGCCAAGTAGAAACTAAGTTAGATGATTCAATACAAAAGATAGATATTAAATTTAATGCAATAGATAGCCAGATAGACAGAGTTGAGAAGCAAATCAATGAAAACAATGAAATATTAATAAATTCAATGAATGAGTATAACAATGACATAGAATCTAAAATTATTAAATGTAATATTGAAACTGAATGTAAGTTGAGTAGCGTAGTAATGACAGTTGAAAAATTTAGTCAGAATATTGATGAACACCAAAATAAGATAGACTCTAAAATATATGAAATTGAAAGTAATTATAAGACAGAAATACAAGCAGTAAATGAATCTATTGAAGTAATAGCAAAAAATAATGTACAGTCTGAATATAGTAATGACAAAAAATTATATTCACTTGAACAAAATATTAGTAGTATGCGAGATGAATTAAGTTTAGTGAAAAATCAAAATGTAAACAATGTTACTGAGCGCATATTTATGACACGAGATACAAATAATGAAATAGAATTAGAAAATTTTAATTGTGACAATCGTAGAGTACACCCAATGCAATTTTTAAATAGGGTTAGGGAGTTTAATCGGTTTAATAGTAGTAGCTGGGAGGTTAAGTTGCTGAAGATTATCAAATGTTTTAAAGGTAGTGCCGAGATATGGTCGGAAGTACACCATACCGAATGGGATAGTTTTGAGGATTTTGAGATAGCTTTTCGAAACAAATATTGGTCAGAAGAAGACCAAGAAATATTAAGAAGTAAAATAATGGGTAACGGGAATTTTGGTAGGATTAATAACCACCTAACCATATATGTGATGACCATATACAACGAAGCTAAATATCTAGAACCGCCGTTGCCTTTCCGATCATTTGTAAGACATATTAGCAAACACCTGCCCAGAGAAGTGCAAATTACGTTAATGACTAGAGAGATTACAAATATAAGCGAGTTAGAAAACATGTTAGATGTATTACAGAATATAGGGGAACGCGACATAGGGCGACGTTCAAACACACCATAATAATAATAATAATAGTTACCATCAGAACAGGGGTACACAGAATTTCCATAGAGGAGCGCGGGGAGGAAGTTTCGATAATAGGGGCAAGAGTTGGAGGTGTAGAACATGTGAAACCGACAATTATGCTAATAGAACAAATTGTTTCAGATGTCATCGAAACAGGGAGTGCGCCAGGAACGAGCGAGCAAACCCACCACCAAATCAACAGTCGAGAGGAGGAGAATTTCACAGAGGAGCGCCGAGAGGAGGAGGACATTATAACAGAGGGAGAGGGGGAAATCATCCAGCTGTGGCGGGTCCCTCCACGGAAAACTAGGTAGGACAATGGAGAAGCGGGCCGAACCATTGTCTACGGAAAACAGGAGGGTCCAAATAATCAACAGATACCATAATAACGTTATCAAGATGGACATGGCGAAGGAACTGTTAGAAGAAGAGGAGAACAAGGTGATGGAACGCAGAGCAGGATTAACTGAGGTGACGATTAACCTTGAAGGTAAGAATTATAAAACTTTAACTGATACCGGTAGCGAGATCTCAGTAATTTCTGAAAATGTCATGGGTGAATTAAAAGAGTTAAACAAGAATATACCGTCATTACCAGTTGCAGGGGTTACAGTAGTGGGGGTAACTGGGGTGAGAAGTAAAAGAATAACCAGACAAGTACAATTAAATATTTTAATAAATGAAGTTGAATTTGAAAACACTTTCCTAGTAGTTAAAGGGTTAAGTCTAGATGTAATATTAGTAAATGATTTTTTGGAAAGAAACGGAGCGGTGATAGATTTCAATAAACAAATAGTAAAATTTGAGAAGGGGAATAAACCAGTCAGAATAGAGTTTAAGAAAGTAGTAAATGAAAATAAAGTCACGGGAATAAAAATGTTACATAAGCAGATAAGCGATAGAGAGATAGAGACTAAAATAAATATATGTCTAGAGAGTGATAGCCTAGAAAATGAGGAGAGAGAAATGCATGAGCGTAATGAGAGTGTGTGGGCAAATAGAGCCGATAAATTTTTCAATGAAAATACAGTTGTAGGAAATACTCAACAACAGGAGTTGTGGGCAGTTGTCGAGCGGTACAGAGAGGTGTTTGATGAATCACCAGGGAAAGCGAAGGACTACATCTGCGAGCTGAAAGTTCGGGACCACGCACCATACATGCAGAGAAGCTACCCAGTGCCGTTTTCGAAGAGGAGGGCTGTACAGGAGGAATTAGACCGTATGATGCAAGGAGCCATAATTGAACGCTCAGTATCACCTTATTCAAATCCTTTGGTGGTAGTGATAAAGAAGGATGGCAAGGTAAGGTTATGTTTAGATGCTAGGAAAATTAATCAAATTATTATACCGGACAGAGAATCTCCGGAACCCATAAATGAGATTTTACAAAAGTTTAGCGGAGTCAAATACATGACGTCTTTAGATCTGACCGCTGGATACTGGCAGGTGCCATTAGCAATAGAGAGCAGGAAATACACCGCTTTTCTTTTTAACGGTAAGAATTACCAGTTTAAACGCTTACCTTTTGGATTAAACACCAGTGTTGCCAGTTTTATCAAATGTTTAGATAATATTTTACAACCTAAGGACTTAGACTTTTTAACTGTATATGTCGATGATATTTTGATAGCCTCTAGAACATTCAATGAACATTTAGAACACATAGAATATGTATTAGATAAGCTACAAGTAGGGGGTTTAACAGTGAATTGGGACAAGTCTAAGTTTCTGCAGACGGAAATACACTTTTTAGGATTTATTATTACACAGGAGGGGATATTAGCCAACCCTGACAAAGTCGAGGCCATAATGCGATTCCCTGAACCTAAAAACATTAAGCAACTACAGAGTTTTTTAGGCCTATGCAATTTTTACAGGAAATTTCAGGAGAACTACGCACACACTACATCCAAACTGAGTGCTGTACTGCAGAAGAATAAACAGTGGAGATGGGGTGATACGGAACGAGCTGCGTTTAATGAAATTAAGAGAAAGTTTAGTCACATGATCATGATGAATCATCCCGATTTTAATAAGATTTTTTATTTGCAGACCGACGCCAGCAATGTAGCGTTAGGGGCGGAGTTATACCAGGAGAGCTGCGACAAGGAACACCTAACGATCGCCTTCGCCAGTAGATCGCTGTTGTCGGCGGAGAAGAATTACACGACAACTGAAAAGGAACTTCTAAGTATCGTGTTCGCCGTGGGTAAATTCCGCACTTACATCCTAGGGAATACTACGATAATCCGGACGGACCACAAGGCACTGTCATTTCTGAATTCATGTAAGCTAACACACAGCAGATTAACCAGGTGGGTATTAGCCTTACAAGAATATAACTTTTCATGGGAGTACATAAAGGGGTCAGATAATAAGGTACCAGATACACTTTCTAGAGTAGATGTTATAGATAATAAAACTGGTAGGGATCTCAAAGAAATAGAAATTTTTAGACTAACTAGGGAAGATAGAATTTTTGGTGAGGAATTAAGTGACATTAAAAACTTGGCAAAGATCTGATAGCAAACTGGGTAAAATAATTGTTAGTTTAGAAACAGATGTAGAGGGATCTGAATATAATGAGCAATTTCAAATATATCAAGGTATTTTGTTTAAAAAAGTAGATGGTGGGGAGCGTGATTGGAGGTTAGTTATACCTGAGGGGTTAATAGATAAAATTGTTTGGGATTGTCATATAAGGTATGGTCATTTTGGTGCGAGAAAGTGTGCTAATGTTTTGAAAGAGTCATGTATATTTAAGAATATGGAGAGGAGAGTGAGGAAAGTGTTGAGAGTGTGTGATTTATGTCAAAAATCGAAAGTAGTGAATTACAGAGTAGAAGGAGAGATGAATTACATAAAAGTAGATAAACCTTTTGATCTAGTTGCGGTTGATTTATATGGACCATTACCCAGAGGTAGAGGGGGTGTGTTATATGTATTTGTAGTTCTGGACACTTTTTCAAAATTTGTAAAGTTATATAGCATTAAGAGAGCAACTAGTAAAGTACTTAGTGAAAAAATAGTAAAAGACTATATGCTTAATGTGGGAAAGCCGAAAATTATATTATCTGACCATGGTCCACAGTTTATAAGCGGCAAGTGGCGGCAGACGCTTGGATGGGAAGGCATCATACCCAAGCATACGGCAGTGTACCATCCTCAGTCGAATCAAGCAGAACGGGTGATGAGAGAGATTGGCAGGATATTCCGGGCGTACTGTCACGCCAAACACACAGAATGGCCATCCTACGTGAAAAAAGTAGAGGAGTGGCTGAATTGTACCACCCATGAGTCCACGGGATTTACGCCGATGAGTTGATAAAGGGAACAAGGCCGCCCAGGATATTGGAACGACTTTTCACATACCCACCTGAAGGTCAGGTTTTGGACAGAAACATGAAGATTAGATTGGCGAACGAGAACTTACTTACTAGAGGAGAGCGACGAAAACAGAAACATGATGCTCAGGGTAAATGGACCAAGTATGAGGTAGGTCAGTTAGTATTAGTAAAAAGACATGATTTGTCCAGTGCTCAATATAGAGAAATAAAGAAGTTTTTCTTGTTATATGAAGGACCTTATGAAATCATAGAAATAAAAATGCAGAATGCGTATGTGCTGAGGAACCCAGCGACGCAGGAAATAGTAGGTACTCAAAATGCGACGAATTTAAAATTATATAGGTCACTTTAATTGTTGTGTTTATAAATAAGTTTTCAAATATTATTGTATGTTTTCAGAAGGGATCCTCCGCCATTTTCGGGCGGTCACGATCTTACCAGTCCTGGCCGTGGAATTCGGAACTCGGAGGCGGGCCATGGTTGGCAGATCTTCCTTCGGGCGGTGAAAACAACGATGGTCCGGCTCCACCAAAATTGGTATAAAGTAGAAAACTTAGCTACACATTTGAACGGGGAGGGGGACCCCAACAGGTACGTGACATAAATTATTTTTTATACACTCCAGGCGCAGCCGTTTCGGTGTACCTGTCACGTGCCTGCACTGCCTTAGAGTGTTTGTAAATAATGGAGGCTGCATTTAAGTAAAAGGCAGCGCATACAAATTTAAACATTTTAGTGTCAAGGGCAAAATTAAAGTGGAGCCCTTGACAATATTTTCTGATTGGCCCGAAACGACGAGTTTTGGGGCAAGAGGGATCGGCGCAGGGTAGAAAGCGGGTTTGAAGAAATGGTAGGAGAGGGGGAGTAGTGTGTTTCAGAGGGGGGACGTGAATTCACGTAGTATATCTACCTAGTGCCGATCCGTTTTGCAGCAGGACCCGGCATTTCAGGCGACTGCGACCTTCCTAGACGTAGTGTAAGTCACAATAGAGTCAGCCTCCTATGTAAATAGTATGAAAAAAAAAAAACCCAAAATAACTTTGGATGTGTATAATTTTAAATTTAAAATAAATTTAAATAAATTTTTAGAAATAGGTGACCAAATATAATTGTTAAATTTTAGTATCAGTGAGTATAGGAACGTTTTGAAGAAATGTGTAGTAATATAAAAACTTGTTATCAATACAAGATGTGGGGATAATTTTGGGGTAGTTTGGTGCTCAATGAAGTGACATAACAGTGTAGTGTGGAACTGCTATGGTGGGAGGTTGTAAATTTGGTATTTAATATTTTATGTTAATAATGGTTAAGCTTCCATATAAAGTGGGTTAAAACACCATCTAAATTAATATTGTCATTTAAATATAAATTCTTAAATTTAATATTACAAAAGATATTTTACTTGTGATTCCCCAAATTTTTGGGCGGTCACGGCCTCACCGAACCCTGACCGTGGAATTGGTTTAGCTTTAACAGCTATGGTTGGGGCTCATTGCGTCACGTTCTGCCTTAACTGGCCATAGCTGTTATCGTTGTAAAGGTGTATTTTGAAATTTATGGGGGGTAATAAAAGGGGAATCACCAAACTATGGAACAGAGGCTGCCACTCTGCCCGCGTAGGGGTAGCATATACAGGTGGTAGAACCGTATTAGGGGCGCATAATTATAAACAAAGATATGATGATATCTAGTATTTTAAATGTAACGCAGAAGCAAGGACGCGGAGATGTAACATTCCTCCAAAACCTCAGTCCTTGTGGATGCAACTGGACGCCACAGTCCAGGGGGGGTCATAGTGTGTGTGGCTGGGAGGTTATCCAAGGGGATAACGTATTAAAAATTTGCTATATTTTAATTAATAATGATGATTTGCTACTCAATAATTTTATTTTGATGTGAAAAATAGATGCACTAAATACTTCCTATATTGTGTTTATTATGTCTTATTGTGTTAGTTGCATTTAGTATGTTAGGAATAAGAATTATAAAAATATGATAATATGTTTTCAATGTGTTTATAGATTTTAAAATAAAATGAAAAATAGTTGTGATGGGTAAAATTTTCAATGGGTTGTAAAAGATAGAAGTCGGTGATAGTAATTGTTTGAATAAAATGTTTGAATCAGTCCAAGTTGAATTTTGTGGGACATATAGATCTGTCCAAATTGAAGTCAAAGTTAAAGAAATAGTAGAGATGAAAATAATGTAATGTTGTTTTGAGTTAATGTAATGTTATAGAATTTTGAGAAGTATAAGTGGAGACACAGTAGAATTGGAGAATTTATGTAGAATTTGGAGCGATATATTGTTTATTTTGTTATTTTGTTGTAATTGTAGTGAGGTAATGAGATTGAGATTTTTTGGGGATGGCAATTTTGTAGTAGGGGTAGTGTAATGTGGGAGTCCGCAACATAAGGGTTGGGACGGGATTTGGTATAGTTTTAGTGGGAAGGGGCCGCCTTAGGTAGAATCCAGGGGCCAGAGAACGGGAATTGAGCTTTTTGGGGGGGGAACACGTATCCTATGTACAAAGGGTTAGAGTATTTTTTTTTTATATATAGAGAGAAGGTGGCGAATGGGGTTAAAGTAGTAAGTAGTTAGAGGTAGAGAAGGGTTAGTAGATTTTTGATAGTGGGGTGTCATCCTAGTTAAAGATTTTGTAAGGGAGCGTTAGAGTAATAAAAGGGGAAGATTATGAGTAAATGCCAAGTTGATAAAGTAAATTATAATGAATAACGTAGAATCACCCAAAGTAATGAACTGGAATAATGATGGCCATGATTGAAAAAAAAAAAAATTTTGAAAAAAAATTTTGAAAAAAAATTTGTAATTTTGAGAAACGAATTAATAAGAGTAAATCAAGTTTAAAAGTAATTTTATGATTTTATAGGCCAATTTAATGATGTAAAGTGTGTAACATTTAAAATACAAATTGTTTATTTTAAGATGAATTATTAATGTACTATATTTTCTTATGTTAGGTTACGTTGTTAGGTATTATGATATATATGTTAGCGATAAACAAAAAACCAAAACCAGTGCTTCTTAGCGCAAACCAGCACCGCTAGGGGGAAACAAATCAGTTGGGGATATGGTGTTGTATAAGGCCACTATTTGATATTTTGATTTGTTGTTTCAGTGTTTGGTGGTGCTGTGGCGGCGGACCTGAGCTGGCCTGCGCGTCAGAGCAGGGGCGTTGAGTATCTGTCTGACTCTACGGTGTTGGGATCTCGAGAGAGAAGTCCAGTATTGTCATGCAGATGCGGTCACAGTCACCGGACCAAGGGTGAGTTGATTATATATTTTTTTTTTTTTTGTAAACCATATAGGGGGTTGTGGCGACATATCCTGGCTGATCCCTCTAGCAAGTATGAATGTGTCAATGAGATTTTTTATGCTTCGGCATAAAATATCTCATTGAGGGGGTATTGTAGCGGGGCATTTTGGGGCCTATTTTGGGGCAATAACACATTTTGTAATTTTCTTGATAATAAATAACATAATTGGCAATAGGGACAACCATAAACAAAACTTAGGTAAATTTGTTATTTTGAAACGAAAACAACAGTGGCAGTATTGACTGTGAAGGTTATTTGATGATATTTTGTAAAAACAGATTCAACAGACGCAGATTTTAATAACTGCAACTGTACCAAGGTCAACAAATGACGAAAACAACAGTAAACAAATTATGCAACGAGACGATCAGGCGATCGTTACGTCAGCGTATGACATAACGAGGTGTGTCACCAGTTTCATCAGACACTCAGCAAACGAAAGTAGTGTACTGGCGCAAGGATACAAACTCTAAAACAATAGAATCAAGCACACAACAACCGTCGCTTGAAAAAATAGCGCTGTTTTCTCTGCCCAGTAACATCTCATCGCCACTCGCGAGTGGTAGCTATAAAAAGTTTCGGCAGTAAGTGCGGGCCCGCAACATATAAAAAAATGTGAAGTAAAGTCTAGAAAAATACAAAAGTAACTAACAGTTTTGTTTCGTCATTATTAAAAACAGTTTTCGGCAAGTATTCATTAAAACGGACAATGTGCGTAAAAGTGTGACGCCACCAACTTACTGAACAGCTAAGTAACCATGCATTCATATTAAAATTTCAACAAAGGTTTTCTTTTAAAATTAATTAAGTAATGGGGAAATGAATTTTAATAACATGTAACACGAGAGCTCTCAAATCATAAAATCATTGTGTATGTGTGTGCGTGAGTAAGCGTGTAGACAAAGAAGGCTGGTTTGCGTTGTTTGTATTTTAATTTAATTCATACTTAATTTCTTAAAATTTATTTGGAATTTGTATACCATGTTTTCATTCTCATTGTAGCAGAATGATTATATAATTAATAACTTTCGTAAATGTGAATTTCCAGTAGAGAGAGGATGGCAGGAGGTAGTTTGTTAATAATAAAAAATTATAGTAAAAAATGTCAAAAAACTCTATTCCTGGGAAACAAAATAAAGTTTTTCTTTATTTGGAACAACCAGTTCTGATCTCCTGGGTTCGTCGAAAAGAACCCGAGAAAAAAAAAATGGTAAGTACACATATATTTTTGATACGTAGTTGGTAACGAGATGGCACACCACAGTAAACAGTAAATACAGTAACAGTAGTATTAGTTCAAATTATATTTATTAAATATCAATAATATCAAAAGTATCATGCTATGTTGGTAAAGTATCAGCTGATTCATAGGGTTTTGTGTATATTATATTTTTGTAACCAAGTTATAGTTGCAAGTTATTTTTAAGTAATAATATGATTTTATTTTTGAATAATTGTCAATATAATTATGAAGATTTATGACGAAAATTAAATTCATTTAAAAGATAGAAATTTTGTAAGTAAAGGTCATGGAAGAAATGATGAAGTAAATTAATACAAAATTAAGTTAAAATTAACTGACTGGTTTTGAATAATGCAATTAAAATAAGTAATTGAAGGAGATGACCTAATTAATTTAAAAATATGTACTTTGATAATAAACTTAAATTTATTGGGATTGTAACGGTACATTTCAGCCCACTTAATATTTTGGGGAAACAACATAAATTTTATTCATAGATTATAACAACGTAGGAAGCAAGCGAGTGAATTTGTGTCAAGGTCAACATCCAGACACAAGAAAAACAGTTACATATAGCCAACGAACTTTGACCTTTGTAAACTATGCATTGTAATTCAGAAGTCAGACCACATTACGTCAGAGACAAACCCAGCTTTGGAATGTAGGCGTGTCGGCGCAGGCAGTTGTCATCTAACACCTAACGGCGGCAGATGTGGGCCGTGTGCTCGCCCGTAAAATTCGGACAATAAAACCAGTCTGCAATAACAACTCATACTGAACGGCCATATAGTCCGCAGACAAATTTCGGGCGCGCCAAAAACAAACAAAAATGTAAAATGTAAACCAAGGAAATGGAAACATTAGAACATATTAACAGTTAAATTTCTTTAAAGGAAAAAACAAGTAGAATCAGTGAATGAAATACCGAGTAATCGACGTAGTGTGCGTTGAAAAAGTCGAAAGTACATATAAAAATGGCCTGACGTCTCCCGCACAGTTACACAGATAAGTAACAGATGGGGAAAATTAAAATAAAATATGAGCTCAAGGGGAAAATCTAAAATATGTTGTATGTGAGAGTGTGTGGGGGTCTTGCTTAATTATATATTAATTCAAAAGCACTGGTTTACGTTAAAAGAATGTAGTTTCGTTTTTTTCAGTATCTGTTTTATTGTTTTAACAAGCTTAATTTTCAGTAATATCCTGAAGAAGGGTTGATGTTAAAATAAATAATGTACTGTATTAATGTTCTAATAGTAAATCTGTAAGAGAGGGAGGGAGTATTTCTGTCATTGTCATTAATATACAACAACAAAACTAAATAATGAATAAACACAAGTTTACGTAAAACAAGTAGATTTGAAGTAGTCATTTCAAAACAACCATCTTGTTTTTCAGCTCGTCCAACGACAACCTGGACCCGGTAAGTAAAATTTTAAGTTGGTAGCAAACAACATGGTGGCCCCAAGAGCCGAAAGTGTATAGTTACAAACAAAGTTTATTAATAAATTTATAAACATAAATAAAACTTAACAGGATTAAGGATTGAAGTTTAAATAATTTATTTTTGTTTTGAAATGATAATGCCAGACAAACAGTTAAAAGGTTTAATTAATAGAAAACAATTAAAAGTTGAGTAATGTGAGGGAATTTTATTTAGATATAAAGATGAAATGTTTATGTTATCTTAAAGTTGGTAATGTTTGTTTTGAGGTTAGTTTTGGTGAAATAAGAATGATATGTTAGTATTAAGAAAGCACTTATATATGCAACCAGTACTTTGCTAAAGGCAATCCAGTACGTCTAAGAGGGAAATACATCAGTGAAGGATGGGGTATGTTGTAAAGTCAGTGACTGATAATTTTATCTGACATGTTACGAGGTCTGGTGATGCTGTAGCGGGTGCCTGTCTGACTTTATGGTGTTGGGATCTCGAAAGGGAAGTCCAGTAATGTCATTCGGGTACAGCCATAGCCGCCGGACTAGGGGGGTAAAATACCCATGATTGTAATAAGGATTTAAGGGGGGTTGTTGGCACCATATCCTAGCTGGTCCTCTTAGGTTTTAGCAATGAGAGTTTTTCTGTTTCGGCAGAAAGCCTCTCATTGGGGGGGTATTGTAACGGTACAGAATCAAGGGGATTTATTTTATTCTTGTATCAATGATAATAACGGGGAATCGCCCAGACAGAGTTTCAGTTTTAATAAGCAGAGTGTACTTTTGAAACACCCAGTTGTCGATTTGTACAATATGCCAGGCAACATGTGACGAATCCTGGAACATCGGAATGTGTCCTAGTGCGCGTATGCCGGTGTTGACAGAGTGAAGATCACGTACGGTTTCCATGGTCGCCGGCTGCGAGTCTACGATAAATTGCATTAGCCAATGAAAACGCAAGTTGCCGCTCTCGGGATGCCGAGGGCCATATTGAAAACGAGCCACTTAGCGTCATCCAGCAGAACCGCGCAGTTCAGTGTACAAAAGCTCGCGAGCAAAAATCTCATAAATTTGGTAAAAATGTGAACAAAATACAAATAAAAATGGTGTAAAACAATAATCCAACAGTGAAACAGTAACAAATCGTCAGTGGTCAAAATTCAACCAGTGAAAACATCTTTCGGCATATAACGTGATCCGGAAACAAAATTCAGGAGTGTTGCCACCACGTGTCGGACAACCAAAGGGAAGTAACTGTACAATTTAAATAAAAATAAATATAAAAAATAAAATAGAGCACTAAATCAAAAGAGGGGGGAAAAGTGTGAAAGAGAGAGTGTATGAGCAAAGCACTGGATTGGCTTATAATAGCTAGAATGTAATTATTTGGATAAGCAATTGTTAATTCTTTTTGTAAAATAAGTTCACAAAGAAACTTGTTCTTTGTACAAGAAAAAAGCAGAGTAAAAGTAACTTTTCATGTGAAATGATGTTAATAAATCAATCGGTTATATGCTATCAATGAGAGTATAGTTTGTTAAATAACACGAACCCTAAATCACACTTATAGGTCACAAGTTCGCGTGAACGATCCTGGACCCGTAAAGGTAAGAATTTTGGAATATGTCTATATTTTACAAATAAAGTAATTTATTTATATATTAATTATTATTTTGCATTAAATGTAGCTTCACAACAGTGCGGACGCCCTGCTACATGCTTTGCAATTTGAGGCCGCCAAATCAGCTTCTGGTTGGACAAGTCATAAAGTGTGCGCGCTAAAAGATTGCGACGGCACAGACAATGACGAAGAAGAACAAGGAACAGAGACTCGACGGTCAGCGCCACAGAATAAAATAAGAAAGGATGGAAGACCAAAGTGTTATAGATGTGGGAAACCTGGAACCTACAACGAGATTGTCGGGATAGAATTCAGCAGCAGGGAAACGAGCAATAGTCGGTACAACAGGGCGTGTGCTGACTAACTGGAGGAACGAAGCCCCTAGACAATACACAATTTCTACACTTCAGAAAAACAGTGGGAGCTTGGTAGTTACCAAATTTTTTCAAGAAAGACCAACCTCGATTACAGTTGACACAGGCGCAACAGTTTCTATTGTGCGCCCCGACGTGGTGAAAGATCTCAAGCCAATCTGGTGATCTTGCAGCTTGCGAACAGCTACTGGACGGCCTGTAAAAATGTATGGAAAAGTCGAGATACACCTACGCCTCGGTCAACTTGAGTTTAATCGTCAAGTACTAGTTGCAGACATTGTGGATGAAGCAATTCTTGGTGTGGACGTTATGAATGCATACGGATTTATAGTCGACTTCAAAAACAATGTCTTGAGAATCGGTGGCAAAGAGGTAATGCTATCCACAATGACAGCAGAAAAATAGATGGACGTCATAAACCAAGTGGCCGTAACTGTTCCGCCAAACTCCAAAAAGATCATCATGGTTAGAACCGAGGTAGATACTAGGGGCAACCAGTGCTCTATATTCGAACCCTAGGTAGTCAGCACACCGGGCATACTAATTGGCAGAAGTTTAGTAAAACCTGACGAAACCGGAAATGTACCTATTAGAGTGGTGAATATTTTGGATCAAGCTATCACTTTACAAAGCAATACGCTCCTACGCAAATTGACTCCTGTGGCCTGGGTAGCCGGAATGACGCAACGAAGATCCAGTGTTTCGGATAATTCCAAATTACCAGAGGAACTGCAAGAATTATTGAACAGATCTTCTAACGACCTCTCAAGTGGTGAGGTAAAAGAACTCGGACAGTTTTTACACGAATTCAAAGATTGTTTTGCAGTTCGGGGACAGTCACTGGGAAGAACCTCTCTTGTGCAACATCGCATCAATACCGGGGACACAACACCGATACTCCAACCTCCTCGAAGGCCTCCATTATCTAAACAGGAGGAAATGTCTCGGTTAGTACAGGACATGTTGACAGAGGAATTAATCGAACCTTCGTCAAGTGCTTGGTCTTCTCCTGTAGTCCTGGTAGTGAAGAAGGATAGTGGATTGCGTTTCTGCATCGACTACCGGTGGTTAAATGACGTTACAAAGAAAGACTGCTATCCATTACCTCGCGTTGACGATACACTTGACACGTTGTCCGGAGCACAGTGGTTTTCCACATTGGACCTGAAGACTGGATATTGGCAACTGGGTCTTCATCAAGAAGACAAGGAAAAGACCGCTTTCTCGACCCCAAGAGGCTTATTCCAATTTAATGTCATGCCATTTTGACTCTGTAATGCACCGGCAACATTTGAAAGATTGATGGACCTGGTACTCCGAGGCCTGACATAGAAAACTTGCCTTGTTTATTTAGACTATGTCACAGTCATCGGGAAGACTTTCAAAGACCATTTGGAAAACCTTAAGGAGGTTCTAACTAGAATTCATGGTGCCCAACGGAAGCTGAGCCCGAAGAAGTGTTCTCTATTCCAGAAGGAAGTACAGTATTTGGGCCATCTGGTTTCGGCAGCGGCTGTTAGCATGGATCCTAATAAAGTAGACACCGTAAGAGACTGGCCAGTTCCGAAGAATAAACACGAAGTTTGGAGTTTCCTGGGGTTATGCTCATATTACCGACGTTTTGTGAAAGGCTTCGCTACTATTGCTAAACCACTACATGAGCTAACGGAAAATAAACAAAACTTCCAGTGGTCGAGGGAGTGTGATCAAGCATGTAGGACTTTGAAAATTGCATTATGTTCGCAGCCAATTCTCGCTTTCCCAGCTTCCGAAGGGAAGTACATTGTGGACACAGACGTAATCAATACTGGTCTAGGAGCAGTTTTGTCTCAAGTGTAACACGGTGAAGAATGAGTAATAGCGTATTACAGTAAGACACTTTCTAAACTGGAGAGAAATTATTGCGTTACAAGGAGAGAGTTGCTGGCAATCGTCCTAGCATTGGAGCACTTCCATAAATACCTCTATGGAAGAGTTTTCACTACGTACCAACCATGCCGCGCTTGCATGGCTCTAGAGATTTAAAAATCCGGAAGGACAGTTGGCAAGGTGGCTTGAAAGTCTGCAAGATTACAACTTCAAGGTACAACATCGACGGGGGTGCCTGCATGGTAATGCAGATGGCTTATCACGAAGACCATGCCCGGAAGACTGCCGACGTTGCCACAGAAAGGAAGAACAAAACTCAAGCGAACATGTTCAAGCCATCACTGTAGATTTCCTGGCAGACGGCTGGACAACACAAGATTGTTGACAAGAACATATGACTGATGAAGACATTGGACCAATCTTGACAGCAAAAGAGGAAGGTCACCGCCTGGATTGGCAAGATATCTGCCATGGTTCCGAAGTGCTGAAGGGCTACTGGGCACAATGGGAATCTCTCACCTTAGAAAACAGATTGCTGAAAAGGGCTTGGGAAAGTGCAGATGGACGAGACGTGGTCATGCAGCTGATTGTAAAGTGCATGATGTTTTGAAGGAGATGCATGATGGAACATCTAGAGCCCATCTTGGCGTTAACAAAACCCTTGACAAAATACGGAAGCGAATTATTGGCTTCATCTTCACCACGACGTAGAGGAATGGGTTCGGACGTATGGAATATGTGCTGCAAGCAAGGGCCCACAAACCAGAAGCAGGGGTAAAATGAGACACTATAACTTTGGACTGCCTTTCGAGAGAATTGCCATAGACATTGCTGGACCATTCCCAGTTACTGACGAGGGAAACCGGTACATAATGGTTGTAGGTGACTACTTTACTAAGTGGGTGGAAGCCTACCCAATTCCAAATCAGGTTTGTTGATAAACAAAATAATTCGAAATAAATAAATTAAATAAAAAACTGCCAGAACCTTACCTGCGATCTTTTTTCGCTTACTTACCTTTTTATAAAACACCAATCAGAAGTCCAGAGTCGCCACGATGTTTTAGGCTATACATCGAAACCTTTACATTCTTCCTTAATAAAACAAAAGGGATAATTTTGCAATCTGACTACCCCCCAATTCAGAAGATGCCCGGGAACGTTAGACGAATCTTTCAGCACAGAACACTAGGAAGTGGTAACAACGAAATAACTACAACTAACACATGGTTATATGAAAACAAACCTTTTAATTTATTCTATCATTAATTATTATTCTGAATCAAAAGATATTACTTATAATTTATGGATTACTCATCTTTTCTCTCAAAATTAAAATATTACTATTTCTTGTAAATATGAATAACACAAAACATTTATTTCACGTTGTATACTTATTTTAATCCTTATATTAAGTAAGACAATCCAGCTTCCTACATTCTCGCATTCATACCTTTACAACCCCCATTTATTTTATTTAGAGCGCTCTTTTAATTTAGAATAATTATATCGGGAAATTGCTCGTCAGTTACTTAACTTTGGGCGTTCCTCTCCTCGTCACGTGCCGCACTAGATATATGTCCAAATGTTTTGTCAGTCCCACATTTTAATTTTCCTTTCTTCCCTCCACTTACTTCATTCTGAGATATCGGGTCACTTATTTATATCTGGTTGTCACCGTCTACGATTAAAAGAAATATTTGGTGCACACGAGTTCTTTTGTCCACCCGGCCGGGTAAAGTTGTTAGTCGAACTGATTTTATTATTTTCACATTTTTGATATAAGTTTTGCCCGGCCGGTGACGCACTAAACTACTCGCGTCCGTTACGTAAAGCTATTAATCGTTGACTCCCCCGCACCTGCGAAACAGGGTCCTCACTACTGTTCGTTGCCCAACAGGAACTCACTGCCTTCAGGTTATAAATTTTTTCATAGTCGTATGGATTTTCTATGGACCACGTGTTCTAGAGTTGTTAACGGAGACGATATAGGAGGCTTTGGTGGGAGGGGCCTTTACTTGTTTCCGCCGTCTTGAAAGCACACTGTCTGACAAACGTTATGCCTAGCCATTTTTTGTGGCATCGTTTAAACTGGGTACGCGTCGCATCTGCGCGCGTGCTAATGTGGCGCGTACTAGTACATGACAAACACTGAATTTACAAGCGAGTCTGGCATTTTTCAACTACACTCCATTCACAAAGTTTGTGTTACTGTTCTTTGTTCGAATATGACCGTAGTTACATGGGACTTGCAATGTTGACCACAAACAATTTTAAATAAATTTAATAAAAAATAAAATCCCCCTTTTTGCCCCACAATACCCCCCCCAATGAGAGGTTTTATGCTCAAAAGCATAAAAACTCTCATTGCTAAACCTTAAGAGGATCGGTGAGGTTATGGCGACAACCCCCCCCCGTTAATTTCTAAACACATCATGGGTAAACTACCCCCCTAGCTCGGCGACTATGGCTGCACCTGAACGAGATTACTGAACTTCTCTGTTCGAGATCTCAACACCATAAAATCAGACAGATACTCACCATAGTACCCCTAACCTTCTATCATTCCACCCCAAAATCAAAACACTGGCCTTATACCATTCCAGATCCTCAACTGATATGTTCCCCCTTACATGCATACTGGGTTGCCTTTAGCAAGTACTGGTGTAATGGGACAATTCTGAAGGATCTATTTTTTTATTTCATTTAATAATTATTTGGGGCCAATCTGTTTGGGCACCCTTTATGGCCACTAAGACCTGCTTTGTGTAACACCCTATATTCAAATCCGTGCCTAGTACAAGAGAGATAAAAACATTGGAATGCAAGGGTGTGCACGCTCATGTGCCACGGTTTATAATCTTAGACACCAAAGTCGTTGACGGAAGTGACCACCACGTGGCTAATTAACCTGCCACGTGACGAAATCTACCAATCAGAACGCAAGCTGACAGATGTGAACATTACCGATGCTTAGCGTGGCGTCGGGGAGTCGACTATCAACCATGGCCGCAGCCGGATGAATACAACCGGCTAGCGAGCCGAAAATTTAATAACTATCTTAAATAGCAGATAGGCCGGTAAACTGTGTATCTAAAATGTATAAAATAATGTGAATCTGTAAAATCAACAGTGATATAAAATCTAGTAACGACTTTCGGAACATTCACGTAAAACTATGGTGGACGATGTGTGACGGAACCAGCAAGCACGTGCCGTAAGATTACAACATAGATTAATATTTGGCCAACAACTAGAATCAAATTTTATTTTACTGGAAAAATTTAGTCAATTATAATGGGAGTGGGAAGATGAAATGTAATAAGGGGACAAGTATGAGTGTTGAGTATGAGCAAATTGCTGGGTTGCTTTGATTAGGTAAATAAAGAATTTAGTTTAATTATAAGAAATAAAATATACTGGTAGTTTTGTATTTCAATGTGTTAGTGATTTTAATCAGATGGGGTTGCTACCTCAGAATTCAATTTTGTTTATGTGGAAGAGTAGAGAAGGTAAAAGGAGAAAGCAATTTTACTTGATTCATAAAAAAGAGAATGATAAAAGAATAATAAACGAGTTGAAATAGTTAACTGTAAATGAGAGTAATTATTATAACACACAACCCTAAGTCTTACTTGTATTCCACCGTTCGTGTGAAGAACCTTGGAACCAGATAGAAGGTAAGAAGTATATAAAAAATGGTTAATTCATTTAATTATTAATTTTATTAATTTGTACCGTTTTGAGATAGTACAATTGGCGCCCGAACAGGGACAAGTTTTATAAAGTAAAATTTATACAAAAACCGCACCTATGGTAAATACAAGCATGGTTTAGAGGTTAAGTAACAATACGTAAAAATTACGTAGCATACATAAAATAGTACGTAACTGTTTAAGTGTTAAGAGTTAAGTGTTAGATGTTTTTTATGCAAGCAAATTTAAATCAGTAAATTTATAAAAATGGCAGGTAGTAATAATGAAAACGATATAAATGAAATTACCAATTTTGATGAATCAGTTGTTATGAGCAGCATTGAAGCCTATTCGACTCCAAATGTGGGTCAAGATAAAATAATTGAATTAAATATAACAGATCAAACAAATATGACAGAGGATTCAGGGGTTCAATTAACCCCAACCTCAACAAAATGTAATAAATTTGATGATGACACGAAGAGTATTTTACTAAGTCAATTCGATAAAATAAATAATCGTTTTGACAAATTAAGCAGCGAGATACATGAACAAAAAATTAAATGCGAAAATAATTTCGATGAATTAAAAGAGCAAAATAGTGAATTAAAAAACCAGATTAATGAAATCAATAAAAATGTTGAGAAAACCGATGAGATATTTGAAACTAACTTTAACAAATTAGAACAGAGTATTGAGAAAGTGGAGGAACAGATTAAAAGTAAGGTAAATCAGATAGTTAATACAACAGTAAATAACAGTGGTAGTAATATGACGAAAATTAGTGAAGAAATAATTAATAAGGTGAGTAATAACGATAATTCTAAAAATGAATTAATAAGTAGTAGTGATAAGATAGTGGCAAATAAGATACTTACAGGTGATATAATGAAAATAGATAGTGATGATATAGAGATAGTTAGTGAGAGTGAGAGAGTAATGGGTTGTAAAGGGGTAGAAACAAATGTTTATCAGTTAGAGAGAGGGGGTATGAAGTGAGTGTACAAGTAGAGGGGTGGCAGAGGGTAAAATTTTCCCGTGGTGTTGTGGGGGGTGAAGAAAGGTCTTCACGAAGATATTGGGTAGATAAGTGTTCTACCAATAATTGTTTTTTGTTTTTCGAATTTTTGTATTGTTCCTGGAGGAATCAGGAGGTGCTTTAATATAGCAGTACCCTCTGCATGGAGTGAGAGAGATAAAGTGATATGGCGTTATGGTGAGAGATATTTAGAGAGAGAGTTGTTTGTAGATGAGGAAATAGAGTTATTTACGTTAAGTAGGAGTTATAAAAAGTTGAAAGAGAGGTTAGATTTGAAGGAAATAGATGATATAAAATACTTACCTTGTGAAATAGAGATTGATGATTATTTTGATAATACTGTTGTAAGTGAGAATAACTTACCTGATGTTGTGATGATATAGTAAATGAATATGATGATACAAATGACATGGAAATAACCAAAAATACTAACGGAGACTGGACACAATTAACTAATGCAGACGAGGTTTATGAAATAATAAAAAGGTACAATCCTATAAATTATAATGGTATAATGAATGACATAGAGTTAATGGGTTATTATATTAATAATAATGAATTGAGTGTAAGGACGATAATTATTATATAAAAGTAAGACTAATATACGATGATGAAGGTTAATTAAAAAATCAGTGAATGGACATTTTAAATATTTTAGTTTATGGTTATGACCTTGCTAAGTTATGAAATGAGGTGTGGTAAACAGAAAAATAATGACAAGAATTTGTAAATAAATTTATAGTGAAATTAATTGTGTCTATGTTGTAAAATGTATTTAATGTAAACAATGTGTGTATGTAGTAGAAATTGTTTTAATAATAATAATAATATTTTGGCAGACTAAATAAATAATGAGAATAATTATGAAGGTGATAATGAATGAATTGGAATTGTTTTGGAGTAAAGTAATTAAAATATGTTGTGTTTTTAATAACTGATGGAAGTAAAATAATTTGAGATGTTTAAATATTTTCGATTGATTTAAAATGTTATATAAAGAGATTTTGATGATGAATTTAAATTATTTGAATGAGATTTAAACTTGATAATAAATAACAAATGAATAAATGTAAAATGTATTTAGTTGTGGAATCATATGGTTGCTAAAATGTTTCAGAAGATATATGGAGTTGAGTACATGATTTGGTGGGAATCAATGTTTATATTTTGTGTCTATGACAATATATGAGTGATGTAATGTAAGTATGAATTTTTTAATGCAATTTAAAGAAAGTGAAATGTTTGATGTTTAAAAGTTAAGGTGTAGATGAGTCTAAGAGATGTTAAACATGAAAATTTAATGAATAAAATAACCAAACATATAAGAGTTTACCCTCTGTGAACTGTAGTAGCAGTATCAGTGTGAGCCTTATATGTCTTTTGGTAGTTTCCCCAATTTTCGGGCGGTCACGGCTTCACCGAACCCTGACCGTAGATTTATAATCTAAATATATTCTAAATTGGTGAACTTGGAAATTAACCGGGGGGTAACTCAGGGGAAACTACATAACTATGGAACAGCATCTATCATCGAAGGTGGTGATAGTGCCGTAATAAGGGTGTGTGAATCATATTTAGTAGGATTACTGGTGTCCTCGGACATCAGTAATGCCGAATTTTATATAACGCTGAACCAAGAATGGTATAGGCAGCGTCTATACCCTATAAACTTCAGTTCTTGGGGATGCAAATGGCCGCCACAGTCCACCAGCAGGAAACAATAGTGTGTGTGGAAAAGGAGCTGGCCGTTACAAGCCAGGGGCACAGATAACGCATCTGTGCATAAGGCAAACGCTCGATCCGGTTTATCCGGCGGGTGGTTACCTTATTGTAACTGGGTAAAAGGGGAAATTTAATAAAATTGATGTAGTAGGAGGGTAACTGAAAATTCAGTGAGAGGGTGACGACCTCTGTAAACAGCGGGTGATCAATTTCACTTCCTCTATAGAGAGAGTTGGTGGTTGACGACCCAATTTCCTGTTCAGTAACAGTTGCTATAACTATGACTCGATGAATAGTGATGTATTTCCTCTATGAGAGCAAACGATTTTATGTACTAGATACAATGGTAATGATTTCAGATAACATCTTATGATGATAACTATATAATTTTGTGTATTTGTGTTAATTGTAAGCAGTATGTTAGGGGTAAGGATTATAACATGTGTACTTTGTATAGTTTTTGAAATGTATCTAGAGAAAGGTCATTCACATGACAGTGTGACATCAGCCGATTGCTGGAGTTATATATGCAGTATGTCCTTTACAATTGATGTGTAGATTTTTTTATCAATGTAATTAAATGTGTGAATAATAAATTTTAAATGTGTGCAAAGGTTAAATTAAATGATTAAATTAATTGAAGGGAGTTATGAATTTTCTAGTGTGATTTTCCAATAAACATATAGATGTGAAATGTTGTAAAAGTTAGAGTTTGGGTGATAGATATTTAAATAAGGCATTTGAATCAATTCAAATTTGAATCAATTAGAGTCAATTCTAGATGGGTGTTAAACAGAGATAAGATTTTGGGAACCTAAGTAAGATAGAAAACTGAGTATTAATAGTGACACAGTAACGATAGTGAGTAAATATAGGAAAATGAAGGGGATGTAATTGGAGAGTAATTAGATGGGGAAATTTTGTAAAAAAGGGGTTGGTGTGATAAGGAGTCCTCAACGAAAAGCGTTGTGGCGGGAGGTGAATAGTTTTAAATGGGGTTTGGCGGGGTTACCTGTGGGGACCAGGAACCAACAAGGAAATGAGCATGGGAAGGGAACACACGTCCCAAGTACAAAGAGGGTAGAGAGTATTTTGTTATAAGGGTAGAATGATGTGAATGGAGTTAGAGAATTATTGGTAAATATTTTGAGAGATGGGTGTCATACTAGATAATAATGTAAGTGATTGTTAGAGGAAGCAGGGGGGTCAGATTATATTTAAATGCCAATTTAATAAATCACATTACTATGAATCATTGAGAATCACCCAAACCAATTAATGATGAGAATGTTAAATAGAAACTCATAGTTAAAATGTAATAATAAATGAAACAAGTGACAATTCAATAGAATTTGAAAACAAATTAAAGCTGTAAGGGGTGTAAAATTATGGTCAACTTAAATATGAATTGTTTATTGTAAAGTAATACAACGTATTTTAACTTGTATAATTTTTTAGCCATACCTAGGGCAAGGTCATTCACTTGACCCAGAGAGATCAGCTGATGACTGATGTTCGATATATAGTGTGTTTTTTACAATTGATTCGTAGATTTTATTTGTGTATTTATGCTGAAATGATTAATGAATAAATTTAGCCAACAAAATGATTCTTTTTGGGAATCAAAATTTTTTAATTTTCATTGTGCCTGCTGTATAGATGGTGTTTTGATGTTCAGAATATTTTGTGGAATGTATGTATTGTTGATGTGTTAACTGATTTATGTTATTCATATTATATGTGTTATAAACAAATATTAGGATAAGTGAATTTATAATTTAATAAGACGTTGTTTATTTGTTTTTTATGATTGCGAGTAGTTAGTGAAGAAGAACTGTAGAGTCATGTAAAAGATTTTGAGATTTTTATGAAAGTAATGATAATATAACATTTTGTTATTGGACTTAGATTAAATTTTGAACAGAATTTAAATGATTTAATCTGATTTGTTCGATTTATTTTGATTTGAAAAAACAAGGTAGATGAAATTTGAGAAAAGATATGGAAAATAAAACAAATTATTTTGAAATTTGAAAGCAAGAAATGGAATGTAGATGTTATAGTCAATAATAATGAGTATGTGTACGCACGCAGTACTTGCTAAAGGCAACCCAGTATGCATGTAAGGGGGAACATATCGGTTGAGGATCTGGTATGGTATAAGGCCAGTTTTTGATTTTTTTGAGAAATGTTATAAGGTTAGGGGTGCTATGGTGAGTATCTGTCCGATTTTATGGTGTTGGGATCTCGAACAGAGAAGTCCAGTAATCTCGTTCAGGTACAGCCATAGTCGCCGAGCTAGGGGGGTAGTTTACTCATGATGTGTTTAGAAATTAATGGGGGATTGTTGGCGCCATATCCTCACCGATCCTCTTGGGGTTTAGCAATGAGAGTTTTTATGCTTTTGGGCATAAAACCTCTCATTGGGGGGGGGGGTATTGTAACGGGACAATTCTGAAGGATCTATTTTTTATTTCATTTAATAATTATTTGGGGCCAATCTGTTTGGGCACCCTTTATGGCCACTAAGACCTGCTTTGTGTAACACACTATATTCAAATCCGTGCCAGTCCGTGCCTAGTACAAGACATAAACATTGGAATGCAAGGGTGTGAGCGCTCATGTGCCGCGGTTTATAATCTTAGACACCAAAGTCGTTGACGGAAGTGACCACCACGTGGCTAATTAACCTGCCACGTGACAAAATCTACCAATCAGAGCGCAAGCTGACGGATGTGAACATTACCAACGCTTAGCATGGCATCGGGGAGTCGACTATCAACCATGGCCGCAGCCGGATGAATACAACCGGCTAGCGAGCTGAAAATTTAATAACTATCTTAAATAGCAGATAGACCATAAACTGTGTATCTAAAATGTATAAAATAATGTGAATCTGTAAAATCAACAGTGATATAAAATCTAGTAACGACTTTCGGAACATTTACATAAAACTGTGGTGGACGATGTGCGACGGAACCAGCAAGCACGTGCCGTAAGATTACAACATAGATTAATATTTGGCCAACAACTAGAATCAAATTTTATTTTACTGGAAAAATTTAGTCAATTATAATGGGAGTGGGAAGATGAAATGTAATAAGGGGACAAGTATGAGTGTTGAGTGTGAGCAAATTGCTGGGTTGCTTTGATTAGGTAAATAAAGAATTTAGTTTAATTATAAGAAATAAAATATACTGGTAGTTTTGTATTTCAATGTGTTAGTGATTTTAATCAGATGGGGTTGCTACCTCAGAATTCTATTTTGTTTATGTGAAAGAGTAGAGAAGGTAAAAGGAGAAAGCATATTTTAATTGATTCATAAAAAAGAGAATGATAAAAGAACAATAAACGAGTTGAAATAGTTAACCGTAACTGAGAGTAATTATTATAACACACAACCCTAAGTCTCGCTTGTATTCCACCGTTCGTGTGAAGAACCTTGGAACCAGATAGAAGGTAAGAAGTATATAAAAAATGGTTAATTCATTTATTTATTAATTTTATTAATTTGTACTGTTTTGAGATAGTACACTAGGTGCGTACACATACTCATTATTACTTAATATAATATCTACATTCCATTTCTTGCTTTCAAATTTCAAAATAATTTGTTTTATTTTCAATTTCTTTTCTCAAATTTCATCTACATTGTTTTTTAAAATCAAAATAAATCGAACAAATCAGATTAAATCATTTAAATTCTGTTCAAAATTTATCTAAGTCCAATATCCAAATTTTATACTACCATTAATTTCATCAAAAGCCCAACAATCTTTTACATGAATCTACAATTCTTCTTCACTAACTACTAACAATCATAAAAACAAATAAACTGAACATCTTATTAAATCACAAATTCACTCATCATTATATTTGTTTACAACACATATAATATGAATAATATAAATCAGTTAACACATTAACATATAATCAACAATACATCTTGGACATAAAAACACAATCTATACTTCAAGCAAAAAAATTTTTTTTTGTCTCAAAAAAATTTCGATTCCCAAAAAGAATCATTTTGTCAACAAAATTTATTCTTTAATCATTTCAGTATAAATACACAAATACAATCTACGAATCAATTTTAAAAAACACACTATATATCAAACATCAGTCATCAGCTGATCTCTCTGGGTCAAGTGAATGACCTTGCCCTAGATACATCTCAAAATTATACAAGGTAAAATACATCACATTTTTATAATTTTTTACATTCAAACATAATACAACATAATAAAACATAGAACACTCATCATTAACATTGTTATTACCCTACCATAAACAATTCACATTTAATTTTGATCAAAATTTACACACCCTACAGCTTTATTTTATTTTCAAATGCTATCAAATTTTTCACTTGTTTCATTTATTATTATATTTTAACTATGATTTTCTCTTTAACATTTTCATTATCAATTATTTTGGGTGACTATTAGTTATTCATAATAATTCGATTTACAAATGGGTGTTTAAATATAGCCTCAACCCCCTTCTGACTCTAACACTTATTAACAGATTTACATAGTATGACACCACTCCCTCAAAATATTTACCAATAATTCTCTAACTCCATTCACATCATTCTACCCTTATAACCAAAATACTCTCTACCCTCTTTGTACTTAGGATGTGTGTTCCCTCCCTATGCTCATTCCCTTATTGGTTCCTGGTCCCCCCAGGTAACCGCGCCAACGCACATACGGTTCACCTCCCGCCACAACGCTTTTCGTTGAGGACTCCTTATCACACCACCCCCTTACAAAATTCCACCATCAGCTAATTACTCTCCAATTACATCCCTCTCATTACTCTATATATACTCCCTATCGCTACTGTGTCACTATTAATATTAATCGGTTTTCTATCTTACTTCTATTCCCAAAATCTTATTCTGTTTAACACCCATTTAAAATTAACTCTGACTAATTCAAATGCCTTATTTAAACATCTATCACCCAAACTCTAACTTTTTCTTATCCATTGAAAATTCATAACTATCTCAAATTAATTTCATCACTTAACTTAAAACATCTTAAACACATTGAAAATTTATTATTGAAACATTTAATTATATTGATAAAATCTGCAAATCACTTATAAGTGACATACTACATATATAACCCCAGCAGTCAGCTGATGTCTCACTGTCATGTGAATGACCTTTCTCTCAACACACTTCATATAACTCACACATACACAAGATTATACAGTTATCATTATAAAATATTCTGGTGGATTTAGAATCCTAACAATTAAACCTAGTACTTGAAATTGTTTGCTCTCATAAGGGAAATACATCACTAATCATCGAGTCATAGTTATAGCAACTGTTACTGAACAGGAAATTGGGTCGTCAACCACCAACTCTCTCTTTAGAGGAAGTGAAATTGATCGCCCTCTGTTTACAGATGTCGTCACCCTCTCACTGATTTCTCAGTTACTCTCCTACTACATCAATTTTCTTAAATTCCCCCCTTTTACCCAGTTACAATTAGGTAACCACCCGCCGGATAAACCGGATCGAGCGTTTGCCTTATGCACAGATGCGTTATCGGTGCCCCTGGCTTGTAACGGCCAGCTCCTTTTCCACACACACTATTGTTTCCTGCTGGTGGACTGTGGCGCCCATTTGCATCCCCAAGAACTGAAGTTTATATAGGGTATAGACGCTGCCTATACCATTCTTGGTTCAGCGTTATATAAAATTCGGCATTACTGATGTCCGAGGACACCAGTAATCCTACTAAATATGATTCACACACCCTTATTACGGCACTATCACCACCTTCGATGATAGCCGCTGTTCCATAGTTACGTAGTTTCCCCTGAGTTACCCCCCGGTTAATTTCTAAGTTCACCACTTTAGAATATATTTAGATTATAAATCCATGGCCAGGGTTCGGTGAACCCGTGACCGCCCGAAAATTGGGGAAACTACCAAAAGACATATAAGGTTCACACTGATACCGTTACTACAATTCTCGGATGGTAAACTCTTATATGTTTGGTTATATTATTATTTACTTTAACATCTGTGAGCTTCATCTATACTTTACCATTCAAACATCACACATTTTATCTTATTTAAATTGTATTATAAACTTCATACTTACATTACATCACTCATATACTGTCATAGACACACAATATAAACATTTGTTACCACCAAATCATGTACACAACTCCATGTATCTTCTGAAACATTATAACAATCATATGATTCCACAACTAAACACATTTTACATTTATTCATTTACTATTTATTATCAAGTTCCAATCTCCTAAAATCATTTAAATTCATTATCAAAATCTCTTTATACAACATTTTAAATTAATCAATTAATACATCTCAAATTATTTAATTTAATCAATTGTTCAAAACACAAATTATTTTAATTACCTTACTCCAAAACCATTACAATTCATTTATTACCTTCATAATTATTCTTGTTATTTATTTAGTCTGCCAAAACATTGTAGCGTGTCAATTTTGGGTCATTTTATTTTTTACAGTATGGGGTATTTACATTTTGGTTTATTTCGTTTTTGTGTGGGATTTATAAAATTATGGTGCAACGTTATTTCATTACTACGGAACTCATGGTAAGCTGAACAGTTTGGGACAAAGGCAAGACGTGGTAGTGTTGGGCAATCAGTAAGCAAAGAATTTACCACCCTAGTTTTTCCAAGAACTATGCGAGAGTGTGGCAGTGCGAACCTATGCGTCCACCAAGCATGGGCGCCGACCCACGCGCTTGTGAAACTCAAAATGGCTAAAAGCAAGCAACTCCACGAGCACATGGTCGTGGAACAGCAGGAAATAATGTCTTAAGTCTGGCCCCTTTTATGACGTCAGCCAATGCCTAGCTGAGATCGTAGGCTATATTCACTCCAAAAAACTACATGCATGGCATGGAACGAAGCTTCGACGACGAAGATCAAGGCAGTGCTTCCGTAGAAAGCATGAGATCACCTCAGCAGTACCTGTTACGTTATCGTTCCCAGTCTACTAACCGAAACCACCGGCGCCGGAACGGCCAAAGTAGGCTTGTTACAAAAAACTTACATTTAACAGTTAAAAAGTGGATTAATCATTTGAATTATGTGACCGCGGTCGATTTTAAAAGAGACAGTATAATTTATAACTTTCGGATAATATAAAGCAAGAAATTTCATGAGAAGATGAGTGCGCGCGCGAACGTGGCCGGCGTTTGGGGTCTGGGGTTTATATTATAAAATGATGGGGGTTTTATAATTTGCAGTGTGAATGTGAGTGTGAGCAAAGCTGGGTTGTTTGTGTCTGTGTTTGTAATTGTGTTTTGTGTGATTAGAAACGATACATAAGGTAAGCCATAGTTGTAAGTTTTATTACGAGTAAGACGCAAAAAGCAGGATAACATTTGTTTTTATATGTAAATTTAAATGACTTGATCAAAATTAAAATCGCAATTCTCTTCATACAAATGTGTTGTGCAAATTATTCACACAACCTTAAGAAATTACGCCTGTATCCTAAAGTACGTATGACACAACCCTGAAGCCGAGTGATGGTAAGTAGAAGTTTCTTAACATTTATTTTGTATTATTATTATGTCATTTATTAATGGACATAACAATGGCGCCCGAACAGGGACGAATTTAATAATATAAATTCCATACCTACAAATAGGATACAAGCGTAATTTAGAGGTTGAGTGAAAATATGCAAAAGGTACTTATGTAAAGTTACGCAAAATAAGTAAAGAATATTTGTTCACAGAAGAAACAGAGTAAATATCTAAAAATAATAATAATGGAAAATACAGCAGAGAACGGAGTCGATTTGTCTGACTCGACTGTGATAAGCGAAACTGCTGAATTTGACGAATCAGCTGTGATGAGTAGTCTTGAAATACATTCAACACCGAATGTAGGTCAAGACGATAAAACTATGAATGTAAGTAACACAAATGAAAAAGATAATACAGAGGATTCAGGGATTCAAGCAACCCCGACCTCAACAAAATACAATAAGGTGATGATGATCCAATGAGTATTGTACTTAATTTATTAGAAAAAATGAATAATAAATTTGATAGTCGTTTTGACAGCAATGACATAAAATTAGATAGACAAAGTAGAGATATTAAGGAGTTGAATAAACGTTTCGATAGTAATGATAAAAAATTTGATAATCGTTTGATGAATTGAAAAATGATATCAATGAGATTAATAAACGTTGTAAAAATACCCATGAGACAATAATGACTAGTCTGAATAAGTTAGAACAGAGTGTTGAGCGAATGGGAGTACATGTGATGAGTACAGAGAAAAATAAAACCAATGAAAATTGTAGTGACAAATGTAAAAATATGATACCAGAGAAAGAGTTAATAAATGACAACAATAATGTTGAAAATCGTGAGAATAATAGTAATGTATTTGAAGAATTAGTATCGGAGACTGATACGGTAAAAATAAAGAATGAGAGTACTGATGGGTTGGTAGAATGTGATTATGAGATGTTAAGATGTGTTAGTGAGTTAGAGAGAGAGAGGAAAAATAATGTTGTAGTAGAGTGGGGACAGAGGGGAAATTTTCCCTTTATTATTTATGATGTTTATGATGATGATTTAATGTGGTCACAAGTGTTGTGGAGGGCAAGAGTCCCGTATTGATGGATGAATTGAGGTGTTCATTTTTGTTGAGTAATTGTGTACCCTCTGTCTGGAATAATTGTGAGAGTGTGGTGTGGGGTTATGAAGAGAGAGAATTAAACAGAGAATTGTATGGGGATAAAGTAACCGAATTGTATTTTTCGAATAGAAAGTATGATGAATGGAAGGAAAGTTTTAAAGTATATTTGAGTAACAATGATTATAAGGATTTGACTAAAGTAATTGACCCGATCACAAATGTATTTACCAACGGAGACTTAACAAAAGTACCTAATGTAGACTGGTTGAATGAGTATTTTGGTATGATGAATGAGTTTAGTTTGTATGGTTACAGCACACAAAATAGTCATTTGTGTGGTGATAAAATTGAACGATGTTATATAAAAACAAGACTTATTTGGGACGATGGAGGGTAAACTATTAAAACAATAAAAGACAGTATAAACATTGTGTTTTAATGGTTCTGACATGGCAGATTTGGACAGTAAAGTGCGGGAAACTGAACAATTGATAACAAGAGTTTGTAAATAAAATATAGTGAATTTACTTGTGTGCATTGTGGAATGTTAAGTAAATAATGTGTGTACGTAAGATGATTGTTGTAATAATAATACTGAAATATTTTGCAATTTAAATAAATAAATAGAATGAATTGTGAAAACAGTAATTGACGAATGGTAATTGTTTCGATAACTATATAATTTATCTTTTGGGTAATTAATGTAATTAAAACAATTTGATACATGTTAAATATTGTGATTGCTTATTTAAATATTAATTAATTAAATTTTTTTATGAATTCAATTTATTTTACGAGATGGAAATTTGGTAATGAATGATAAATTATTTAATTTAAACTAATTTTGTGTAAAATGTTTCAGAGATGATGGTAATTATGTTTTGGGTGTGTATCATGTTAAATGGATTGTAAGTAGAAAAATTCTATAACCATGTATAATAAAAATGTTCATAGGTGTGATTGAGATGTTAATTCAATAATGAGATTATTGGAAATAATTTTGTTTAATAAAAATGATAATTAAAAATTTTAATAATAACTGAATGATATATATTAATTATTAATAATAAATTTTGAAAATTTTAAGAAAGTCAAATGGTAAAAAGTTATGAAGGAGGGAAATGATTATTGATGGAGATACTATATTATATGTATATAAAATTTCAATTGTAATTAGTTAGTAAGTTGCTATTGCGGGGGTGGCCTGTGCTCCCGTAGATAGCGAAATGGGTTGGGGGTAGCAGGGAGTGTTACCTCCATCGGAGGCCAAAATGGGGAAATTGTCGGCACACCTTTTTTTGTGTAAGTTAAAATTTACACTCTGCTAAACGACCGTGTCGCACATAGTAGTAATGATTGTAACAGGCAGTGAAATGCAAGTTTAGATTTCCCCGACTTTTCGGGCGATTACTGCCTTACCAGCACTAATCGTGGTTTTGGTTAGCGGTTAGCTATGGTCATATCAAGTCCCTTGACCATAGCTGACTTGAAATTGGTACATTTTAGAAATTCAATGGGGGGAGACAATTAGGGGAAATCTCCCGGAACTATGAAACAGCGGCTGCCACTCTGCCCGCTTGGGGGTAGCAAAGACAGGTGGTAGACCCGCATTAAGGGTATATAATTATATAACAAGAATATGTTGATATTCGATAATGTTCAAATGTAATAGCGGAAGCAAAGACACGGAGAGGTAAAACCTGCTCCAAAATATACAGTCTTTGTCGAAGCGCAAGGACGAGACAGTCCTCCATAATTTGAAATAGTGTGTGTGGCTGGGAGGTGGCCCAGATGAGTCACGAATTTAAATTTTACCACATATAAAATTTTTTGCTAATTCAAATTTGATTTTATAAAACGCTTGTGCTCTGTTAAACAACTAGCTGCTCAGACACTCAATATAAGGTGTTCATGCCGTAATTTTAAGTGTATTATTTTATTGTTGTACGTTAGATATAGGTGTTGATAAAATATGTGTTTTCATTATGTGTATATATTTTTAACGAAGCCAATAATTAAATCGTCTGGCAGGCGGGTAACAAAATGATCAGAATCAGAAAGGGAAACAAAGAAGTGAGAAGTGAGGATAAATAAATGTGTATATTTCATATAATTTGTGCAATTTTGAGATGTGTTTTAATTGTGTTAGGGAGATCAGCTGATCAGCAATAACATGTCACTGGTATATTGGTTTATAAATGTTCCAAGTAATTAATGTTCAATATAATGTTTTTAATATATTACAGATGTTTTAAAGTAATGGGAAAAATAATTTGATAAAATGAGAAATAAAGTAACAATTTGTGAAGGTTAATAAGAGATAGTGTTTGGGTGATAAATATTTAGTGGGACATATAGATCTGTCCAAATTGAATTCCAAGTCAAAGTTAGAGAAATAGTAGAGATGAAAATAATGTAATATTGTTTTGAGTTAATATATGTTATAGAGTTTTAAGAAGTATTGATGTTGACACAGTAGTTACGGAGAATAATTGTAGAGTTTTTAATGATATGTTGTTGTTTATAATTAATGATGTTATTTTGTTGTAGTTGTAGTACGGTAATGAGATTGAGATTTTTGGGGATGGCAATTTTGTATTAGGGGGTAGTGTAATGTAGGAGTCCGCAACAAGGGTTGGGACGGGATAGGGATAGATTTGAGTGAGGACGGGGTCGCCTTAGGTAGAATCCAGGGGCCAAATAAGGGAATTGAGTTTTGGGTGGGGAAAAAACGTATCCTATGTACAAAGGGTTAGAGAGTATTATATATATATATATATATATATATATATATAGAGAGAGAGAGAGAGAGAGAGAGAGAGAGAGAGAAGGTGGCGATTTGAGTTAAATGATAAGTTGGGGTTAGAGTGTCTTGATTAGTAGATATTTTGATAGTGATAGGTGTCATGGTAGTTGAAGTTGATGAATATTAGAGTCAGAGGGAGAAAATTGAGATAGGTATATACAGATCAAAGAGTAAATTAAAGGAGAACAAATAATTTACATCACCCACAGTAGATTAGAGTAAGATTATTAAATAAAGAGAGAGATTTATGATAAAGAATATGAAATTTTCATTTTTTAAACCAGTGACAGAATTTTGATAGAGTTTGGTAATGTAAAATTAAGAATTGTTTATTTTAAACAATGTAAATGTCAATTTGCTTATTATTTATATTAATATTTTGTTTATTTTAAATGTTCTATTTTGTTGTTTTGTGTTTCACATTAGATTATTACAGATGTTGTATGTATTTTCAGAAAGTATACATAACATATGTAGGTCAAGGGTCTTGGACTTGACCTAGTTTCGATCAGCTGATGAGGTCATATACCCACTAAGCTTGTATAGTAGAAAGTCAATTTGATTTGTTTATTTAATTAATTTGAACCAATATTTAAATAATTTTATATATAAAGGAAACATTTAAATAAAATTTAAATCTTTTTGAATTTTAGAATTTTTGGAAATTTTAATTTTTGAAAAAAAAAAAAATTTCTTGATTTTTCGCCTGCCAGCGGATGAATATTTTAAGTGTTGATTATTTTATTATTTGTGTGTATTAACCATGTTTATTTTATTGATTTATTTTGTACTGCATGGCATTGTTAGACTCTAAGTTTTCACATGTTAGGTTAGGGATATGTCTAACAATAAGAAATGTTTAAATGCACTTATTTCAAGTAAAAAACAGAAAAACAAGGAAGAGAATTTTTTTGGTAAAATATATTATTTTGAATTTTGAATTTTTTTAATTTTTGTAAATTTTAAAGAATTTGTGCAAGGTAATAGGTAATGTGAGTGTGTGTGAGCCCAGTATCTGCTAAAGGCAGCCCGGCTTGCATAAAAGGGGAACCATATCGGTGGAGGATCTGGCATAATCTGAGCCAGGGATTGAGGATTTTTGGGGGTAGCATGTTAAAAGGCGAGGTGTGCTGTGGTACGAGTCAGTTCGATTTCTCGGTGTTGGGATCTCTTACGGAGAAGTCCAGTGATCTCGTTCAGATGAGTCCATAGTCGCCGAGCCAGGGGGGTAGTGTACCCATGAGTAGTAAGAACAAGGGGGTTGTTGGCACCAGTTCCTCACCGGCCCTCTTCAGGGTTTATCGATGAGATTTCTTCTGTTGTGAACAGCAGAATTCTCATCGAGGGGGTATTGTAGCGTGTCAATTTTGGGTCATTTTATTTTTTACAGTATGGGGTATTTACATTTTGGTTTATTTCGTTTTTGTGTGGGATTTATAAAATTATGGTGCAACGTTATTTCATTACTACGGAACTCATGGTAAGCTGAACAGTTTGGGACAAAGGCAAGACGTGGTAGTGTTGGGCAATCAGTAAGCAAAGAATTTACCACCCTAGTTTTTCCAAGAACTATGCGAGAGTGTGGCAGTGCGCACCTATGCGTCCACCAAGCATGGGCGCCGACCCACAGCTTGTGAAACTCAAAATGGCTAAAAGCAAGCAACTCCACGAGCACATGGTCGTGGAACAGCAGGAAATAATGTCTTAAGTCTGGCCCCTTTTATGACGTCAGCCAATGCCTAGCTGAGATCGTAGGCTATATTCACTCCAAAAAACTACATGCATGGCATGGAACGAAGCTTCGACGACGAAGATCAAGGCAGTGCTTTCCGTAGAAAGCATGAGATCATCTCAGCAGTACCTGTTACGTTATCGTTCCCAGTCTACTAACCGAAACCACCGGCGCCGGAACGGCCAAAGTAGGCTTGTTACAAAAAACTTACATTTAACAGTTAAAAAGTGGATTAATCATTTGAATTATGTGACCGCGGTCGATTTTAAAAGAGACAGTATAATTTATAACTTTCGGATAATATAAAGCAAAAAATTTCATGAGAAGATGAGTGCGCGCGCGAACATGGCCGGCGTTAGGGGTCTGGGGTTTATATTATAAAATGATGGGGGTTTTATAATTTGCAGTGTGAATGTGAGTGTGAGCAAAGCTGGGCTGTTTGTGTCTGTGTTTGTAATTGTGTTTTGTGTGATTAGAAACGATACATAAGGTAAGCCATAGTTGTAAGTTTTATTACGGGTAAGACGCAAAAAGCAGGATAACATTTGTTTTTATATGTAAATTTAAATGACTTGATCAAAATTAAAATCGCAATTCTCTTCATACAAATGTGTTGTGCAAATTATTCACACAACCTTAAGAAATTACGCCTGTATCCTAAAGTACGTATGACGCAACCCTGAAGCCGAGTGATGGTAAGTAGAAGTTTCTTAACGTTTATTTTGTATTATTATTATGTCATTTATTAATGGACATAACAACATTATTATTGTTATTACATCAATCTCTACTACATACACACATTGTTTACATAAAATACCTTTTACAACACAAACATAATTAATTTCTCTATAAATTTATTTACAATTCTTCGTCATTAATTTTTCTGTTTACCACACCTCATTTCCTAATTTAGCCAGGTCATTACCATAAACTAAAATATTTAAAATGTCCATTCACTGAATTTTTATTTAACCCCCATCATCGTACAATAGTCTTATTTTTATATAACAATTATCATCTTTACTCACACTCAATTCATTATTATTATTTATATAATAATTCTCTAATATTTCAAATTGTTCCGTAAAACCCACATAATAATCTACTGGATTATCCCACATTATTATCAAATCATATACCCTGTCTAAATCATTGATTTTGGTCTTGTCACCGTCTGTATTATTATCTATCACCCCTAAGTATTTTGACCTCTCAATTTCAGAATCATCTATTATTAATACTCCACGTCTATGCACAGGTAAGTATTCAATATAATTATCAATGTTACCATTATTTGTTACTGCACTATTCTCGCAACAAGGTATGTCTACAATATTACTTACTCTCTCAATATTCATTCTCTCTATCAACTCTCCATAACCTCTATTTGCCTTAAATACCTTTATCTCTCCATCAACATACAACTCTCTCTCACCTCATTTCACTCTTTCTCTATCACTACATGCGGAGGGTACTGATATATTAAAACACTTCCTGGTTCCTCCAGGAACAACACAAAAATTCAAAAGACAATTATTGGTAGAGCATTTATCTACCCAATACATTCGTGAAGACCTTTCTTCACCCCCCACAACACCACGGGAAAATTTTACCCTCTGCCATCCCTCTACCTGTACACTCTCTTCATACTCTCTCTCTCTAACTGATAAACATTTGTTTCTACCCCTTTACAACCCATTACTCTCTTACTCTCACTAACTATCTCTATATCATCACTATCTATTTTCATTAAATCACCTTTAAATACCTCGTTTTCAACTATTTTACCACTATTTTAAATTATAACATCATAATTCTCAACCCCACTTACCGTATTATATGTTAACTGATCGTCTTTATTTTCGTTTAATGGATCGATCTCTTTACCATTTACCCCCATTTTAATCTCACAATTATGATTATTCAATATTTTATTATCTAACGCTATCACTTCCACTATTTTACTTTCACTAACCCCTTCACTTACCTCGTTATTTCGTTTACTAGTGTCATCACTAATAGTGCCACCACTATTCTCTCTTATAAACTTGTCTAATTCCGGGTTTTGTTTAATATCCTCATTAAATTACGCCAATCATCATCAGTCATTTCTTCCATATACCTCTTGAACATGTCACAGAATTTCTCCCATTGCTCCGCAAAGGTTTCTTGTGCCTCAGCCATTTTAACCTAATTTTTATTATAATCCCCTTTATATAATACAATAATTATACATACCCAATCAAAATACTCCACACACAAACTCGTTATCCCAATGTAAAAGTAACTACAATAATTTCATACGCACGTTACGCTACCACAACATAACCTCATTTACATGTACGTAAATCTATACAATACTTCTACAAATACGCCATTACTCAAATCCTATTTTCTGTGCTTTAAAATAGGTCTACCTCGTATAAAGTTATACTAGGATCCTGGCAGCGAGTCACCAATTGCTGATAAACAAACTAATTTGAAATAAATGAATTAAATAAAAAACTGCCAGAACCTTACCTGCGATCTTTTTTCGCTTACTTACCTTTTTATAAAACACCAATCAGAAGTCCAGAGTCGCCACGATGTTTTAGGCTATACATCGAAACCTTTACATTCTTCCTTAATAAAACAAAAGGGATAATTTTGCCATCTGACTACCCCCAATTCAGAAGATGCCCGGGAACGTTAGACGAATTTTTCAGCACAGAACACTAGGAAGTGGTAACGACAAAATAACTACAACTAACACATGGTTATATGAAAACAAACCTTTTAATTTATTCTATCATTAATTATTATTCTGAATCAAAAGATATTACTTATAATTTATAGATTACTCATCTTTTCTCTCAAAATTAAAATATTACTATTTCTTGAAAAAAAATAACACAAAAACATTTATTTCACATTGTATACTTATTTTAATCCTTATATTAAGTAAGACAATACAGCTTGCTACATTCTCGCACTCATACCTTTACAACCCCCATTTATTTTATTTAGAGCGCTCTTTTAATTTAGAATAATTATATCAGGAAATCGGTTACTTAACTTTGGGCGTTCCTCTCCTCGTCACGTGCCGCACTAGATATATGTCCGAATGTTTTGTCAGTCCCACATTTTATTTTCCTTTCTTCCCTCCACTTACTTCATTCTGAGATATCAGGTCACTTATTTATATCTGGTTGTCACCGTCTACGATTAAAAGAAATATTTGGTGCACACGAGTTCTTTTGTCCACCCGGCCGGGTAAAGTTGTTAGTCGAACTGATTTTATTATTTTCACATTTTAGATATACGTTTTGCCCGGCCGGTGACGCACTCCACTACTCGCATCCATTACGTAAAGCTGTTAATCGTCGACTCCCCCGCACCTGTGAAACAGGCTCCCCACTACTGTTCGTTGCCAAACAGGAACTCACTGCCTTCAGGTTATAAATTTTTTCATAGTCGTATGGATTTTCTATGGACCACGTGTTCTAGAGTTGTCAAACGGAGACGATATAGGAGGCTTTGGCAGGAGGAGCCTTTACTGGTTTCCGCCGTCTTGAAAGCACATTGTCTGACAAACGTTATGCCTAGCCATTTTTTGTGGCGTCGTTTAAACTGGGTACGCGTCGCATCTGCGCGCGTGCTAATGTGGCGCGTACTAGTACGTGACAAACACTGAATTTACAAGCGAGTCTGGCATTTTTCAACTACACTCCATTCACAAAGTTTGTGTTACTGTTCTTTGTTCGAATATGACCGTAGTTACATGGGACTTGCAATGTTGACCACAAACAATTTTAAATAAATTTAATAAAAAATAAAATCCCCTTTTTGCCCCATTACAGGTTACCACTGTGGCAAAGCAGTTAGTTCACAACTTCTGTTACCATTATGGAGCCCCTATGGAAATCCATACGGATCAAGGGAGGAATTTCGAATCAGGAGTGTTTAAAGAATTATGCTGTCTACTCGGAATTCGAAAGACCAGGACAACGTCTCTGCATCCTCAGTCTGACGGGATGGTTGAGATTCAATAGGACACTTGAGCAGCATCTTTCGAAGGTTCTTGACGAGAATCAAACAGACTGGGACCAATGTATACCATTATTCCTCATGGCGATCATCAGTACATGACACAACCGGCATGACTCCAGCAAAATTGGTGTTAGGGCGGGAGATTCGTCTTCCTGGGGACTTAATGTTCGGATCACCTGAGACTCAGTCCACATTTGTCGAATGTGCCAGAAGAATCTCGCTCTAATCTGTGTGGCATACGTGACTCTAGACGCATTCGCGAGAGTTTTCTTGAAGCCGCAAGCTGTGTGGACTGTGTCAAGGCCGCAATTAATTACCTAGTTCACACTGGCGCTAAGACACAATTTGGAATGTTCTGATCTGTGAGCGGAGGTATAAATCCATGGCGGCAGCAGCCTTAAGTTCAGTTATAGTGGCAATATATTTACAGTGCGGTCCGAGTTTATTGTCGCGCGATTACAAGTGATTATATGGCGATATTACTGTGCACGTTCAAGTGTTTTTAGTGAAGTGTTGTGTTTTATAATCGGGCCGTACATTGTAATACAATTTTGTTTAATATTAGTTGACAAATATTGCGTGTGAATAATTTTTTACTTGATTTGTTGTAAGAGACTGTGTTGTTAATTACGAACTGTTTATCTGTGAAAATTAAAGCTGGTGATTAGTGACTTAACTGGTGTCGTGATTTTGTTTCCACTGTACCTACGACGATCAAGTAGGCCGTCGTAACAATACTAAAAATGTTTTCAAACAGGACAGTTTTAATGCAGGGAATTAACAAATTTTATGAACTTTTTGATAACATCTCATATGTGAAAACAAAACAAAAGAGAAAGTTTTTTTAGTTTCTCAATTCAGTCATTCCAAATAAGATTAATTATAGAACATGGAAGTTTATATTATAGTAATTTACATTTCTTGTCATTTATTCATTTAGTTTTTCTGTTTACTTTGATTTATGTGTCAAACTACCACAGTTAAGCTATCAGTTTTGAGGTGTATTGTTAACATTTTCTTTATCAATGATACATTATCAACTTTCATCTATATCAGAAAAGTTAAAAGTTCAGAAACTCACGGTTATATAACCTACATGTTCACAACTCCCATTCTTACCATACTTACACTCAACACTCATGTTGATTACCTTAGAAAGTCTTGTAAATGTAACAGAAGGAGTTGAACGCTCTTCTCATCCAGAGGGGTATAGGCGAGTGCTCCTCCAATTTTAACTGTAAGCATAAGAACAGGGTATAGTAGACAAGCGCTGCCACTTCAGAAAAAACTTGATGGACGTTGCTTTAACTAACACAGCTTTTTATTATGTTACATGTCGTTCTCTTGTGGGTAATGTGCCGTTGTAACGTAACGTTATATTATTAGATGTAATATGATGCCTTTTGGTTGCTGGTGGTAATTCTATAGTGTTCTATACTATTTGGTTCAGTTAATTAAATTGTAATTTAATATTTATTACCAATACTGAAAGTTATTTATTGGTAGATTTATAACTAAATTGGGCGCCCTATGGAAAACTATCTTAATATTCCATAAAGTTATTGTTTTGTATCTCACTGTGTAATTAGTTGTCAAAGAAATACCTTACGTTGTTGAAACCGATTGGTAACCGGTTATTATGATAATTATTTATTAGTTAAAACAATATCTTACTTGGTTAATTAAAATTCTTGACTTTAATTTAATTATTTCAGTTTAATTTTGTCAATTTACTTGCCTTGTTGAGTAATTTAAATAGCACATGGCGCACAAAAATTAGGTACTGCCAACTTAATCCTTAAGGTGGGTTGAAAACACTAACCTTCATAAATAAAAAAATTGTTGATTATGAAAATAATAATTCACACTAAATTGATTTCATTTCTAATTCTTTTATTCTTTCTTTAACTATTGTTCTTCTCTTCTGAATTTAAATAAATAACATTTGTTCTTAATAATAATTTGTCCAGGCTTACTATAATTTTCGCTCAGGGGTTGGCAACATCTCTTATCACTCAAGCTTAATACTGATTATTTTAATTTAATCTCAGTTCGTGAATTCTTTTGACTACAATAGCTCTTAACGAAAATGACTGTTATGAAGTACAAAGCTTCACAATAATAGTTTGATTATAGTATAAACAAATAAGCTCTTATATCTAACAATAACAAAAAGTTCGTATATGCCAACCAGTGGCTATTTTGAGGTTACCCAAATCTGGATATATTATACAGTTTCAAACATGAAACTCTAAGAAATAATAGTTAAAAGTTAACAATTACTATGGTGTTAGTGTTCTTGTGCAGTAATATATAGTTCATATGTGTACATAGTTTGTTAGGTTATATCAATATGATTAGTTAATATTCGTTTAAACATTTTTTAAGTATTAACACTATACTCACTTATACACTCGTTTTTATTCACAGTTAATTTTATATTTCGCTATATTGCCCTTATGATTTTATAACTAATTCACAACACTTTGGTTCCGTCTTGGTTATGTTATTGTTATCACTCGGCACATAACCTATCCGAAGATAGATTCTGATTATGGTTTCGCGTATATAAGTGACGCGGAGAAGCTGTTCTTTACACTCCGGATTCCAACGCAAGACTCCTGGCGTGGCGTCTATTTTCTGGCTTGTTGGCGTCAGTTTTTGGGTTGATACACATGCCCTTTGGGTTCATACACACCAAATATAAAAATTCCGATTGGTTGATAGCTAACTCATTGTCGACGATAGAGTCAGTCTTTGGGGTGGAAATACTTTTGTTTTCTGAGATCATAATTAACAAAATTCTTAAAATTAACATAATTTTCTTATGCGAATTACAATTGTCAATATATTATTACCATTGCATTGCTTTCTTCCTTCTGATCAATTCAAGACCTCACATGATATATTTCCTTACAGTGTTTCTAAAATGAACAATTTTAATGTTTGGCCTATGCTAATACATTAATTTGACAAGTTATATTTTTTATTACATTTTTTGTTTTTCATTTGCACATATGTTTTTATGCTACTAACAAACATTTTCATACTATTAATCCTAATTATAAACCTTAACTTTCTATAAAACTCTTGAGACTTACATAATAGGCCTAAAATGTTTTGTGTACCTAGGACTATTCTTTTCTTCTTACAATAAAATGACTTAATTATAATACAATGTAACATTTGGTATTTAATCCTAATAGACAATATGATCTTTTACTATACACATCATTAATTAAAACATGCTTTGTACCTTGTAATGTCCCTATCTATCTTCTACACTATATGTAGGGTTTTTTGGTCAAAGTAAACATCTTGTTAATTACATTCTTATGAGTACATTACAAACATATTAGATTACTCATGTCTCAATCTAATAACCTATCTTAATATTCCATAAAGTTATTGTTTTGTATCTCACTGTGTAATTAGTTGTCAAAGAAATACCTTACGTTGTTGAAACCGATTAGTAACCGGTTATTATGATATGATCACATACATTTCTTTACATATTGGACATTGTCTATTACAATTTTCATACATTATATTGTCTCCTTTTTCTATCAAGTAGATGTAGGTTTTGGTTTAACATCTCTTTCTTACTAACTATGTCATTATGTGTCCATAAACAACAATAGTGGTTTCTTTAACATTATTGGCTAGTAGTCAGTTTATTTGTCACACTTTATACTACCAGTTTATTTACATTACATTCTCCCTTGCATTTCTATCATTCTTTAATATACAATAGTAGGCTTTCCTTTCTATCATACACTACAACATTATTATACAAAAATAAAACATTTGCAACATTTCTATAACATAATGATCTCTATTTGAGTTGTCTTAATGTCTATTAGTTACTTTCTCAGATATAACTGAATTTATACTTCCAGTATATTTTAAACTGAATCTAGGTTTATAGTTTTGTGTCATACATTTCCTTAAGGTTAGGTTGACAGTTACTGGTTACTTAGTTCACAATACTTTATATTTTTATTATTGTTTACATTGTGTCATTTTCCCAGTTTAATTATCACTATTTATCATTTTTTCCTTTTTTTAATATACATAATTATGACCATAATTATAATTATTCTGGTATTTATTATAACTCTATACTTATGATAATTACAAATGTAGTCTTAGGTCTGAGACCTAGCTGGACTGTTAGGCTTGTTACATAACTGATTTTTCTTAACCTTAAATACATTTTTTGCTTATATACTAAACATTACTTTTTTCAATATTATATTAAGATATATTCACTCACTCCCCTAATCCATTGGGTAATTTATTATGTCAAAGATATAGTCTAGTCTTGTCCTTTTAGATGTCTGGTTTGTCAAGTTATGTATTATGTTGGTTTACAAGGCTGATTTACGTTTTTAATCTATTCATGCATCTGTAACAATAATTCTTTATTTATTCATAGTTTAATGAATTAGTCTTTATAATTCTTCCTTTATTTAATTAATTTTTGATTGTTCTCATTAAATTACTCATCCTCTATTGCATTCCTCATTCAGTTACCTCTCGTTTGTTTATTTGATGAAGTTTCCTAAATATTTTGATAATTAACTTGAGTTTATTGGTTGGTATCATCTTGTGATGCTACAATTATAATAAAAAATGTTTTGATTACTCTGTGTAGCGTCATCCCCAGTTTGACAAAATTCTACTCAGATTGATCACTGAAGATGTTCCAACACATCATTTAGTACTATTAACTAAAATAATAAAATAAAGATGTTGTTTTATGGAAGCACATTATTAGCAGGTCCAGATTTTTATTATACATAAATGTGTGAAAAATCATTTATAAAATGACAGTAAAAGACAATATTTTGTACTGTTACGCCATTACAGAACAGTCTAATTTTTTATCGAATGTTCCAGAGGGATCCGGAATGTAATGCGTGTGGCATACGTGATTCTCGGCGCATTAGCTAGACTGTCCCAGAAGCCGCGCGGACTGTGTCAAGGCTGCAATTAATTACATCGTAGGTAGAGATAACACGTAGTTTGGAATGTTCTGGTCTGTGAGCGGGGGTATAAATACAAGGCGGCAGTGGCCTTAGTTCAGTTATAATTGCGATATATTACAAGTGATTACTGTATGCGTTCAAGTTATTATTAGTGAAGTGTTGTGTTTCATAATCGGGTGGTATAATTGTAATACAATTGTGTTTTATATTAGTTGATATTTTATTGTGTGTGAACAATTTTTATTTGATTTGTTGTAAGAGACTGTGTTGTTAATTACGAACTGTTTAACTGTGAAAATTAAAGCTGGTGATAAGTGACTTAATTGGTGTCCTGTATTTTGTTTTCCACTGTACCTACGACGATCGAGTAGACCGTCGTAACAGTGGTGTCAGAAGTGGGATAGAACCATTAACAGTGGAAACTTGTACAAGACTGTGTAATTTCTAATTAATAGGTTAACAATGGATGCCAATCAGATGATGGAAAATTTACAGGCACTGCTGTTACAGATAGAGAAACGACAGGATGAGAAACCCAGACAGGAGGTGGAAGAAGCAGAAAGACGAAAAAAGAAAGAAGACAAGAACGAGAAGAGGCAGAAAACGACAAGACGAGAAAGCGGAAGCGAGACAGAAAACCCTCCTGCTAGAGACAGAGGACGACGACGACAGGAGGCAGAGGAACGGAAGTGTGAAACAGAAGACATCAAACCATTAATACAGGAGCAGAAACAGATGCAAGAACATAGTACTGCAGAATTGGGTCTCCTATGAGGTGAGCTTAATAAGCAAGTTACTAATATATCTGAGGTACAAGAATCAATGACATTAAAAATAGCTGAATTAGAAAAATCTGTCTCGATTGTTGAAGGATCAATGTCTCCAAAAATGTCTGTCATAGAAGAATCCGTGTCAAATAAAATATCTGCCATAGAAAACTCAATGGCAAACCTAAGAGAACAAATTAAAAGTGAAGTTATGCAGTGCCTGAAGATACAACCAAAACAACTTTGTGAACAGAGTGTACCAGTGATAAAGACAGAAAAAGATGTAGAAAATAAGTTAACAGAGAAATTCACTTTGCCTGCAGAACGGACCGTTCATGTTAAAGCTCCAACCTTTGATGGAAGCAGTCACTGGACAACGTACCTCCGCAAATTTTGAGCTGCTGCATGCGCAAATAATTGAACAGAGAAAGACAAGGCAATCTCACTTGTTCTCGCATTAAAAGGACCCGTGGCAGAACTACTACAGAAAGTGCCACCTGACAGCCAGAACATCTATGCCGAGTTGATAAAAGCTCTAGAATTATGCTACGGTGATAAAACATTTGCGAGATGTGTATTACACTCAGTTGAGAACAAGACGACAACATTCTGGGGAGAGTCTTCAAGAGTTTGAAGCAAGTATCGACAGACTGATTAGATTAGGCTATCCTGAAGCACCAGAAGATTTTTGAATAAGGTTTTCGGTGCAGACATTTATTGGTGGCATCGGTGATTGTGAACTTCATCAAGTGTTACAAATGGCAAAGACACCGAAATAGCTCAGAAGCTCTTGTTCACGCCCTAGAGTTTGAAGCTGCCAAGTCAGCGTCCTGCTACATTAATGGGTTTCTGCCATCACACTGCAGTCAGAAGATTCCTGTATCACATTGCTGTTACGATGGGTGCAGAAAAGCAATGTTGTAGACAAACAATTCAGAAGTTCAAGAGCGCAGCAACGATTTGAACGATGGTAAAAACACAGAAGACCAAAGTGTTACAACTGTGGAAAACGTGGTCATCTACAGGTAGACTGCTGGGAGAAGATACCGAGAGAAGAGAGTGATCACACCAATTGGAGAAGTAAAGCCCCAGAACAGCACACAGTTTCCACGCTACATAAGACCAGTGGAAACTTGATTGTTAATGGATTTGCGGAAGGTAAACCAACATCATTTAGAGTTGACACGGGAACAACAGTGTCCACTGTGAGCCCAGACTTAGTCAGCAACCCCCAGCCTCTAATTAGCTCTTGTACAATACAGACTGTGACTGGAAGCCCCGTCAAGGTGCTAGGAAAGGTAGATGTACTACGCCTGGGTCTTCTCGAGTTTAGCCACCAAATGCTCGTTTCAGACATTGTCGATCAAGTGATTCTTGGCACAAACATTATGAATGCCTACGGATTCGTTGTGGACTTAAGAGAGAATGTCCTGAAGGTTGGCCAAGAGAAGATAAAGCTTTGCATGGCTAAAATGACAGGGTCTACCAACCATTCGATTAGGCAAGTGGCATTAGTCGAAGACAAAGTCAACAGGTCTGGTCAAGAGGAACGCTCCCTATTACAAGCAGAAATGAAGAAAGAACTACCAGAGGAAGTACAAATAAGTGTAACGACAAAAGAAGTGATTGGAAAGCCAACTATGGGTGTCGAGACAAGACTCTTGCTTGTTCCTGAGCTGTTAGAAGCGCCCAGGGGAAAAGTTGCTGAAGATGAAGTTATGCAAGAGGTTGTTGACGAGAACCAAACAGACTTGGATCAGCCAGTGGTGTTTAGGTCATCAGTACATGACGCAACGGGAGTGATTCCAGCAAAACTAGTGGTTGAGTGGAAGACTCGCATTCCTGGGAACTTGATGTTCGGATCACATGAGACTAAATTCGAAGAACCGGAGAATTATCTTTCGCAAGGACGTCCATCTAGATCGCCTGGTCGAGTATTACTTCAGAGATGGTTTGCCAGTTTGGGACGAACAGGCTTAAGGAGGGGGAAGTGTTACAACATTACAGAACAATCTAATTTTTTATCGAATGTTCCAGAGGGATCCGGAATGTAATGCGTGTGGCATACGTGATTCTCGACGCATTAGCTAGACTGTCCCAGAAGCCGCGCGGACTGTGTCAAGGCCGCAATTAATTACGTCGTAGGTAGAGATAACGCGTAGTTTGGAATGTTCTCATCTGTGAGCGGGGGTATAAATACAAGGCGCCAGCGGCCTTAGTTCAGTTATAGTTGTGATATATTACAAGTGATTACTGTGTGCGTTCAAGTGGTTATTAGTGAAGTGTTGTGTTTTATAATTGGGCAGTATAATTGTAATACAAATGTGTTTTATATTAGTTGACATTTTCTTGGGTGTAAACAATTTTTATTTGATTTGTTGTAAGAGACTGTGTTGTTAATTACGAACAGTTTAACTGTGAAAATTAAAGCTGGTGATACGTGACTTAATTGGTGTCTTGTATTTTGTTTTCCACTGTACCTTCAATGATCAAGTAGACCGTCATGACAATACTTTTTTTTGTATAATAACTGAACATCTGTTAAGTTATCATTACTACCTTTAAACAATTGCCAGATTTTTACGCCGTGGTGCATGATTATCAAATCATGCTTGTTACTGCAAAATCTGGTCCATGATAACAAGACTGACAATAAACTATATAAAAAGTGAACAACGATTCACCGATGAAACAGAACCAGACATTTCGGCCATACCCATGACGGTGTTTCTTAGTGGTGCAAGAAAGAGGTAACAGTTTACTGTTTGTGATATTAATTGAAGATTCGTTGGGCACTTGGTGAAACATATTACTAAAAGGTTTTTTTAAAAACACACAAACACTTGGTAAGTTTCACAATTTATTCTTAACTTCTGACAATTGTTTCAACCTATTAGGCCATTCTCAAAGGCCTGCTAAGAACAACTAATTTTTAATGTTTACAATCTTAGTCTCTCGTGGGTAACTGAAGGTAACCTTTGTGACGGGACAAATCTAGGGGACAAATATTTTATGGTAATTTGTAGTATACCATTTGATGGGAACCTTTTTTGACCACCGGGTATGTAACTTTTGGGAATGGCCTGTAGCGCCGAGCTAGGTACGAATTGGTACCAGAATGTGAGTTCGCAGAAAAGCACGTAGCAGAAATACGGAGAATAGACTGCGTGGACTGCTTACCGTCTTTCACAAGATATTGAGAAAGGTCTGAGACATTCAACAACCAATCAGCGAACGAGTTTCCAACCATGCGGCTGCCACCCGAAGCATCGTATAGTAGACGAAAGCAAGTGACGAAAGTGCTCGACCCCAGTTCAGCACAACCCTTTACAGTGAACAAACGTAAAATTTGACCGTAGCCTCGGAAGATTTTGGTAGACCAAAAAGGTCTAAGTAGGTCTACCAAAAAGTACTAAAAGAAGGTAACAGTAAACCGTGAATCAGCAATAGTAACAGTTTCGTTTGAATGTGAATAATGGAATAAAGAAAAGAGTTGGACAATACAGTGCGAAAGTGAAAGTGTGGACGAACAATGGCGAACAGCACGTGCGGATGAATAAAACAGGAAAGTAATATTAATAGGTTGTTCAAGACCTGATGATGTCAGAGATGATGAAAAGCTTTGTCTGAACAAAAAAATTGTAGCAGTTTAGCAACTTTATAAAAGAAATAGTAATGGAAAGTAATATGTTATAATATGTTAGATTGACGTGAAATTAAAACTATTAGTAAAAAGAGCTCAAACAAAACGGGGGGTTTTGTGTGTGTGTGTGTGTGTGTGTGTGTGTGTGTGTGTGTGTGAGAGAGAGAGAGAGAGAGAGAGAGAGAGAGAGAGAGAGAGAGAGAGAGAGAGAGAGAGAGAGAGAGAGAGAGAGAGAGAGAGAGAGAGAGAGAGAGAGAGAGAGAGAGTATGCAAGAGAGCGTGGGTACAAACGAAATCAAGGTACTGGTTTGCCCATTAAATTGTTAATAATTTTAGATTTTAGTTAGTGAAATTCTATCTTTTGCATTCTTATATTAAAGAAGTAAAGATACGATCAAAAGTTTGATAGAATAAGATGAAATCTATTGCCAATAGAAACATGAGTTAACTAAATTTATATTTTGGTATTCTGATGTTAATTACGTAAAGAAAAAACAAAGGTTAAATTCTGAGTAAAATAAAACTTGATGTATTATCAATAGGAACATGAGCTCAGTATAGTTATTTCATAATAAACCTAACCTGTTCCATATGGAGACGCTCGCCTAAAAGAATCTGGATAATTAAAATCAGATAAAGTGCATAATAGGAGTAATGTTACGGTTTCGATGTGTAGCCCAAAACATCGTGGCGACCTTATGATGCTGGGATCTTCTGTGTTAGAAGTAAGGTAAGTGTCAGAATCAGGGTAAGCAGAAAGCGGTAAGTGGTAGTAAAGTTCGGACGTTCAAAATTTATAAGTTTACACCTTGGATCCTGTCTCAAGCCTTCTTTTGCACTCTACCCTGTGATTGTACTTTTCAGTTCACAATTTTCTTTGTGTTTCTGTAATCCTTCAGTCTTATTGAAGATTTACTCATTGGATTTTTCTCAGTTTTACACATCTTGACAGAACTAGTTCTCTCTACTATTCATATAGTTCACTGTTCCATTTTTTCTAACTGGTCCCATTTTTTTTTACATTATCTCTTAAACAAACCTAATTGTTATGGTGAGTTCTGGGACACATCACACATATTATTTATGTGGCCTTCAACTGAGCAAATTATTGTCTTACAGATCTCATTTTGTTATGATGTTGTAAAGGGTTTGGTCTTAAAAATGGATTATTATATAAAATATGCTTTATTTATTATGAGCACTTATCCATCTTCATATTTTTTGCTTCTCAGTCCTATTACTACTATTATGAGTTTAGGTCAATGCTTAGTTTTTGTCCACATTCGCAAAGAATTCCACATATTTGGAATTTGTTATTAATTTTCCAAACCCTCTTTATTCCTGTTATGTAAATACAGTAATATACAAGGTACGGACAAAAAATAATTAGATTCTCTCTAATTTTGAATGCCATATGCTATAAATTTACAATTTGTTTTTCTTACATTGGTACCACTCTCCGTGATGTGTGTCAATTATATGGAATATTAGACGCTTAGTTTATGTTTAACAAGCAAACACTGATAACACACTCAGCGATTTTTATATTTTCAAAATGATGGAACAAAGAATATGAATTATAGATTATGCTACCATAAAGAAGATAACGGCAATATCGTGAGAAGGGTCCCAAAAATGAGTTTTTCAAATGTTTTACAGACTGGAGAGAACATTGCCATAAGTGCACTGTATCTGGTGGAGCATACTTTGAAGTTGACAATATTAATTTTGAAGAATAAATAACTAATTTTATAAAAAACAAAAATTCTCATTATTTTTTTATCACACCTTGTATGCTAATATGTTCTGCGCGTTGTGTATAATATATGTAACTATCCCTGAGTTGTTTATTAAGTATTTACTAACTGAGTTCCTTTTCTGTTCGATACGGAAATATGGAATTTCTGTCCCGCACAACTGTACCCAGAATTCTAATGTTACTATTCTGGGTAGGAATTAGTCACATCACTTTGTTTCCAGATCTTGAGTTATGGTGACTGACTCTGATATTTGCTTTTGTATCCTAACATAAGCTGGAGAAAATGTGTCGACATGGAAATCAGGGAAGAGAGAATTAGCAGAAGATGTGTGGATGGACAGCTCAACCCAGGGAAAGGAAGTGTAACGGCAGTTTGTTGTCCCCATGTGTAAAATTATTAATACAGACAGCTTAAAAACTGCTCTACAAGTAACTAAATAAACACACACACACATACACATTTGATAACACCAACTGATGTTTACAATATTCATATGTAACCTTAGCAGCATGCAATAAACTAACAACTTTCTGCTATAACAGTTCAATGTTAGGATCTCCCATAGTCACATTTTTCACAAATTAAACATTAACTGAGCTAAAATAAATCTTCCAGTTTTTGCTGCACCCCTAATTTGAACATTATGTTGTGTAGCTTTTCAAGCATATCCTGGTAACTTTAGTAATGCGTATGATTTTATCAATTGCAGTTTACAAACAGCTCAACGTTTTCTGAAAGATTATGTTTTCATAATATGTGCCGTGGTTATATCGAAAAGTAAACACCACGGCCACTTAATTTTATTTTCCGTGCATTCGGCGCACTATCGCGGCTTGTTCGATGCCCGCGTTGACATCGAGATGCACGTTGTCCGCTGCTACCGTGAGCGGTGACGTCATCGGGCAGGCAGTGGTTTTCGCTTATTAATGAAATCTAGTCAGCAGCGTGGGTGTTTCTATAAGTTAGCGTCGAGACGTGCGTCGTTCTCTTTTCTCGTTCAACCTCGGGGGCAGCTAGATTGTGATGGCGTAAATATGTACTTCACTATGCATAGATAATTTTCATAAAGAGCTTCAGGTGAGCCAGTATTGTGAGTTATATGTAATATTAATTTAATTGGGGATTTGTGTGTGTGAAATGTAATGATCGTTGTATGTGTGTGCGACTAAGGCGGTCCATGTTTGTGCCAGTAATTATGTGAGCACGTGGTAAAATTTATTTTATTCTCAAGATAAAGAAATAATGTTGTAGACCGTTCAGAATTTAAAACACTTAAGAATTAGAGCAGGTATGAATTTATAATTGTGGTTTTATGAAGTCTGATTATTTTTGAAGTACAGTGGAACTTGGTTATAACGTCATTGAAGGGACCAAAAAAATAATGACGTTATGTCCGAGTGACGTTATAAAAGAGTCGTTATAAAAGGCCCTTTTTAATCATTAGTAAGGAAGGAGAAATAAAACAAAAGATCTTTGCATTATTAACATTATTCGTGATATTTATTCTAAAGTTTACAAACTGCATTTCATTTATACAAACAGCATGAAGAATATTTTAAAAGATCAAAAAGAAAGTACATGTAACTTACATTTAGGCTTACTGTCGAAAGTAATCGGTAATTTTCTTTTGAACGCTCCTTTCTGAAAAATAAATTCTTTCTGTTGTGCTGTGGAGATGCTGCGCTGCATTGAACGTGTCGTCAGACGTCTCTCTAAAGCAGTAAAATCGTGAGAGTTTCGGCTGCGCTCATTGCTTCCTGTACTGTCGGACAAACGATGTCGGCATCCTCCTCTTGCTCAGCATCTTCTGCCTCTATGTTTTTTACTTCCGCGATAATTTCTGCGTCACTCAACACTTGGAATGTTTCTACTTGGTCATCCACTGATGCATAGGAATCAAGTTCATTTCCAAATTCATTTACGTCGAATTTCTTAATCCACTCCGTGAGCGGCAAGTCGTCGTCTTCGTCATCATCGGGTAAATTTTCATGTACGAGTTGTGCTTTACTAAAGCATTTTGCTATCGTCTTCTGTGTTACACTCTTCCAAGAGTCGTCTAGGAATTGTATTGCATCTAAGAGTGAAATTGTGGCAGGTTGTGCCGTGTCCATACAGAAAATAATTTTTTTTTAAAGTTGCTTGCGGTAGTGACACTTTAGGCTTCTAATGACGCCTTGGTCCATAGTTTGCAGGACACTCGTACAGTTGGCCGGTAAGAAGACCAGATTAATGTTTGTCAAATTTAACTTTGGATGGGCTGCACAGTTGTCAACTAGAAGTAGAATTTTTCTGTTTTTCGATGACACTTCTTTATCCCACTTTCTTAGTTCATCTTCAAAAATACTAGAAATCATCCACGCTTTTTTGTTGGCAGTGTTACTTACAGGAAGTTTTTTGATGTTTTTAAAACATCTAGAATGCAAACTTTTCCCGATAACTAAAAGTTTCCTTTTTTCGGTTCCCGTCATGTTCGCACAAACAAAAACTGTAACTCTTTGTTTAGAGAGCTTCCCACCAACGCACTTTTCATTTTTAAATTTGAAAGTCTTATCTGGAGTTAATTTATAAAAAATTCCGGCTTCATATCCATTAAAGATGTCTTCATCTTTATATGATCGTCTAATTTCTGGCCAAGTGTTACGCACCCAATCGCCTGTAACGTTCAGATCTACGCATTTTGCCTCACCACAAATTTTTGCAAAGGAAATCGAGTGTCGGGCCTTAAATCGATCTAGCCATCCGTTGGAGCACGTAAAATCAATACCAAACAATTTTCCGAATTCTGTAGCTTTCTCTTTCAGAATTGGTCCACTCACAGGAATATCTGAACATCGACACTGTTTGAACCATTTCAATAATGCTGCATCCACATCACCATGTTCGCATTTCCTAATTTTTTTAATTTTTTCTCCATCTGGCGCTGGCGCCGGCGGTCCTGTTACAGTGCTTATCGCTTGCATACAATGTATGTCTGTAGCCATGGGCGTAGCTTGCGCACATATATACGTTTATATGAAATTTAGAGTAAAATATCTGAGAAAGTTTGGACGCTATAACAGAGTAGTACAATATTTAGTGACGTTAAAACCGGGAATTTTTATAATGTTAAAGATATCAGTTTGACCGGACTTATGACAAAATAATGCTACACCCGAGTTGACGTAACAGCCGAGGCCATAATAACCAAGTTCCACTGTATTTATAAATGTTTTAGCAGAGACCATGTGCTCGTCAGTCAATCTTTTTGTGAACTTAAACATGCAAGGTAACCCAGAAAATTGTTTAAGCGTAATACGTGTGATTCCTGTATAACATGGGGAAATTTAGAATTCAAATTAAATGCCCGAAGGGTGATTTTGACTGGAGTTACTGATCTGCTGTTGCAGTATTGAAGTTATAGTAACGTGTGTGATCTGAGTGCTTGGACGAAGGAATGTTGGGGTGGTATGTGTATGTATATATTGTAACGTCTCCCTCTCTCACATCTCTCGACCGTCCGCTTATCGCGTCTTTCTTCGTTACAAAAATTTGTTATCTTTGGTGTTATATGCCTTCAAAATCGAGTGTGTGTGATTATGAAAGAATATTGAATGATTTTCTTAAATTTCTTTGTATTAAATCAATACCGTTGTTTGGAAATAGGTAGGAGAGAGAGTAAAGAGAGTCAAAGAGAATTACTCTCTTTGTATACAATCGAGTATTTCAAATTTTTTCTGCTCGTGGCATCAGCTGTTTTCTCCTTGTACGAACCCATTTGAGGTTAAATGACTTCAAATAGTACGTAATAATTTCTTGATGACCGGACTGATTCCCTTTCTCTTCTCGATTTTCTTATTACCTGTAACCAACTACCATCTACTAGAAATAATATACATTTTACTTGTTTAAAAGGAATAATTCCAAATGTTTAGTACCAAGCCACGTGTTGTTCAATCAAATATATTGCAACTTACCGTCTGCGGCTTCCAGAAACAACGTCTTCACAAAGTTGACATGTTTCGGGACACTTGTCCCATCATCAGAACTTAAAATAATCGTGTATCATTTAAGTTGATACATTTGTCAATTAATTAAAATATTATAATCCAACATGAAATAAATAATTTAAAACAATATGAATACTTAAATGTCTAAAAGCGAGCGCGAAGGTTTAACGATGTACATCGTACGGAGCTTGACCGCGCACTGAATTACGTTTTGCTCCCACCACGACAATATCGCAAGGCAGTGTCGTACAATACATTTGACTTGAAAAGCAGTTTATCATTTAAAACATGCGGCTCGGTATCAGTATTGTTATATGCTTTATAAATTTCATACTCTTCAAGAGCGTTCAAATATCGTCCTTTCTTACATATGTGAAGGGGTATTAAATTAGTTTTAAAATTGGTGTAATTATGATTCTCGGAAATGAGGTGTTCTGCAAATTTTGACTTGATATTGTCCAAACTGTGAAGGTGTGTAGGCGGCCTATGTTCTGTAAATCTTTTTAAAAAACTACGTCCTGTCTGGCCCACATAAAAGGCGTCACAATCGTCACATATCAATTTGTAAACACCAGTTTTGTGTTCAAGGCTGGTAGTTCTGCGGACACAAAGATTATTCATAATATTATTAGTGGTTTTGTAAGTGACCTTTATATTGCTGGTTTTATTAAAAATTGACCCAAAAATCTTAGGCATAAGGTATGTGTACGGTGTTACAATGTATTTGCGTGTTGTATTCTCGCGTGTTTTATGTCCATTAATGTTTCTATGTTTTTTCTTATGTTTTCGAAGGATGTTGTTCACCATATCAACATCATAACTATTAGCAACTGCAATGTCTTTAATGGTGTCTAATTCCTCACGGTATTCTTTATCACCGAGGGGCAAAGATAAAAGTCTATAAATCATACTGTGGAAGGCAGCCAATTTCTGGGATAAAGGATGAAAGGACTTAGCATGTATTACAATATCAGTCGTTGTGGGTTTTCTATAGATGTTAAATGTATCAACTTAAATGATACACGATTATTTTAAGTTCTGATGATGGGACAAGTGTCCCGAAACATGTCAACTTTGTGAAGACGTTGTTTCTGGAAGCCGCAGACGGTAAGTTGCAATATATTTGATTTCACATTTTATTATTTAAACACAAGGCATTCCTTGAATTTATTTAATATTTACGGGATATTATGGTCTCCCAAAACATGAATTGACAATCGATTACTTCATAAATCACAGAGTTACTTCGATCTTAAGTTTAAGAAACATATATCACATAACAAATATTTTTTATTACAGTTTTAATAAAGAAAAAGAAATAAATTTCCCAGGGTTATTTAAGGTTCTTTGAACTTTGAGGAAGTCAGAAATGCATATGGATGGGTCTGTATCAAACTTTACATAAAATTATTTTAAAATTTGTATAATCTGTATCATTCAGTTGATTTCTGGACCGCTAGAGAGCAGGCTACGTTTCTTCACTGACAAAACGAACACCAAGAGTAATGGCTGCCGGAACATTATTAACAAGACCACGTTTTGCTGTTTTTTTGTTAATTAAAATAAAGTTTATGTTCACCTTGTTTTCAGATGAATTGAAAGAGATGGTGCTGTTTCTAGTGCTCTAGATTTATAGTTGAGGCATAATTTAGTTAAATTTTAAAAGGAAACGATCTCACCCAATGATTTTCAATGCTGACGTCTTGACTGAGAGGTGGTTAGCCAGATTTATTGGTTGTTCATCGATTTTCTGGTGTGAATCAGTTTATTTCAATGGACATCTCTGATGTAGTGTCTAGTGCTGACTCGTTTTCTTAATTTAGGAGTGGTTTATTCCGAATACTCTTTTAAATATATAAAATTTTATAGGACATTACACTTTTCATCTTCTCACATTGAATTCCATTTAACAATCAATCAATTTCTTGTTAGCTAGTTACTCCTAGTAACCAAGAAGTTGATGGTTTTTTTATTGGCTACCCTAGGTACCGTTTTAAGTAAATAGGCTAGTATATAATATTATTATTTCTTTTCTTGCTTTTAAAAAAAATACTCCTTTTCAAATCTTAGTTATTATTAATTTTAATTTATATAAGATTTTTCTTCATGGATTTATTTAAGCTTGACTGCAGGCATTTTATAATTTAATGATTTTTTAATTGAGTTTATTTATTACTTATAATTCATTTAAGGTATCCTTACTCTATACTACTTTATTTTCCCTTCCATCTTTTTAGTATAGTTTTAATTGGCCTTTATTATTATTGTGAGAAAGTAAGTGGTTAAAAAGGAGCATCTCACAGATTTATACTGGAGATGGAAAAACAAACAATTGTAGCAGTAGACTATATTGCTACTGACAAATTCTGTACTTTGTTTGTATTTTGTATAATTTGTATTGTGTAGGCCACAAAGGTCTTGTACCTAGGTATAATTTTATGTTTAATATAATAATTGTGTTTAAATATAAGATAACCCAGGGTTAGATATAAAATAATAATAATATAAAATAATAATGTATGAGCAAAATGGCAGAGGAAAATAGTTTAGTGTAAGGATACTTTAAGCAAATAATAAATAAATACAATTGAACGAAATCAAAATATTAAAGACCTATGTATAAGTTTAAGAGAAAATAGAAAGAAAAACCTTATATAAATTAAATTGGATTATAAACAAAAGTTAAAAAGGATTATTTTTCCATAAATAAGAAATAAATTTATAATAATTAAAAACAGCCTATATACTCAAAAGTATATAGATTCACCAATAAAAAATCATAAAAAAATTCTTGGTTACTAACAGTAACCAACTAACAAGATATTGTTGAATTGTTAAAACGATTGAGAAGTGAACGTTTGAAAAAAGTGTAATGCATATATAAAATTTGAAAATTTATGAATACTTCCGGAATAAACAGTGCGAAATTTAATAAAAATTGACGAGAGATGTATACCTTCTATTAGAACTTCTGCAAGTAGCACCATCCAAGCCTTTATTTGACGAAATTTTGAGAAACTTAATGACAGATTCCAGGCCTAGTATCTAGCACTTCGAGATTTTTGGTGAGACCGTATCCTAGTAAAAATTAACTAAATTACAAATCAACTATAACTTCAACACTAGAAACAGCACCATACAAGTAAATCGAGATTTTTGGTGAGACCGTATCCTAGTAAAACTTAACTAAATTACAAATCAACTATAACTTCAACACCAGAAACAGCACCATACAAGTAAACACTTCAGGAAAAGAGGTGAAACAAACTTTATTAATTTTTGTTAACCAAAAAACCTTCATAACAGATCTCTGTACGTTTTCAGCATCCATTAAATAATTCCGTGTTTGTAGCGAAGAACATAACCTGTACTCTGGCGGATAAACCCGGAACTACATACTAAAGAAAAAACAAATATAATCTATTTTTTTTATGTAAAGCTTAGTATTTTATTATTCATTTCTGACCGTCTCATAACACAAAGAACTTACCATTAACCCTGGGAAATTAATAAATTAATTCTTTATTGTTTTAATATTTTATCAAGGATAAAAATATTTTGTTATAATTTCTATGTTTACCAAATAAGATCGAACCAATGTTGTGTTGACAGGGAGAATCGATTATAACTTTTTGTATTGGGAGAAGATAAAAATCAGTGTATTTAATACATAAATACCCTGAATACTTTGTTATAAATAATAAACTGTGTATTATTTCTCGTAGAGGGTAGTTGTTACAGAGTTCCAGGAGACAAAGAAGAGGACGAACAGCCGGAAAAATATTACCAACAATTGGTGTTAATTTAACCTCAAATTGGGTTGCAGATGTCAAAATCAGCTGGTCTCATGAGCGGCGAAATTTAAATTAAGTAACTGTATACTCCGGGGATAATACCTTTGGCCCTCTCTCTCCTAACTACAATCAAACAACTTCACTGAATTCTCCCAAATCACACACACCCTCGATTTCAGTTTTTTTCTCTGTAAACATAAAATATAACGAATGCTGTGGCGATCGCAAGAGTGACGATAAGATCTAACGATACTATCTGATCATTAACCGCGAGACGTTACAAGATTGGCGAACCCAATAGTGGGTCTAATAAAATATTATTTCATTAAACAATTACTGTGACTCTCATGAAAGCGAGATTTTCGAAGAGCAAATAAAACTTAGATTTAATTAAGTAAAGTACTATTTAGGCTCTGAGATATTAACCGAGAACCGTTACAAGATGACGTACCAAAGTGATGCTTAATTAGGAAAGCTTAATAAATTAACGATAGTACATATAAAGGCTCTGAGAAACATTAACCGCGAGACGTTACAATATGTATTATTTCCTTTCACCTGGGTTACTAGGTATGGCCCGGTATAAAGTAAAAATAATTTCCTTGCAATACCCTCTATAGAACTGGGTAATTGTCTGTTTTTTATTAGCACCTTATCCCCTACTTTGTATGGGTTTATTCTTTTCTTCTTTCCAGTTTCCTTTTTATATTGAAGTTCAGCTTTATGCAGCAACCTGTTGTGCATTTCGATTTTATTGAATTCTACTCTCTCTCCTGGAGGAAAATTTATTAATGATGTGATTTCTCTGGGTGGTGGTCTTTCAAACATTACTTGATAAGGGCTGGTTCTGATAGTGTCATGGTATCCCCAGTTAAGGAAGGTTTCTGCTGGTTCAAGGTACTGGCTCCATTTACCATGTTCTTGGTGACAATAGGTCCGCAAAATTCTACCAACTTCCCTCAAGTCACGTTCTGCAGGATTACTACTCGGGTGATATACTGACATTTTATATGTTCTTATGTGCAATTTCAACAATTCCTCCTTCCACTTCTTTCCTCTAAACTGTGTCCCATGATCGGTTACTACGGTTTCAGGTTTTCCCACTTCTGGTAAGTATTTTTGAATAATTACTTCTAAAATTTTGTTTGTAGTAGCTCTACTGATTGGATAGAGTTTTGTATATTTGGTATAATGATGGAAAATAATTATTATATATTTAAATTTGTCTCCCTCCACTTCTGGGAAAAGGTCCACATATATCTAAGAAGGTCTTCTCAAGTTTACCGTTGGATGTTATTGTAATCATAGCTTCAGTTCTTTTGTCATTATTTATTTTTACTAATTGGCATATGTTGCAGTTTCTCAGTACTAATCTTACTCGCTTATTTATTGCTTTTATATAACAATGTTCTGATAAAGCTTTAATAACCTTGAGTGGTCCCATGTGACCATATCTTTCAATCTTTCATGGTAGTTCTTTATTATGGCTACTTCAGTTGCTTCGGGTACATACATTTTCCACACATGATCCTCAATGGTTGGACAGATGAAAAGGATTTCTTCATAAACACAGAAAAATGTTGTTATTATAGGATCCCTTTGTAGTATCCTGTCTCTAATTTTTATTAATTTGGTGTCCGTTTCTTGATCTATTTTTAGTTTACTAATTATATCTTGCAATTCTTTCTTCAATTTGATAATGTAATATATTTTTCCAATACTCTCCTGTTCTACTTTAAATGTTCCTTTTTCTAGGTTAACCCGTGACAGTCGGTCTGCTATTATATTCTTTTCCCCGGGATATATTCCCAATCTAAATTGTATTCTTGAAGTATCAACACCCATCTGGTGAGCCTACCGTGGTTAAGCTTACAGTTTTTTAAAAAAGAGATTGACCTATGGTCGGTCCTTATAGTTACTGGGTATCCCAATATAAATGTACGGAATTTTACACACGAAAACACAACACTCAGCAGTTCCTTTTCAGTCACTGTATAATTTCGCTCACAACTACTCAGTACCCTGCTTGCAAAACTGATGACCCAATGATTGCCTTCCTCATCTTCCTGATATAATTCACTTCCAAGACTAATATTGCTGGCATCACAATTGATGAAAAAACGTTTTAAACATTTTTGTTTGTTAACGGTCCAAGTCACGTATTTTAATTTCTTATTTTCTTACCTTTGTTAGGTCCGTCTTGTGACTTTTATCTTTAGAATAATATTAGCGTGACGCATTTCAGGTCATCTGACCCATCCTCAGACACTTGCTCGAAAAGAGGTCGTCATATAATATCAATAATTATTGACAATGAGATTACATGTGTTTTTATTTTAATTGGATTTTAATATATGACGACCTCTTTTCGAGCAAGTGTCTGAGGATGGGTCAGATGACCTGAAACGCGTCACGCTAATATTATTCTAAAGATAAAAGTCACAAGACGGACCTAACAAAGGTAAGAAAATAAGAAAAAAAAGTTTATCGAAATTTGGGTGGTGTAGCATTATGCTATCCAAGAATTTATTTTTTATTATTTTAAAATTATTGTCTTCATTTTCTTCCCACTTCCACTTGTTTTTCTTCGAAAGTAAATATTAGAAATTTGCTGTTACTTCTGAATAACCCTGTTGAAATTTCCTATAATAGTTGCATATCCCCAAAAAAGATTGTAATTGTTTTAAATTTTTTGGTTTCGGAAAATCTTGGATAGCCTTTACTTTCTCAGGAGATGGTTTTATTCCAGTAGCCGACAGAATGAATCCTAAAAATGGTAATTCATGTGTGATAAATTTTGATTTATCTAATTTCAATGTTATATTATGTTGTAACAGCTTATTTAACACTGTTTCCACTCTATTACAATGTTCCTTCCATGTACAAGAAGTAATTAGTATGTCATCGACATATACCGTTGTGAAGTCTAAAACTTCTTTACCCAGAATTTGATCCATACATTGAATGAACACGGTCACAGAATTTACCAATCCAATAGGTAAACGTTTGAAATGATAATTTCGTCCTTCAAACATAAAAGCGACATATTGTCTACTGTTAGGGTGCAACTCTATCTGCCAATGTCCACAGACTGCATCCCAAGTACTCATGTACTTACATCCATAAAATTTTTTCATTATTTCATCAATCTCACCTGGAGACGTGCGGTCGTTAATGAGCATTTTATTCAGCTCCCGAGCATCGAGACATAATCTTACTTGACCATCTTTCTTTGGTATAGCTACCAATGGGCTGGTATACGGAGAATTGCTTCTTTCAATTATATCTTCCATTATCATCCTTTGAATTTCTTTTCTTGCTGCTTCTTTCAAAGCTTGAGCGATGGGATATGACCTTTTATTAAAATTGACATTGTCTTTGAACTTTAACTCACACAGGAAGTTTTTAGCTTTTCCGGGTGAATCCGAGAATACTGTTCTATATTTATCATAAATTTTTATAAGTTGTTTTTGTTCTACACTGATTATTTCCTGGTCCTGCCTATCTTGAAACTCTATGATTTCTTCTATCTTCCCTTGCCACATCTCTGACTCTGTTACTTTAGTATTTTTACCTATGGTTAACCTATTATTTTCCCTAATATAGAATGAGCTCAGACACTGAGGGGTACTTTGGCTACCAATTATCTCAGCTGATAACTCACCTTCTTCTGCACTCAGTGTTACTTTACCACTGGCCAGATTTATAACTGCAGTGTGTCGCCGTAGCATATCACACCCTATTAATATCCTAAAAGGTAGCCCTTTGGCTACTAAAAATCCCATAGGTATTCCTATCCCACTGTTAGTAACATTCAAAGATACTTGTTTTCTAATTGTTTTATTCTGTTTCCCGGTGGCGCCAATAATTGTTAAATTGTTAATTGGTAATGTAGGTATTCTCTCAGTAGTTAATTCAGTAATCCGGTCAAGCTCTAATTGGTCAATAATTGAAACATTTGCTCCTGTATCAATCGTGGCTTCTGCTAATACTTCATTTAATTTTATTCGTATATAAACTATATCATTGTTTTGTGGTGACCCTTTAATTGCTCTTTCTTCCATTAATTCCGCCTGTATATTTTTTAAATAATGGTTTCTGATAATTGTTATTGGTTTCTTTAATTTATTATTAGGATTGTGGTAAATTCTGTGCCCGGTTGTCTCTAGCAGTGACGGGCCGTCACTTCTTCTCACTGCTGGTACCCGTTTCCCCGACTTCCGTCATTATTATTATTAGGTTGTTCAACATTCTCACTATGTTGAGGTTCGTTTGACTGCCTTCTTTCTTCCTCACTGGTTCTAAATCTAGGTTGTCCTTCGCTCCTACTTCTTTGCGGACCTTCTTCTCTTTGATATAAATTGTTTTGATAATTTCGGTTATTATAATTTTGCCATCTTCCTCGATAACGGTTATTATAGTAATTATTGTTGGCCCTTACATAGTTTACTCTTGGTCGAGTGTCTCTGGTTGTTCGTTTCTCCGCTCCTCTGTATTTCCTGATCTCCATCTACTCCTCCTGTAATATGATTCTTGCTCATAGTTCTCTAAGAGGGTTTCCATACCTCCAATTGTCTTTATTTGGCCACTTAATCGAGCACTGATAATCTTTTCCTCAAAATGATATGCTATCTTAGTTACCACACTCCTCAGGGATCTTCGGGTCTAAATACTTCGCCACACATACCTTTCCCAAAAAATAAGCAGTAGGTGCCTGTCCTTTACTGTTGTCATACCTCCTATAACATATATCGTCTCGAATGATATTTTGCACTGATTCGGACCAGTACTTTAGCTTGAACAACCTTTTAAAATTTTCATAATCACACACCTCGTTTCGAATTACAGTCCACCAATTGTCATTGATGTTTTTAAAACACTCATCTAGTGTGCCTTTGATCATGTTCCATCGGTTCTCTTTTGACCGGTTTAAAATTTCATCCACTCTTCCTAAAAATTCGAGTGGGTTTCTTCGATAATCTCGAAAGTTTACGCTTTCTCCACTATCTTGGATAGTATGTTGAGCGTTGCATGTAGATCTTAAACCCATTCTATCTGCCTCTCCTTGTAGGTTTGTTTGTAGATGTAAATTTTCTAATTTTTCTCCCTGATTATGAAACTAGTTCTTGACATTTTCTATCGTCTCATTAAAATCGGTGAATTTACTGGTTATGTTGCTTTTTATACTGTCCAACTGATCGTTATTTTCCTGGCGTATGGCCATTATGCGGACTTGATTACTTTGTTCCTCTCGATCCATTCGGGCATCTATTCCTGTTCTAATTTGTTCAATCGTTTCTTTGATTTTATCTAATCTTTGGCTGGTTTCTATTATCTTCTTTTCTGCTTCCTCCTTGTATTCATCTACTCTTTGGCTAAGTGTTTTGTTAACATTTTCAATTTTACTCTCGAGATTTTCCCTTAACTCCTTATGGAAATTCTCCATTTTACCCTCAATTTGTTTTAAATTTTCATTATTCTCTTCAAATTTTGCGTTCATATCTTCCCTTTGTCCGTCAATAGTTTCTCTCAATTCGTGGTATTGTTCATTCATGGTTTGTCTGATACCTCCATGAATGGTCTCAATTTTTTCGTTTAGTTGTTTTACTAAACTTTCCTGAATACTTCCCAGGCTTTCACGGCCGGTGTAAGATGAATTGTTCATGATATCCGGGCTGTTTGGCCATGGTCCATGGTTTAAGCCAATCATACACCATCTTTATTGTGATTGGCTGATGGTGTCATTTTTACCTGTACGGTACGTGGGACTTTGCTGAATTTATAAGTACAGGTAGCATGGCAGGACAGCTTTAGCCTATACCACAGTACTGTGGGCCTGTACGTAAACACCCGGCGTGCAGGATTTTTATACCACTGATGATGGCAGCCAGTGGAGCTACCGAAACGTTTGGTTTTGTTATAAACCATGGACCACGGCCAAACAGCCTGGATATCATGAACAATTCATTTTCCTGAATACTGTCTATTTTCTCATTAGTTTGCTTGTTTTGTTCCTTCAAAGTTTTGTTTTGTTTCTTTGAAGTTTCCTCCTGTTTACTAAAATTTTCATCTATTTTATTAAATTTTTCGCTCAAGATTTCTTTTTGTTTCCTTGAGTTTTCATCTATTTTGTCAAATTTTTCAGCCATAAATTTCATTATTTCTTGCCAATTTGGTTCTCCGCTGGCTTCCGCTTTGTCCCCCCCCTGTTGCTCTTTTTCCGTGTTTATAACTACTTCGGTTTCTTCTTTATCACCCGTCGGTTGTTCCATTTCACTGTCCGTGACTACTTCTATTTCTTGTTCCTGTCCACCTTCTTCCTTCTCCGTGTCTTCTGCCCTCTTCTTTGATCTGCCTCTGGCATTATGCATTTCTTGTCTTCTCATAGTTGCCGACAAAAATTAGGTTTTTCGTTATATTATCTTGTGTATATCTCAAAATTCCTTCCTAATTCAAGCCCTTTAAGTTGAGCGCCATCTTTTAACGTCTCCCTCTCTCACGTCTCTCGACCGTCCGCTTATCGCGTCTTTCTTCCGTTACAAAAATTTGTTATCTTTGGTGTTATATGCCTTCAAAATCTAGTGTGTGTGATTATGAAAGAATATTGAATGATTTTCTTAAATTTGTTTGTATTAAATCAATACCGTTGTTTGGCAATAGGTAGGAGAGACAGTAAAGAGAGTCAAAGAGAATTACTCTCTTTGTATACAATCGAGTATTTCAAATTTTTTCCGCTCGTGGCATCAGCTGTTTTCTCCTTTTACGAACCAATTTGACGTTAATTGACTTCAAATAGTACATAATAATTTCTTGATGACCGGACTGATTCCCTTTCTCTTCTCGATTTTCTTATTACCTGTAAGCAACTACCATCTACTAGAAATAATACACATTTTATTATTTAAACACAAGGCATTCCTTGAATTTATTTGTCTTGATTGTTCATTTCTTCTTTCACAGCACTAACACTTATCTAAAAATGAACTTTTTCTTGTGAAAACTTACTTTTTTCGTCGGACGCGTTTCGGCGTACGTATCCGCCTTCTTCAGCTTTTAGTCAGACTGCCATCATTTCGTAACGGTTGTTGTGTGGAAGGTGTAGTGGGGGTGGTGTGTGGAGGAAGGGGATTGGCGCGGGGATTCAACCTGTTTGTTTTTTGTAAAATTGTGTCAAAAAGTGTATGTGATTTATATTGTAATTGATCGTTAAGTATGTTGTTTGGTTGTGTTGTGTGGTGTTTGTAGCGGGGCATTTTTGGGCATACCTGGGGTAATAACAGAATTTGTATTTTTTCATAAATAATAATTAACTTGTTGAGTGATAGGAAGATTTTATGACCGAGAGGTAAATTTGTTATTTTGGAAGCGATCGCAACGTGGCTGCACTGCTGTTGACTGTATGAATTGTTTAATAATTGTGTGGACCGTTTTAATAACTGCAAATGTACCAAAGTCAGTTCAAGGACAATGACGAACACGAAAAACGTAAACACGTTATGTAACTAAATCTGTAAACCAATTATGCAACCAGACATCAGGCGATGTGTTGCGTCAGCAATTTATATAACGATGTGTGTCACCAGTTTTGTCAACAAGCCAAAAACAGTCCACTGGCGAACGGATACAAACTGTAAACCAATGAGAGTTGGGCGAACAACAGCCGCTTCACAAAATAGCGCCTGTAAATCTCCCCAGTCTCATCTCATCACCGCTCGCGAGTGGTATCTATAAAAAGTTTCGGCAGTAAGTGCGGGCCCGCAAAACCATAAAATGTGAATACTATATTTTAAAACATGAACTAAAATCAAAATTTCGTAGGAAAAGTGTAATTAACAGTTTCATTATAATCTAACAGTTCGATAATCATGAAGAAGTAAAGTGCGCACGTAAAACCATGTGACGGCTTCAGGAATAATAATCGGCTTCAAATTCAGCTAAGTAGCCATGTATCAATGAGATTTTAATAAGGGTTTTTCAAAATTACTGGCGGAATGGGGAAATCAATTTTGATTTCATAATCATAAAGTATAAAATATTTAAAATGAGATCTCTAAAGTAGCTTTGTGTGTGTGTTGTGTGTGTGTGTGTGAGAATATAGTTTTACTATAGTTTATAGTAATAAGAAGGCTGGTTTGCGTTCCCATTATAATTCTTAATAAATGTATTTCAAGAATCTGTTATTGTAATGCGAGTAAGTAAATTAAAAGAGATTAAAGGTAATTAACAACTATTATTCACGTTTTGTCAATTATTAATTCAAATTTTGTCTGTATGATTTTATTAACATGAAATATGAATAATAATAATAAAGTAATAATAACGTTTAATTATTGATGAACATAAATGATTGTTATTATTTCAGCAACCACATTCTGTTCTCCTAGTTCGCTGATTCGAACCTTGGTAAATTATTTTCTTACAGTTGGTAAGATGGCGCCCGAGAAATATACAATGTTTGTTAGTTAATTTTATGTGATACAAAAAGGTAAGTAGCTTCACATTTGGCTGCCGGCGAACAGGGACAATTTATATAATTATATTATATAAATATAAGCCTACGGGGAGAACAGAATGGTTGTTTGGAATGTGTATTTACGTATGTACGTAAATTAGACGTAAGAGGTTATGTTCAAGATGGGTGAGTAGAATATTTTTCAATAAGTATATGTTACATATAATAGGATTTTAATAAAGAAATATATATTACAAAATTTTTAAGAAAAATGGCAGATAATAATGATATTAGTTTATCTGATAGTCAGATAGCAAATCAAATAAGTAGCGACTCCGGAATTCAAACAACTGACAGTAGTCTTGAGGAGTCAAAAATAATACAGACAGTTGAGATTCATTCAACACCTATTTTAGGAAATCAAAATAAGAAATCTGATAATGATACTATGTTAGCAAGATTGTATGATATGATGTACAATAGTGTAGAAAAACAAGACAGCAATTTTAGAGAATTGAATGACAAATTTGATAGACAAAGTAGGGATATTAATGAGTTGAAACATGAGATACAAGAAATGAATAAACATTTAGAAAGCACTAACGAAACAATAAGAAACAGTTTAAATAAGTTAGAACAGAAGTTCGAGAAATTAGGTGACAATGTTTTAAGTAAGACAAAATGTAAAAATGACGAAATAGTAGACAATTTTGAGAGTATAGTGGGGGTGAAGAATAATGTAGAAGCAAATGATGAAAATATAATAACAAAGAGTACTGAGGAAGTTTTAGAATGCGATAATGAAATGTTAATGAGTGTTTATGAAATAGAGAGAGAGTGGAAGAATAATGTAGTAATTGAATGGGGACAGAGGGCAAATTTTCCCCTTATTGTTTATAATGATGATGATGATTTAATGTTGTTTTTTCAGGGCAAGAGACCCTTATTGTTAAATGAATTAATGTTGTATAATGTTGTACCCTCTGTCCGAAATAATTGTGAGATTGTGATGTGGTGCTATGAAGAAAGAGAGTTATGTATTGAGAGTGAATTAGAATTATATAAGTTAGAAAGAAAGTATGATGAATTGAGAAAATTACTAGAAGGGGTGACGATGAATCATGTGAAACTTTCACGTACCTGTTGAAAGAGAGACAGAAAATAATTTTGATAATATCTTACCTGACTATAATGATTTACCTGACGTAGTAGTTGAGGAATACAAAACCGAGAAAACGATTTACCTGACATTAACAAATAACACTGATATAGACGGGACAATCCTAACCTATGGTAACAAGATTTCTAGTGGTATAATGGATGAAATAGAATGGATGGATTATTATGATAGTAATGATAACAAATTGTATGTTGATAAAAATGATGAATGTTACAAATATGTTAGATATATATATGACGATGGTGGGTGAGCTAAAAGATCAGTGTTGGGACATTTTTAAATATTGTAAATTATTGGTAATGACCTTGCTGATTTGGACATCTGAAGTGAGATACACTTGAATAGTTTTGACGCATATTTTGTAAATAATATTGAATTCATGTGTGTATTGTGAAATGTTAGATAAGTAATGTGTATATGTTTTGGAAAATGTTGTGTTAATAATAATAATATTATTAATATTTTAGCACTCTAATTAAATAACAAAATAATTATGAAGACAATAGTTAATGATTTGCAGAATGTTGATAATAATTGAAATATGTTATTTTAATAATCAAATGAATATTCAATTTTAATAATCAATTGAATATTTAATTTGAGATGTTTAGATATTGTGATTGAATGTTATGTGTTTGAATTTTATAAGGAATTTAAATTGTGTGATGAGATTTTAATTTAATAATCATGAATAAATAAATAAATGTTGAATGGTTTATTTTGTGGAATTTTGTGGAACATAATGGTTAAAAATATATGTTAATAATAAATTTTAAGGAAATTTTGAAAATCTGATTGCAACACAGGATAAATAAATAATGATGATAAATAAAAAGAGTTAATGAAAAAATTTTAAATAATAATGTTTATAAATTTTATATAAACTATTTAAAAGAGAATTGTTTGTTTGATGTATGCTAATAATCCAGGTTTATTGCTATTTGTGTATTGTGTTATGTGATGTATTATAACAGTGTAGTGTGGAACTGCTATGGGGGGAGGTTGTAAATTTTGTGTTTAATATTTTAGGTTAATAATGGTTAAGCTTCCATATAAAGTGGGTTAAAACCCCATCTAAATTAATATTGTCATTTAAATATAAATTCTTAAATTTAATATTACGAAAGATATTTTACTTGTGATTCCCCAAATTTTCGGGCGGTCACAGCCTCACCGAACCCTGACCGTGGAATTGGTTTAGCTTTAACAGCTATGGTTGGGGCACATTACGATTACGCGCTGACCATAACTGGCCATAGCTGTTATCGTTGTAAAGGTGTATTTTGAAATTGATGGGGGGTAATAAAAGGGGAATCACCAAACTATGGAACAGCGGCTGCCACTCTGTTCGAGGAGGAACAGCAGAGCCAGGTGGTAGATCCGTTTAAGGGTGCATGATTATTAACGAGAACATGTTGATGTTCACTAATTTTAAAACTTAATAGCGGAAGCAGAGACACGGAGAGGTAAAACCCTGCTCCAAAATTATACAGTCTCTGTGGAAGCGAAAGGGCGAGACAGTCCTCCATAATCTGAAATAGTGTGTGTGGCTGGGAGGTTATCCAAGGGGATAACGTACTAAAATTTTGCTATATTTTAATTAATAATGATGATTTGCTACTCAATAATTTTGTTTGAATTTAAAAGAAAAAATAGATGCACTAAATACTTCCTATATTGTGTTATTATGTCTTATTATGTTAATTGCATTTAGTATGTTAGGAATAAGAATTATAAAAATATGATAATATGTTTTCAATATGTTTATAGATTTAAAAATAAAATGAAAAATAGTGGTGATAGGTAAAATTTTCAATGGGTTGTAAAAGATAGAAATGGGTGACAGTAATTGTTTGAATAAAATGTTTGAGTCAGTCCAAGTTAAAAAATATTGAGGTATGAAAATGAGAGATGAAAATAATACAATGTTGTTTTGAGTTAATGTAATGTTATAGAATTTTGAGAAGTATAAGTGGAGACACAGTAGAATTGGAGAATTTATGTAGAGTTTGAGTGATATGTTGTTGTTTATTTGTTGATGTTAATTTGTTGTAATTGTAGTGAGGTTATGAGATTGAGATTGTTTGGGGATGGCAATTTTGTAGTAGTGGTAGTGTAATGTGGGAGTCCGCAACATAAGGGTTGGGACGGGATTTGGTATAGTTTTAGTGGGAAGGGGCCGCCTTAGGTAAAAATCCAGGGGCCAGAGAACGGGAATTGAGCTTTTGGGGGGGGGGGAAACACGTATCCTATGTACAAAGGGTTAGAGAGTATTTTTTTTTATATAAGAGTAGAAGGTGGCGATTGGAGTTAAAATAGTAAGTAGTTAGAGGTAGAGAAGGGTTAGTAAAATTTTGATAGAGGGGTGTCATACTAGTTAGAGATTTTGTAAGGGAACGTTAGAGTAATAAAAGGGGTAAGATTATGAGTAAATGCCAAGTGGATAAAGTAAATTATAATGAATAACGTAGAATCACCCAAAGTAATGAAATAGAATAATGATGGCCATAATTGAAAGAAAAAATAAATAAAATAAAAAAAAAATTTTGTAATTTTGAGAAACGAATTAATAAGAGTAAATCAAGTTTAAAAGTAATTTTTTGATTTTATATGCCAATTTAATGATATAAAGTGTGTAACATTTTAATTGTAAGTTGTTTATTTTAAAATGAATTATTAATGTACTGTGTTTTCTTATGTTAGGTTATGTTAGGTATTCTGATATATACATGTTAGTAATAAGTAAAGGAAAACAAAACCAGTGCTTCTTAGCGCAAACCAGCACCGCTAGGGGGGAACAGATCATTTGGTGATATGGTGTTGTATAAGGTCACTATTTAATATTTTGATTTGTTGTTTCAGTGTTTGGTGATGCTGTGGCGGCGGACCTGAGCTGGCCTGCGCGTCAGAGCAGGGGCGTTGAGTATCTGTCTGACTCTACGGTGTTGGGATCTCGAGAGAGAAGTCCAGTATTGTCATGCAGATGCGGTCACAGTCACCGGACCAAGGGTGAGCTGATTATTCTTTTTTGTAAACCATACAGGGGGTTGTGGCGACATATCCTGGCTGATCCCTTTAGCAAGTATGAATGTGTCAATGAGATTTTTTATGCTTCGGCATAAAATATCTCATTGAGGGGGTATTGTAGCGGGGCATTTTTGGGCATACCTGGGGTAATAACAGAATTTGTATTTTTTCATAAATAATAATTAACTTGTTGAGTGATAGGAAGATTTTATGACCGAGAGGTAAATTTGTTATTTTGGAAGCGATCGCAACGTGGCTGCACTGCTGTTGACTGTATGAATTGTTTAATAATTGTGTGGACCGTTTTAATAACTGCAAATGTACCAAAGTCAGTTCAAGGACAATGACGAACACGAAAAACGTAAACACGTTATGTAACTAAATCTGTAAACCAATTATGCAACCAGACATCAGGCGATGTGTTGCGTCAGCAATTTATATAACGATGTGTGTCACCAGTTTTGTCAACAAGCCAAAAACAGTCCACTGGCGAACGGATACAAACTGTAAACCAATGAGAGCTGGGCGAACAACAGCCGCTTCACAAAATAGCGCCTGTAAATCTCCCCAGTCTCATCTCATCACCGCTCGCGAGTGGTATCTATAAAAAGTTTCGGCAGTAAGTGCGGGCCCGCAAAACCATAAAATGTGAATACTATATTTTAAAACATGAACTAAAATCAAAATTTCGTAGGAAAAGTGTAATTAACAGTTTCATTATAATCTAACAGTTCGATAATCATGAAGTGAAGTAAAGTGCGCACGTAAAACCATGTGACGGCTTCAGGAATAATAATCGGCTTCAAATTCAGCTAAGTAGCCATGTATCAATGAGATTTTAATAAGGGTTTTTCAAAATTACTGGCGGAATGGGGAAATCAATTTTGATTTCATAATCATAAAGTATAAAATATTTAAAATGAGATCTCTAAAGTAGCTTTGTGTGTGTGTTGTGTGTGTGTGTGTGAGAATATAGTTTTACTATAGTTTATAGTAATAAGAAGGCTGGTTTGCGTTCCCATTATAATTCTTAATAAATGTATTTCAAGAATCTGTTATTGTAATGCGAGTAAGTAAATTAAAAGAGATTAAAGGTAATTAACAACTATTATTCACGTTTTGTCAATTATTAATTCAAATTTTGTCTGTATGATTTTATTAACATGAAATATGAATAATAATAATAAAGTAATAATAACGTTTAATTATTGATGAACATAAATGATTGTTATTATTTCAGCAACCACATTCTGTTCTCCTAGTTCGCTGATTCGAACCTTGGTAAATTATTTTCTTACAGTTGGTAAGATGGCGCCCGAGAAATATACAATGTTTGTTAGTTAATTTTATGTGATACAAAAAGGTAAGTAGCTTCACATGTTTATATATTTCGTATTGTTCAGTTGTGTTGAGATTTCGACCTTTAGGTAACTAATGTAAAATTTCAAGATTAGTGTCTATGTTGGTGTAACTGTGGTTTTCTGTGTGTATGTGTGTGGCAAATGCGGAGTGTATATTGTTGTTGGTTAAAGCTTTTAAGTGTTCAGAATAACGGGATGTAAAAGATCTTCCTGTCTGGCCTATACTGTATAACAATATAAAAAACAACACTGCGAATTTGAACCATCCACTATTTGAACAATCCGGCGCGGAGGACCATTTGTCGGGATTAAATATAGGCTCTGATAAACACTTGTTCTTTAGAAAGCTAGAATTGGTTGTTAACCCCAACTGAACTTGGTCGATTGCTGGAATTGTTGTGAGAGTTGTAAATTCCCTCCCAGCAATTGCCATTTACACTGATGAAATACAAATTACTTACAGTACCTGTGAGTTGATGGGAAGCACTCATGTAGGTTGTAAGACCGCATGTAGCGGAAGCTGCTTGTTGTGGTAGTTGAGGTAGTGGAAACTGCGGTGTTGATGAACAATTCGCACATACGCGATTTTTCGAACTTATGCGTGAGTTTTATACCGTTTACCGTATTTGCAGAAAACGTTATACGAAAAAGTGGCAGGCCTGCAAAGGCGACGCGAACACGTGTGTTACTATGATGCGAACAACAGAACAGAGTTCAGCGCACGCGCGAGAGATCGATTTGTGGTTGGTCTTGCATAAAACGACACGCACTCGCGCACTATTTGAACTTACCAAATCGTACGTGAAATTAAAGTTACGAGGAAAGACAAACACAGGATACTTACACAATGAAAATTAATTACAACTGAAAGTTAGCTAAACACTACATCTAACACACCGCCCGCCAAAAACCTATGGTTTTTCAAATAGTGACGGGGGTGACCACGTGCATTTACAAAACTGGAAAGGGTGCAACCTTATTGATGGGTCGCACTACGGTACCATTTGTGGTACGTATGGTCAAAACTCGGGTAACGGAATCAGGAGCGGGATGAAGGGAGAGGATTCGTCCGACAGGCCAGTGCAGTGGTGCTGACTCTCCGTCTTGTAATAGTACAAGTTGCCCTTCATGGAGTGACGCCGAGTTCTTGTTCCACTTGGAGCGTTGAAGTTGACTGTGAAGATAGCTCTTACTCCACCGTTTCCAAAACGATTGAACTATTTGACGTAGATGAGTCCATCGCTGACGTGGATGGGCGACATTATCTTGAGGCTCTTCTGGAGCTGATAACAAGGATCTCCCAACGAGGAAATGTCCAGGGGTAAGAAAATCAAGTTCCTCAGATGGATCTGGTGGCATGTCGCATAGAGGACGACTGTTCAATATCGCTTCAATGCGAGTGAATATGGTACAATATTCTTCAAATGTAAATATTACATCACCAAGAGTGCGGTACAAATGACCTTTCGCGGATTTGATGGTGGCTTCCCAAATTCCACCGAAATTCGGCGCATATGGCGGATTGAAGTGCCACTGAATTTTGCGTTTCGCTAATTGAGCAGCTATTTCATCTGTATGAGTTTCCAACATAGAACATAGATCACGAAGGTGGCAGGAGGCGCTGACGAAGTTACGACCATTGTCAGAATAAAGATCTGAAGGAAGTCCACGACGAGCGATGAAACGATCCAGCATGGCGAGGAAAGCCTCAGTAGACAAATCTGAGACAACTTCTAGGTGTACTGCACGGGTAACCACACACACAAATACGCAAAGATAACTTTCATAGGTGCGTGGTTTTCGAAGGTGAGAGTCTTTAGTTGAGAACGGACCAGCATAATCAATGCCGGTGGACAAGAATGCAGGTTGTGGTGTTACTCGAGACATAGGCAACGAAGCCATGATAGGTTGCGAGGGCCTTGCAGACATTTTAAAGCACTTGACACATTTACGCAGCCGAGCTCTCAAGGTGGAACGAAGGCAAGGAATCCAAAAGGTTTGGTTGATCAATCCTTGAGTAGTACGTGGTCCAGAATGCAAACCTAAAGTATAAAAGTGATCAATGGCGAGATCAGTTAGATGTGATTTCTTTGGCAGAAGCATAGGAAACTTGGATCTGTCCAGCAACACGGAGTGACATAGTCTACCACCAGCACGAAGGATACCATCGTTGGAGATAGACGGAGACAGCGAACGTAACGAGTCAGGAATCTTTCCCTTCTTCATACAGGCAATCTCTTGATCAAAGTAGTCTTGTTGCGTTAGACGTACTACGGTGAGTTCAGCGACTTTGAGTTCTTTAACAGACAAAACAGTAGATTTTGACGCCATATGCTTACAAGAGTGATTTACAAACCGATGAATGTAAGCAAATACACGTATGAGTTTTTGAAAACTCGACATTCTTTGGTAGAAGTCAGTGAATCTTTCTGGAGAAGTGACCACAAGAGTTGTGGCCGGAACAGGTTTCAATTCAGGAATCTCCAAGTAGACCTTTCTACTGTAGACAAGCAGAGGCCAAGACTTAGATGACTCGTGAAATTGCGGTGGTCCCTTCCACCACAGTCCTGAGTTTTGAAGCGTGGCAGCAGTGCATCCACGGGAACCCACATCAGCTGGATTACTGTGCATAGGAATGTGAGCCCAACATTTAAGTGCGGTGATTTCCAGGATGGTCACCACTCGATTAGCTACATATGTTTTGAGTTTGTAAGATGGCGTATTAAGCCAATCCAATACAGTACTAGCATCAGTGTACAGTCGAATTTCCTGTATAGGAAGAGTGGATAGGACCTGTTGAGTTGATGCTATCAATCGTGACAATAGCACTGCGGCATTGAGCTCTAGTCGAGGGATGGAGACAGTTTTTAGCGGGGCGACACGACTTTTGGCTACAAGCAGTTGCATGTTGACTCGGTTGTCATTACTTTCTGAATGCAGATAAACAGCGGAGGCAAAGCCATGCTGTGACGCATCATAAAAACCGATGAGACGATAATGAGCGTTGTCAATAGTGGCGCGACGTGGAAATGATATTTCACTTACAGCTGATAATCCAACAACGAATTTTTTCCAATCCTCTTCGGATTCAGAGCATAATGGGTCATCCCAATCCAATGAAGCAGTCCAAAGACGTTGCATGAAACATTTGGCCCAAAAAACGACAGGCGAAAGCCAACCAAGAGGATCAAAAAATTGGGAGATGTAGGACAAGATACTGAGTTTGGTGATTTTCCCTTTGAACGGAATATAGTTATACGAAAAGGTATCAGAAGATGGACACCAACGAATACCAAGAATTTTTACTGTTTGGTTTTCATCAGAAAAAATGAAAGGATTTTCCAGGTGTTCTGGAGGAAATTGGGCTATCAGTGCTGGGTTGTTTGACGTCCACATTCTTAGCTCAAATCCCGAAAGTGACAACATTGAATTCAGCTCCTTTATAAGATGAACAGCTTCCTCATAGGTGTCAGTACCGGTGACTAGGTCGTCTACAAAGGTATGATGTTCGAGTGCATACGCGGCGCGTGGGAAAGATGAGCCTTCATCTGAAATCAGTAGTTTTAAAGAACGTTGAGCTAAATACGCTGACGGTTTTAGTCCATATGTTACAGTGGCTGACTCATATTCTTGGAGAGGTTGAGATGAATCGCTACGCCAAAAGATATGTTGGAGATGTCGATCTTCCGGACGAAGTACAATTTGACGATACATCTGACGACAGTCTGCGGTGATGACAAATTTGTGAGTACTGAATGATATCAATATGTGTTAAAGGTCACTTTGAAGCTTGGGACCTGCAAGAAGACGTTCGTTGAGTGACACACCAGTGTGATCTGGAGAACTGGCATTACACACGACCCGGATTTTTGCGTGGGGATCGTGCCTTTTGAATATACAATGGTTTGGAATTATATACGAAGACGAAGTGTGCGCAACAGGCATGTGGCCCAGGTCCAAGTATTCCTGCATGAAATTGTTATACTTGTCCTGCACTTCGGGGTTTTTTGAAAGGCGATGTTCCAAGTTAAGAAAGGAACCAACAGCGGCTGGACGATTTGATCCAATTTCAGTAGCTTCAGGAGCAACTGGCAGTGAAACCATGTACCGCCCGCCCTGTACTCTCGTCGTGGTTTGAACAAACAAGTCTTCACAATATTGGTCTTGAGGAGATATAGATTTGGGTGTTTCGACTTCCTCTATTTCCCAAAACCGTTTAAGTTGGAGATCAACCCTATCGTTCAGAGTTGAGAACAAGGTGGTGGACGTCGCTTGACGTGATGAGAATGATTGGCGATTGACTACAGTGCCGACTAGGACATATCCGAACAAGGTAGATATAGCAGAAGGATTGCCTTTGATTACGGAGCGTGGGCCGTCTGACAGGCAATATGGATACACGTCGCTTCCAATGAGTAGGTCGACCTTGGCAGGGCGATAAAAATCAGGGTCAGCAAGTTGCAGGCCTGAGAATTGGGCAGCTACATCCTTGTGGAGATTAATGGAAGGCAATTCACTAGTGATGCGATCCATCATGACTACAGACTGTACATGAATTGGACGTTGACGAGCGTCTCGAGACTGAAGACTGAGATCTACGGTGAAAGTAGCCTTGTCCACTTGAGAATTTATACTAGTGAGTGTGAAGTCAACAGGGCATTGTTTAAGAGCAAGACGTGCAGCGCAGTCTGCGGTGATTATACTGCGTTGACTGCCAGAATCGAGAACAGCTCGAATTTCCTGGCACTGACCATATGCATCCTTTACTAATACTTTTGCTGTGCCGAGTAACACAATCATCGAAACAGTATCGACGGTTGAGGCGTGACAAGAGAAAGTTGCATTCTGACTGTTTGCACAGCTTGATGGTGATAAAACAGGTCCGAGTGCGCCCGTTTGCACACTACTCGGCGTTGAATTGACAGACGAGCTTTGAACATTTGTCTGACAAAGCATAGTGTTGTGGCTTTTGCTGTTACATGTTCGACAACTTTTGTTTGAAGTACAATTTGCACGAGGATGAGTGGAAAAACAAGCAAAGCATCGTTTGTGCTGACGAAGTACATTGTAACGAGAGTCAACAGGCAGTTGTTGAAACTTTTCACAATTGAATATTTTGTGATTGTCATTGCAATGAAAACAGGTAGTGTTGGGTCGAGCTTCCTGAGAGGTTTGAACTAACAGAGTCTTTGCAGATTTATTTACAAATTTTGCCTGGTTAGGTGTGCCTTTGAAACCACTTGTGCCGGGAAACGATCGCCTATTGACAGGTGGTGTACTGGGAGGCGAACTAGGAGGCGATTCAGCCTGAATGATTTTGTATGACCTTTCTAAGCTGGTGATAAATTTTATCAAATCCTGAAAGGTAGGAATTTTATTATCATCCTCCGTTTGTTTTTGTTCGTACAGCATACGGACGTCAGAAGGCAATTTGTGTAAAGCAAGCTGCAACAGGAGAAAATCTTGCATGTTTATGTCAAGGCTGAGCAAGGCATTGACGGATGACTGAAAGGTTGACAGGTAATGTTTTAAGTTGTCATGGCTATTTTCTTTTATTTGATAATTTTTCATCAAAGCATAATAATGATTTGCAGCAGACCTCTTATTACTGTATCTATTACATAAAATGTCATACGTTGTTTGGTAATTTACATCAGTAATTGGTAATGTTTCAACTAAGGACAATGCATGACCTGACAAGTGCGTACGCAAACATTGAAGTTTTTGACATGGTGTGAAGACAGATGAATTGTGAACAGATGAATCAAACAAATTTTTAAAATTAATCCATTGATTAGGTTCACCAGAGAAAACAGGCAATGAAATTTTGGGCACCTTAAAGGAAGCAAGTGCCTGTATGACAGGCTTTTGTTCAGTTGAATTGTCCAGTGTGAGGAGACTGAACAGTTCATCACATTCTTTTGAAATGTCAAGTACATCAGTTGAATCCTTTTCTTGTAAGGAAATATTATTTATTTCAATTTTTTCGATTGCATCTGAAAAGTCGTTGTATAATTTAAGTGCGATTTCGTACGTTTTCCCATCTAAATTATGCCCCTTTGAAGTTGCAAAGGTCTGTAGCGTATTTAGGGTACGTTTGCATTTTGCAAAATAAACTGCATTTGCGCGTAGTAATGCGTCCTTTTTAGCGGTCATGTTGAATGATTGTTGAACAATTTATTGCGGAGAAGACGAATATTAGACGAGATGACATTTTTCAGTATAATGTGCACGATGCATTTGAAGTATGCGATGTATAATGTGCGTGTACAGTAGCACAGACGGCTGAATGTATTTTTGCGTGTGGACTGGCTGCCGGGTACGTGAGTTATGCGTAAACACAGGGGGTGGGGGGTTCGGAGTCATAGGTGACGTACTGGGAATGTCGCAATAGTTTTTAGCCAACAAAACAAGGAAAAAAACAGTTATGAAATGTACCTTATGAAATAACAGTTACTTGACACTAATAACAATTACCGTACACCGTTTACATGGAGACATATGAGAGTAGTTGCACAACATTACCACCGTTACTGGTAACCGACGAAATGAGTGGTAGTAACAGTTCGCCCGACCACGTTTCACAAGTTTTTATGATTTCACAAAAACGACACTGCGAATTTGAACCATCCACTATTTGAACAATCCGGTGCGGAGGACCATTTGTCGGGATTAATTATAGGCTCTGATAAACACTGGTTCTTTAGAAAGCTAGAATTGGTTGTTAACCCCAACTGAACTTGGTCGATTGCTGGAATTGTTGTGGGAGTTGTAAATTCCCTCCCAGCAATTGCCATTTACACTGATGAAATACAAATTATTTATAGTACGTGATTTGATGGGAAGCACTCATGTAGGTTGTAAGACCGCATGTAGCGGAAGCTGCTTGTTGTGGTAGTTGAGGTAGTGGAAACTGCGGTGTTGATGAACAGTTAGCACATACGCGATTTTTCGAACTTTTGCGTGAGTTTTATACCGTTTACCATATTTGCGGAAAACGTTACATACGAAAAAGTGGCAGGCCTGCGAAGGCGACGCGAACACGTGTGTTACTATGAAGCGAACAACAGAAGAGTTCAGCGCACGCGCGAGAGATCGATTTGTGGTTGGTCTTGCATAAAACGACACGCACTCGCGCACTATTTGAACTTACCAAATCGTACGTGAAATTAAAGTTACGAGGAAAGACAAACACAGGATACTTACACAATGAAAATTAATTACAACTGAAAATTAGCTAAACACTACATCTAACAACAGTGTTTTAGAGTACAAAGGTTCTCATAGTTTGATACATAATCCCCATTTCTGACTTTTAAAAACGGGTGATTACTGGTTTTTTTCTCTTGTGATTATATTTATCATATTTATTTATTTATCATATTTGGGCAGGGGTTATGTAACGTTACAATACATATCGGAATCGAATATACAGTAAACATTTTCACAGGTTTCTTCGCCTAGTCGAGGGGAAAGGGGTCCAGGTCATGGGCACGCTACATCTACGCCCATCCGCAGAGCCTGCGTAAGATACCCCCAACGCCGTCACACCATCCGGCCTCGTCTTTCACACACCACGGAAATGCAGGAACGTCTTTAGTGCCCGCCGAAAGATTAGGTGGGAAAATTCCATTATGTAATAAACATCACACTCGAAGTGCTCAGCAGGTTGTCGGTCAACACACACTCTAAAATCTATACCTCGATATTAAACTCATGTTTAACATTACTGAACATGTTTAGTGAAAACATGCTGAAGTGTGGACATTACTGACTGGGTTATAAGTAACTTATAAGTATATCTGCTTTGATTTGTATAGAGCCATGGGTTACCTTTCAATTAGTTAAATATTTAATTCTATTCCTGTGAAAAGACAAAACAGTTTAAAACTCTTTTTGACAATATTCAGAACTTAAGAAAATGTAATACTTGCAGAGTGCTTCCATCTGCCTGCCATATGACCGGTGATCCTGCACGTTTCTATTTGTTCTCTGATTTTTCTAAATTTTCTTTATTTGGTTATTTTGCTGGTTCAGTTTAATTATTCAAACTTTATTTTATTCCGTAAATTCCTATACTTATTTAACTTAACACCTTATTTTAATTCGGTTAACTTAATATGAGATACTTAATTTTAATCTCAACAACTAATTAATTTATTTGGATTCATTAACTGTTTAATTTAATTTAGTCACTTTAATTTAATTAACAAACTTAAACCTCGGTTACTGTGATCACGGTTTTCAGTTGATGTGATTAATCCTAGTGATGGGGAACAGGAAGATGCAAGTACTTCGGCACACTTGAGTAATGTTTCTTTGAATTTACTTATTAATCATTATTTTTCAATTATCGATTATTATTGTATTATTTAATTATCATGGATTGTTTGCTCCAGACACTTATACTTATTATGTGTTCATAAATGGTTCCTGCATTACTCATGCAATACAAACCATTGTAAAATATAGGAAGTAAAAGTCATAATTATGATACTAATAAATTCAGTGGGTTGGCTTGCCATTATGAAATTTGTAGAAAATACTTTGACATATTTCATGTAATTAATCCACCAAGTGACTGTAATTACTGTGAAGTATTTTGTGAATTCAATCATTATATGAAAATTAAGGAAAGAGCTGAATGGAACTCTATTATCAAGGAACTTAAAGAAAAAAAAGAAAGATTGTAAAACTATTGTTTAAAAAAAAAAAACTTGTTATAAATCTTGTTACTGTTACTGTTGATCAGCTGTTTTCTTGCAAGACCTGTCACTATGGCTCAGCACATTTTATTTCCAATCTAGGCCACCTGCCTAGTCCTAAATATTAAGTTACGCCTCCCGGAAAAAAAATTTTTTTTTGGCGATTAGAAAAGGTGGGTGAAAAAACATTCTGGGCAAAAGGGGGCGTTTCAAATAGTAGTAAAATATGTGATCTTTTATTTTGGTCTTGATTAACCAAGGTTTCTAGTGCCTGAGCCAACAACAGTCCCATTTACCTCAAATAAGTAAGGCCCTACTATTTACGTGAGACACTGACATCTTAAACTTCAATACCGAACAAGGAATATTTATCCTGATTTATCTATTTCTAATATTCCCACATCGACAATGTTAACAGCCTTCTACGTCATTTGCTCCATCTACAGAGACATATATTTTTCAAAATAAAATATATTATATGGGAAGGTATGTGGTAAAAAGGGACACAAAAATGAGACATTCTCTTGTACATTAACAGTTCAAAATGGTCACATTCTGTGCACCAGAGGCATAAGACACCGTGTCACATACATAGTACTTTACAGGACAGCTAAAAAACATTTTGTTTGCTTCAAGAAGCAATGTGTGATAGTGTTATTTTAAACATGCGTATTGGCTGCATAAAAATAACTAGCAGATAGTGCCACATACTACTAGAAAGAGGGCAGTCTGTACATTAACACTATATAAAAAGCTCTATTTTATAAAAAATGGAGATGGTGTCTTATGCTTCAGGGGCACAGATATTTTAATAACTAAAAAGGACATCTCCTGCACACCTACGACCTGCTGGATTAAGAGAGACCCAACTGGTTCAACCTGTGCAAGCCGGCCTGGCATATGTTAATTGTGCCGGGTTTTTGAGAAGCCGGCGTTTGTACGAAAGAAAAATTTTTTTATATACATAATTTATTAATATAGCGGCGAAGTTGTCATTTGGTGTCGATCTGTAATACCGTTGTGCCTCTCCACATGCGAGTGCTACCTGTTGGGGTAACTGCGTAATTCTGTTCCTCGGCGCTCTGCATACAGGCTGGAGTTAGTTGAGTTTTTCCAGCCGCCCGGGGTATAGCTTATTCTTCCGACAGAGCTGAAGTTTCATTAATTGTGGTATATTCTATTCTTCATGGCTAGATAAACTCGCACAGATCTGCGGTAAGTAAATTCAGAATGTATATTATGGATTGCTTGAAATAAAATGTGGATTTGAGCATTATTTGAGTGGATGTAAATGGATAGGTTTTAAATATGACTGCCTCGTGGGGCGAATTTAAAGTATATTTATTGTCATGTAATTTTAATTTATTTAAACTCTGATACAGCCTTGTGAATTGTAATTAATATAGAGTAATTGCCCATTGGAGTAAAAATTATGTAATTTCGGGGAACTTTGAAATATTAAATGGGTGAGCACGTGGCCTTATGTAACTTCGAACAGGTTATAGTGTGTTGAACTTGCTTACTCACGTAGGCATAATTAATAGATTGAAACTTTATAAATTGATTTTAGGTCGTGTGTGAGAATTTTTGGTGAGATACAAAAGAGAAGATGTTATATTTAATTAGAATGAACATAGTTTAATTGGTCAGGGGTGCCTGTTCGATTTTGTCTACACTGGCTCAGGTGGTGATGCGTGTGTGGGTTATGCCCGGAAATGAGGTTTTGGTTAGCAATTTAATTATTATTTATGCTTAGGGCTCCTGAGGTAGTCGAGGATCTGATCCAAGCATGGAAATTCGACTCTCCATCTGGTCCTGAACACACACAAAAGCTATCGACCTCACCTCCCGGAAGGAAAAGCAAGATGAGCATGCCTCGGTAAAACCCCATCAGCTAGACGTCTGACTCACAGCGCACAGACCTGGAAATCAGCTGGATTAAAATGAGGTGATATTCAACCAATTTTATTTACACTTGGCCTACACAGAGAACACCCTATTTTGTGCATTTAACAATCCATAAAACTCAAGTTAGACTTTTGTGACGCACTATGACATTTTACATCTTCATAACGTTTTGATTGGGCTCCTGTCCAACGGGACATAATTTGTACACTGATTTTTGGGAACCTTATGTAGATAATGTACTTAGATTCGGCACTAATTGTACGCCCGGTTGCTGGCATGTGTCCGGTGCTCATTAAATTTCATGCTCCACATTTTCTTACCTTGATACTGTAAGGGGTTGTAGAAGTATTGGGGGACCGGAATTTTAGCTATGTAGGTGAGTGCCGTTTGTGACAGGATGAGCTGGACCGGCTGGTCTGGTTCAATTATAATCGCGGGTCTGGTATCTATTGTAATTACAGTTTTGACACCTAATCATGTTCTTATATCATAGAAGGGTTGGAAGTTTTTTTAATCTGCTTTAGGCCGGTCCCCTCATTATAACCTTGGGTAGGCACCTTTTGGGTGCAGATCTATGCAGGCTCACGCACATGTTACCTTATGTTGGGTCACGCTCTGGAACATGTCGGCGGTCGGGTCAAACCAGATTTTCTTAAAATTATAAATTGTAATTTCACAAAATTATACAGGCTGTTCACTGGCACTTAAAAGTTGTAACTTGCATTTTCTGACTATTATAGTCAAATCAGATTTTTATTAAAATTATAAATTGTAATTTGACAAAACTATACAGCCTGCTTACAGGCAATTTAGATTTGGTAATTTGTATTTCATGGTTATTATGGCGAATCCAGATTCTTTTCGTTCACTTTATATATATTGTAGTTTTGATAAAATTAAACAGGATGGCTATAGGCATTATACAGGGTATCTCTTAATAAATAAAACTAATTCTCAATTAATAAAACTAGCGGGGTTGTTTACAGCCATTTGACATTTCTAAATGGTGTGGCGATAAAAAAAAAAATACACAGGCGGCCGCAAGGCTTTTATGTTTATAATGTGGTTGTGATTTATATTTGTTATCTTTGTGAATTAAGTGTGATCTTTATGTTATGTTACGTGTTAGGTGAATGAATAATATATATATATATATATATATATATATATATATATATATATTTATAATGTCGAAAGAGTTATTATGTCGGCAATACTATTTTGGGAATCTGTGATATTAAAAGAATTTTATTCTGAATTGTGATCTATTATATGTTGAATTATGATGGTAAATTTTGAATTGCAATTAATATATATTGTAATCGTTCTTTGTTGCCCCCGTGTTATTTAGCCACACGTTGGATGCGTCAATCTGTAATCAAACATCGTCCGTTTAATTTAAATGTGTAAGAGTATAATTGGGGTAATGTGTATACTCTCAAGTCTTACCAATCCGTCGTCGCTCTGGAACGTAACTCACGCAGATTGTGTCCGTCGCTAACGTACAATAACCAGTATCGGAGTCCTTACCTGTTGTTCACTAGGGGTGTATAAATCCCGGGTGGTGCCAAATTGTTTAATTAACCCTACTGTCAATAACCGGGTACCCTTTCAAATTTTATTGTCGGAATATTATCAATATTTTTGAAAAAAATAAAAAAATCCCAAAAGTTCCTCGTTCTACATTTATTTAGTAGACTGACATTTTTATATTAACATTTTTTCGAATAGACATATATTAAAATCGAATTTAAAGTTGACTATGCGCTTGTTCAATAACCGGGTACCTGGGTACCCCATGCATATCGATATAGTATTCGCGCTAAAATTGAAATATAATAATACAATCAATAATATAATTTATTGGGAAGGGTTTTGTGAAATAAGAAAATTTATATAGTTATTAAAAAAATTGTTATTTATTTATTATTATTTTGTTTCATTATAACACTCGATACATTTTGTAAAAGTTTTTGCACGCTCATCACATACAGACTTCGTACATTCGACACATGATTTTCTAGTTTTTCTCCTTTTTTTGAATTGTCCTTTACAGCATATATGGCATGAACCGACAACTATTTTTCGTCCAGTATGGTCCAAAGCCTGCTGAGATGTAGATGGTACAGGAACATTTCTCGATAATTCTGCAATAGGCTTCCCAATGAAACTCTCGATTGCAAGGCGTGTTGCAAAATGTCTTGTGTAACGGGGCAAAAGGGAGAGGGGTTTTATTTTATTAAAAAATTATAATATTATATTTTCCCCCTGCACGGTCCGTCCCTATGTGAAATAAAATTGTCGTCAAAGGAACAATGAAGTGAGATTGTGAACGGTGAGGTGGCAATGGAATGCGATGCCTAGTCTAAACACACGGCGGTAATTAAGCATTGAGGCACGTACAAAGACGCGCAACATGAACATGCGCGCGTGGACAACGCAGATCAGACTCCAAAGGGACGCCACGAAAAATGGCGAGAGACAAAAATTGTGTTCCATGCAGTTCGTTGCTGACGGATACTCTTAGAGGTCACGCCTTCCACTGCCTCACTATTTTCGCCAGTCAGCATCGTCAACGCCAGTGCCCAATGCCAAACCATGCTACCTAAACGGTGACGAAAAGCTGTGTAATCGAAGTGGCCGTGTATGTGCCCGGAAACAGTCAGACAAGGTGGGGATTTAATTACCCGTCGTTTCGTCAGTCGGCGAAAAAGAACTAAGTGCAGCGGACACCGGTGGTGGTGTGCGTCGCCGACCGGGCGGGGTTTTGTTTATTAGTACAAATGGAAAAATAGTTAAAGACAGTCGGCTAACGACATATGCGCCGCGCAGTTGCGTGTACGCGCGGTTCGCAAAAAATACTTTGAAATGTAATAAAATGTAGACAGACCGGCCAAAAAATTATAAAATAAAGTGGTGCAGAAAGTGTAACGTTCGTTAATCGGCAGTAATATCAAAATCTAACAGGAGAACTGAATTCGGAGAAAACTGACGAAATTGTGAAGCAGGTGGTCAGCCTGAATCATCAAAATCAAGTAAACATATCATATATAACCTTTTACAATTGTGGAAAATTAAAAAGAAAAAATACAGAGCGCTCTAAATTAAATGGGGTAATAAAAAGAATGAATAGCAATCTGGGTCGCTTTGAATTAATTAAGCAATAGTATACTGCAGAAATAGGTAATATGTTTAAAAGTATTAAAATTATTGTTAATAAAAAGGGGCTTCACCTCAGTATTAAATACGATTTAATTTAATTGTGGAAGTTATGGTTGAAATTATGACAATAAATTCATTACTTTATTTTATTTACTAAAAGAGTTTACAAATTATTTAAATCGCCTTATTTCATTTACTGCACTGATAAGTTCGCCGTACGAACGGGGTTAGTTCACCATGAGAGATCAGGCCAGATAACAAGAATTAAAAGGTAGGTGGAAGTTTTTAATTCGTTAAGAAATACAAATAAATAATAAAAGTTACAAATGGTGCCGTGACTGCAGGATGTAATGTAATAAAAAGTTATATTACACCGGCCTATTTTGACAGTGCAGAAATTGAAATACGGTTATGAAAGAAAATTAATTTACGTAAAAGTCAAGTAGTTATAACAGGAGTTATTTTATGTATGCTATAGCATAATATTTTGAATTTATTGTAGTTAGAACAAGTAATAAACTAGTAAAATGTATGACAACGAAAAAAAGAACAATGTGATAGATTCAGTTATGAACGAGAGTGGCCTTGGGTCGATGAACCCGTCACCAAGTGTGAGCGAATTAAGTCAGTCAATGCCAACAGCTGATCTGAGCGTTCAAGCAGTAACGAACGCTGACCTAACTGGGTCAATTATAATCGATCATGCAGAAGCACAATCTACTCCGGTATTGATCAAAACAAATATAAAAGAAAAAGAATTGTCATTAGATGACATATTTGATTTTATGAAAGTCAATTTCAATAAACAAAGTAATGACTTTAATAAATGTTTTGATGCAAATGATACCAAATTTGACCAATTAAGTAATGCAATTAAAGAACAGAAAATAAAATGTGAACAACAAAATATTAAAAATGATATTAATTTTAAAGAACTTAAAGAACAAAATATTAAGTTGGAACAGAATATTAGTTTAAAGTTTGATTTTATGAGTACTGAATTATGTAAACGTATTGATGAACGTTTCCAGATAGATATAAAACGAATAAAAGATGATGATAATGTTACAAGAATTACCGGTAAGTGTAGTGGGAATATAATTGATGAAGTAACTGAGAACAAGGTGAGTACCCATAATTATAATGATGTGTTAACAAGTGATAACAATGATATTGAAAATGATGAGGTAATTGAAAATATGGTAACAAAAAATGATACAGTAGACAATAGTAGTAATATTGAGAGTAGAAAGTCAGTTGATGTTAGTAATGAAGGAGTAATGATTAGTATTGATGAGTTGGAGAAAGAAGGGAGAGATAATTTAAAGGGTGAACAGGGGGCAAATTTTTATAGGGTTAAATGTGAAACAGAGTTTTCACAAATTGTTAATGGGGATAAAAGATCCTCACTAGGACATTTGGGTGACGATGGGTCGGCAAATGGTCAAATAAGTTTTTTGTGTTTATCTGGTAGGGCCAGATGGTGTTTAAAGAATTTTGTGGTATTGCCCTCTGTGTGGAATGAGAATGTGAAATGTAGTGAGAAATATTGTGATGAAAGTAATTATGAGAGAGAGAAAGAGTTAGAGTGTTTCAAGTTAAACAGAAGTTATAAAGAGTTGATGGAGAGTTTGAATATTAACATTATGGTAAATACTGTAGACATACCTTGTGCAGTAGTAAACAACGATTATATTGATGATAAACATGTACCGGTAGGAAGAAGTAGTGTACTTGTAGTGGAGGAATATGATAAGAAAATAATTTACATGGGTGTAACAACTAATACTTATGGAGATGGAATGGAAATAACAAACGTAGACCGGTTTTATGAGTCAATAGGTTATAATGGTATCAAATATTATGTTGATAAGGGTTATTATAATAATAATAATAAATGGAGTGTAATAAAATTGAAAAATGTTATGTGAAACCAAGGCTAATTTTTGACGATGGAGGCTGAACATAAACTTAATAAATGGACAATTTAAATATTTTGATTTATGGTTCTGACCTTGCCGATTTTGTAAAATGAAGTGTGATAAATTGAATAATAATGACGAATAATTTGTAAATAATTGATAGTGAAATTAATTGTGTGTATTGTAAAATGTTAGGTAAACGATGTGTGTATGTAGTAGAATTTGTTTAATAATAATAATAATATTTTGTCAGATTAAATAAATGATTCCGACGGTGGTAGTTAATGAATGATGAATTGTTTTGGAAGTAATGTAATTAAAAATGTTGTGTTTTCAATAATTGATTTAATTAAAATAATTGGAGATATTTAAGTATTTTTGATTGATTTAAGATGTTATATAAGGATGGATTTAAATTATTTTATGAGATGTGAATTTGACAATAATTAAGAAATAAATAAATGTTAAATTGTTTAGTATGGAATAACATTGTTGTTAAAATTGTTTCAGAAGGTACAGGGTGTTTGGTGTTTATATTTGTGTATTTAGGACAGTGTATGAGTGATATTCTGTAAGTATAAATTTCCTAATACAATATATGTAAAGTAAAACTTGATATAATTTTGAAATGTGTTTATAGTAAGGTCATTCACCTTGCCTAGAAAATCAGCTGATAGCTGGAGTTAGATGTGTAAAATGTCACTTCTAAATTGTTTGCTAATTTCCAATGTAATTAATGTTTGAATATAATGATTTTAATGTATTAAAGATTTTAAATTAAATGATGATAAAACGAATTGAGATAGTTAAGAATTTTAAAGGATTTGTAAAAGATGGTAAATGTTGGGAGTTGGGTGATTAATATTTTGTGAGGACATTTAGATCAGTCCATGTTGAATTTAAAGGGGTACTAGAGATGAATAATATTGTTGTGAATTAATCTAATGTACAGTTTGAGATGTAATAGTGACACAGTAGCTATGGGGAAAATATGTAGAGTATTGATTGATATATTGGTGTAATAAATAAGTGGAGATATTTTGTAATAGTTGAAAGTGATGTATTGGGAGAGTAATTAGAGTTGATGGGAATTTTGTAAGGGGGGATGGTGTGATAAGGAGTCCGCAACGAAAGGTGTTGGGACAGGAAGGGACCGTTTATCACCGGAAAGGGTTGCCTAGGTAAAGTCCAGGGACCAGATAAGGGAATGAGCTTTGAGGGGGGGGGAACACACATCCTGAGTACAAAGGGGTAGAGAGTATATTTTTTTATATAAGGGTAGAATGATGCGATATGAGTTGAATAGTAAGTGGGTTTAGAGAATGTTTGATAGATGTTTTTGATAGAGAGGGGTGTCATATTAGTTAAAGTTGTTAGTGATGTTAGAGTCAGAAGGGGGTTAAGAGAAAATATATATGCCAAGTTGTAAATCAAATTGTTATGAATAATTAAGTCACCAAAACTAATGGAGGTTGAGAATGTTAAAGAAAGTAAATCATAGTTGAAATGAAAAAATTAATGGAAATAAGTGACAAATTTTAATAGAATTGGAGAATAATGTAAAGTTATAAAATGTGTAATGTTTAATTAATTTAAATGTCAATTTTATTGTTAATTGTAATAATAACCATGTTAATTTTGAATGTTTTATTATATTATGTTTAAAGATAAAAATTTTAAAGATGTTTAATGTATTTTCTGATGTAGCCTATGTATAACCTATGTAAGTCAAGGTTGTTGACTTGACCCAGTTTGATCAGCTGATGGTTGATGTTCTAAACTAGACCTGTTTGGGCAACGAAGTGATGCAAACTTTGTTGTTTAATTGATTTAAATAAATTTAAATTTTCTGAAATATTTAGAAAAGTATATTTTAATAAATTTAATTTTTTTTTGAAAAAAAAAACCGTAAAATTGATTTTTGTCCCTGCCATCTAACTGATGTTTTGAGTTGTAAGTGTATTATTGTTTATGTGTATTACTAGTTTTTTATTGAATGGTACTGTTTACTATGCATACTATGCATACTATGTTATACTGTTTAGTATGCATGTATAATTAAATGTTAGGATAAATGAGTTTGATTTAACGATAAATATTTTTGAATTTGAAAAATGTATTAACAAGTATATGTATGCGCCCAGTATTGCTGAAGGCGACCCAGTGTGCATGATAAGGGGGAACATCGGTTGAGGATCTGGCATGGAATAAGGCCAGGGATTTGGAGTTTGGGATGGCATGTTAGAGGGTTAGGTGCGCTGTGGTGCGTGTCTGTGCGATTTTATGGTGTTGGGATCTCGTATAGAGAAGTCCAGTAATCTCGTTCAGGTGCGGCCATAGTCGCCGAGCCAGGGGGGTAATTTACCCATGAGGTGTTAGAACTAATGGGGGGTTGTTGGCACCATATCCTCACCGATCCTCTTAGGGTTTAGCAATGAGATTTCTTCCGTTTCGACAGAAGATCTCTCATTGGGGGGGGTATTGTAACGGGGCAAAAGGGAGAGGGGTTTTATTTTATTAAAAAATTATAATATTATATTTTCCCCCTGCACGGTCAGTCCCTATGTGAAATAAAATTGTCGTCAAAGGAACAATGAAGTGAGATTGTGAACGGTGATGTGGCAATGGAATGCAATGCCTAGTCTAAACACACGGCGGTAATTAAGCATTGAGGCACGTACAAAGACGCACAACATGAACATGCGCGCGTGGACGACGCAGATTAGACTCCAAAGGGACGCCACGAAAAATGGCGAGACAAAAATTTTGTTCCATGCGGTTCGTTGCTGACGGATACTCTTAGAGGTCACGCCTTCCACTGCCTCACTATTTTCGCCAGTCAGCATCGTCAACGCCAGTGCCCAATGCCAAACCATGCTACCTAAACGGTGACGAAAAGCTGTGTAATCGAAGTGGCCGTGTATGTGCCCGGAAACAGTCAGACAAGGTGGGGATTTAATTACCCGTCGTTTCGTCAGTCGGCGAAAAAGAACTAAGTGCAGCGGACGCCAGTGGTGGTGTGTGTCGCCGACCGGGCGGGGTTTTGTTTATTAGTACAAATGGAAAAATAGTTAAAGACAGTCGGCTAACGACATATGCGCCGCGCAGCTGCGTGTACGCGCAGTTCGCAAAAAATACTTTGAAATGTAATAAAATGTAGACAGACCGGCCAAAAAATTATAAAATAAAGTGGTGCAGAAAGTGTAACGTTCGTTAATCAGCAGTAATATCAAAATCTAACAGGAGAACTGAATTCGGAGAAAATTGATGAAATTGTGAAGCAGGTGGTCGGCCTGAATCATCAAAATCAAGTAAACATATCATATATAACCTTTTACAATTGTGGAAAATTAAAAAGAAAAAATACAGAGCGCTCTAAATTAAATGGGGTAATAAAAAGAATGAATAGCAATCTGGGTCGCTTTGAATTAATTAAGCAATAGTATACTGTAGAAATAGGTAATATGTTTAAAAGTATTAAAATTATTGTTGATAAAAAGGGGCTTCACCTCAGTATTAAATACGATTTAATTTAATTGTGGAAGTTATGGTTGAAATTATGACAATAAATTCATTACTTTATTTTATTTACTAAAAGAGTTTACAAATTATTTAAATCACCTTATTTCATTTACTGCACTGATAAGTTCGCTGTACGAACGGGGTTAGTTCACCACGAGAGATCAGGCCAGATAACAAGAATTAAAAGGTAGGTGGAAGTTCACTAATAAATACAAATAAATAATAAAAGTTACACTTGTAACCTGATTATTTGTGGATCGATCTTCGATAAGCGGCATACATAACTCTTCACTCATCTGTCGTAAATATATTCTTCTTTGATTAGTTTTATACTTTATCATTTTGTCATTTTCGAAATATATAATATACGCAGCAAGAGCACTAATATCCAATATATTATAAAAAAATGCCAAGGCCCATCGCTTCGTTTGTCGTTGTGTTGTATATCTTCCCAACATCTGGTCCATTGTGTCGACACCTGATTTTGTTTTATTGTAATATTCCACTATTTCTGGTTTCTTCTTTCTTCCGTCAGAGATTGTCATGTCCGAATGCATTGTTGATAATAGTATTACTACTTTATTTTGTTTTGGTACATATGAGCATATTGTTACTTGATCTCGAAATCCAAATATAGTTGAATATTCTTCTCGATTTTTCTCTGCTTTCATTACGTCAGGAATATATTTTTTATTTTTTCTCAGAGTGCCCACGATTGTCAGATTCCATGATAGCAGATGTTCCGCTAGAGGTAATGAGGTGAAGAAGTTGTCCATCGTAATATTTCTGCCAGATCCTCGATAAGATGCCACTAACTCTTTTACAACCCTTTCACCTTGATTTGTCTCATGACCGGGTGCACTTTTTCCCGTATATAGTTGTCCAAGTAGTGGATACGAGTTTTCAGAGTCACAAATCCACCAATCCTTCATATCGAATTTTGCTGGCTTTGATGGAATATACTGAGTAAATCTTGTTCTTCCACGATATGGAAAAAGTTGTTCGTCGATGGTCAAGCACTCCGTAGGTTTGTATAATTTAGATAAATTAGAATTCAACATAGTCCACAAGTCTCGTATTGGTGCAGCCTTATCCTCTTTTATGCGTACATCTCGGGTATTAGCATCATCAAATCGGATAAATCTGAGAATGTTCCAAAATCTGTTGATTCCCATTGTCGCTCGGTATAAAGGATGTGCAGTTGCTTTCCACATGTGTGTCAGTAGTGTGATCAGTGTTGGAATTATTTGCGCCAGACATAATAAGAATCCCCAGAAATGCGTAGAGTTCTCTCGGTGTTACATCTTTCCACACGAGCTGTTTTTTTTGTAGGATTCTTCTAGTTGTATTTTTCATATACCGAGGTTGCTTTTTTGTTTGTATGGCGCATGATAATATCGACCATTTCATTCGTAAAAAAACACTTAAATGTAGCCGAGACTGACAGTGTTTCGGTGCTTCTATGTGGACCACATCTCTGATGAACAATGTTACGAGCTGAAGTTTGACGCTGGATAGAAGTTGGTTTTCGACTCCATTTTGTTTGATCTTTGGATACGAAATTCGCAGAATCTGAAGATACAACACTAGGTTCTTCAATTTCCTCCGATTCATCGACATCATCATCCAGCTGTACTTCGCTGTCACGATTTTCCACGACCTCTTCATTGTCAGAGATTTGACTGTCTCGTTCTGAGCGATCGTTCGGCAAAGGAAACCATTCATCATCCTCACTGTCTGATGCTGCATCTTCCTCAGCAGAATCTTGCTCAAAAAATTGCTGCAAATACGCTGCTTTCTCTTCTTCAGTCAACCTACGAAAGAAGCATAGCAAAATTCATTATTATTTTATATTTATACAGAATACAAGTATTTTTATTCGAAGCAAACTCCATATAACAATACCTTGCAAATTCTCGTTCCGAAAATTCCTCCATTGTTTTTTGGTTTTCTGTAAAAAAAGCACTGTTTTAACACATTGACTGCGGCAACTGAATACAACATCCGTCCAGGGTGACTAAACTAACACTGACTTGTAGAAGCTTCATTAGTTGATGACATGCCGGCGCATGACCAGCTTCTGGCGCCAGATGGCATTCCGTTCCAGCGCGTCACGCCGCACTCAACTATTATATTCACAGAACTATTTGAACGTCTACACTGAGCAAAATCTCACTTTCCATTGACGCAGCTGCGACGAGAATTTTTACTACATGCTATTTCGTATGGATTGTAAAACTCCCACTTATTTATACCTGAATCGTCACAAAAGACACTTGGAAACGCCAGATTCCATGGGAAGGCCCTCAAACTGCCTTATGGCAACGCTACTATTGTATAAATAACAATAGAAACATAGGTGTAGCAGTAAATTAGCTTATACCTGCGGTGGGTACCGCGGTACCCCGGTTATTGAACGACGTTGAAAAGTTCGGTTATTGACAGTAGGGTTAAAACAATTAAAAAAATTTAGGATGATTGGGCGATCTCAGCTCAGGTGGTGTGAAGAATTCAAATTTATTCCCGCCTTAGTTCGACCTTCTTAATCAAGCAGGTAGTTCGCTGAGTTTGCGACATGAGCGCTTGCCGTCAACCTAGTTGTTCGCTAAAATGCACAAATGTATAATAGACCTTCCTAATGAAATAAAAAAAACAGTGGTTACACTCTGTACTAGTTTATTCATTGGTGATTGTTAATTACTCAGTTTGACATAAATTATATTTTGTTTTTTAATAAATTTGCACCGACAATTATTATGAGACAATTTCTCTAGGGTTTAGCAAATCGATTTTGAACGAATTTACAGTCAAAGATGGCGACTGTTTTGTTTGTTTACAATTTGTTTCGTTCAAAATCCAGGTTCTTGAGATTACGATAAAAGGATTATTAATGATTACAATAAAAAGTACACTACCTTACATTATTTGTACTTAAATAATATAATGTGTAACTATAATTTGTTCCTGAAGTGTAGTAAAGTGTGTTTCAAAAGTTCAGAATTTAACAACAGGTTATTTTATTAGTTGACAAATTTTCAGTGTCTTAATTTTTACTTAACCTTTGAAAGAAATTATATTCAGTTTATAGTGAGATTTCATATTACTGTGAGAAATATTTAAAGTGAATTTATTTCTGAAAATCGAGTAATTTAATAATACTTATCAAATCAGTATACTTGATGTAAACCGTCGTTCAGTTGAAATGAAATGAGGCGGCATTAGTCATCAATTTTCAATGATCTTGGGGCTTAAGTATGTCTTGCGTCCTTTTCATGTTAGTGGTAGTAATTTATTCATTTAAATTTCAGGTAAAATGGTCCTTGGCATCAGTTAAAGGTTCTCGTACATCGTCTGCTTCTTACTTGTTCATCTATTGGAATTTTGTTTACTTTTTTGACATTTTAAATTAAAATTTTGGTCATTCACGGCCTGGCGTCTATTCTGGAAGAGCGTCACTTTACGAGTAATAAGATTTAATGGAAAATTCATAACCAATGGTCCGTTGTCATGGTTACAAATTAATTCCGATTGGTTAATCTTGATATATAACCATTGTTATCAATTTTGAATTTTTATTCAAAATTACTGTATATCTTCTGATTGCTTTTATTCTTCCGTCTTCCTTCCTATGTATTAAATATTATCACTACTGTTTGTATTTCCTTTCAAAGATTATTTTGACATCCCATAAGGTTGGGTCCTATAATGTATTATTATTTCTTTTATGAATTTGCTAACTGCTATAATTTTTTATTGTTCGACTAAGCTTTTCATCATTACTGACATCTTCAGGTCTTAAACAAATTCATAAAAGAAATAGTAAGGATGGCTGCTAATTTAAACAATACGAAGAATATAATGTATTATTGTTTATACAATTATGTTAATATTTGTTAATTACTTTTCTGTTTTATTTTAAGTTCTTATTCTAACATTTTTCTTTTAATATGATTCACAAATTATCCTTGGCTAGTTCTTTGCCTTGGATTTGTTAATTTCCTTGTTAATTTTTTAGAATTTGTAGTTATTTGTTTTTTGACAGTTAGGCATTTGATAGGCCTAAGCAGTAACTGATTCTATTTACTTGGTTTACACAAATTACATCTTATTTTACCCTAATGTGTTTTGTTTTGTTATTATAATTGATTTGTTTATTTGTTGTTGTGTTTTGGATCTGTTTTTATACTAATTGTATGTTCCCATTAGTTTTTACATTATGGTCTGTTAACTATTTCCTAACTGATTTTCCAGTGTTATTTGATCTGTATTGATTCACCTTCTTATTTATTTAAATTGCCATACTAAATATCACTATAATATTGACGACTCGGAACACAAAGTCTTTTATAAGTAAAAACGTAAAGTTTTACCTTACAGCCTACCGGCTTTCACCTATAGAAGGCTTCATCAGAGGCTGTCGTTAGTAGCGCTGCTCGTCTTGTTGTTGGCGACGAGAAAGTGTTTCGAAAGATTGAAGCTGTGTGTGTGTGGTGAGATGTGTTCGAATAATGCGTGCGATTTGAATTGTGTCTGTTCGTTTAGGATGTCGTTTTTATTTGTTTTTGTGTGTTTGTATATTTCTAATTGTTCTAGAGTGTCTAGTTTTCGGCCTTTTGTGTGTACGTGTAGTATGTTCATGTTATTGTCGATGTTTTTATATGTGTGGTTTGCTTCAATGAGGTGGTTTGCGAAGGTAGATTCTGTAGTGGTGTGGAGTGCTTTAGTGTGTTCAATGTATCTCTGTTTGAAGCTACGTCCTGTCTGGCCTATGTAGAATTTACTGCAATTTGAACAATTTAGTTTATATACACCGGGTAGATCAAATTTGTTTTGTGCTTTGGGTATGCGTTTTGATAGTGTGTGTTCTGTTTTGTTAGTAGTTTTGTAAGCGATTCTGTATCCTGCTTTTTTGAATTTGTGGGCAATTTTTTCTGTTTGTTTGTTGATGTATGTTAGTGTTATGAATTTGTTGTTTTCTGTCTTTGTCTGTTGTTTGTTTTGTGTTTTGTGTAGGAGTTTACTGACTATTGTTCTGTCATAACCGTTAGATTCTGCTAGATATTTTATCGTGTTTAGTTCGTCTTTGTAGTCTATTTCATCTAAGGGGATGTTGTTAAGTCTATGTATCATGGTTCTAAAAGCAGCTAGTTTGTGTTGTATTGGGTGATTGGAGGTGTTGTGTATTAGTGTGTCAGTTGTAGTTGGTTTTCTGTATATACTGAATTTGTGCCTGTGTTCTAGTTTTGTGATGGAGAGGTCTAAGAAGTTTATGGTATTGTTGTGTTCGTATTCGGCAGTGAAGGTTATGTTTTTATGTATTTTGTTTATGTGCGTTAGTAACTGTTCACATTGTCTTTTGTTTCCCCTGTATAGTATTAGAATGTCATCAACGTATCTATGCCAATATAGTATTTTATGTGAGTGTCTGTCATTGTTTGTGAGTATTTTTGTTTTTTCTAAGTGTTGGAGGAAGACTTCTGCTAGAATGCTGGATATGGGGGAGCCCATGGGTAGGCCGTCGTTCTGTGTGTAGTATTTATTGTTATAAGTAAAGTAGTTTTGTTTTGTGATAATGTTCAGAGTTTCTGTTATTTCATTGATAAGTTCGTCTGGTGTGTTGTTCTGTTTGAGTTTGTTTTGTAGGATGGTGATTGTTTCAGAGATGGGGATGTTTGTGTACAGGTTTTTAATGTCAAAGGAGGCTAATGTGGCGTTATGGGGGATGTGTATGTCTTTTATTTTTGTTACTAGGTCAGTGTTGTTTTTTACTGCAATGTTGTTGTCTATTTGTGTGTGTTGTCTAATAATTTTGTCTAGATATTTTGCCAGTTTGTGTGCAGGGGCATTACGGTAGTTGATAATGGGGCGGATCGGAATGTCTTCTTTATGGATTTTGGGAAGCGCTTGGAGTGTAGGTGCTGATGGTCGGATTTGTTTCATGTAGGGCTTTTGTTTATGTGTCATAATGTGTTTGGCTTTGTTGACTATTTGTTTTACTGAGTTTTGGTATCTGTCGGTGGGGTCGTGTTTTAGTTCTGTGATGTTGTTCTGTTCTATGAAGTCTTGTACTTTTTTGTGTAGGTTGTCTGTGGGGATAATTACAGTCGTGTTGCCTTTGTCAGCTTTTACAAATGTGATGTTGTGTTTGTGTGCCTTTTCCCTCAGTTTGATGGCTGTGTGTATTTCTGAGTTGTGGTTGTTGTTGTCTGGTGTCTTATGTACTCCTATTGTGTTGTTTATATTATGTCTTAATGTGTCTTGATGTTCTGGTGCTGTGTTTTGTATATTTGTTTCTGTGTCAATTATGAGCTTTGTTAGTGTTTGGTTGTTATGTTTGTAATGTATGTTATGTTTTAGGCCTTTATCAAGGAGTGTTTGTTCGTTTTTTGTGAGTGTGACGTTCATGAGGTTTACTGTACGTGGGTAGAATTTGTGCGAGGGAATTATATCTGTTTTGATTGGTGTCAGGTTTTTTATTTTTCTGTCGTGTTTTGTCTGTATGATATGTATTTGTTTTTTTGTCCATTCATTTGTGTGATGTATTAGTTCAGTCATGTAATTGTGTCCGTATGTGTTGGCGATATGTAGGTGTAGTGTTAATGCTTTGCGGTTAAGAGCGTCTTTTTTCTTATATAGTTGTTTAATTGATTCTTTTATGTATGTTCTTTGTGCGATGTTTTGTGTTATTCGGGCGGCCTGGTTGTTATGTTTAATTTTGATTTGGGCATATTTAGGTGTTAGTGAATTGTTTATGCATGTTTTGTTGAAATTTATGTGAGCTACAATCTTTCTAACCTTCAAAGTTGTGAACTTGTACGCTTGGACGTTGGCTCGTCAACAACAACAAGACGAGCAGCGCTACTAACGACAGCCTCTGATGAAGCCTTCTATAGGTGAAAGCCGGTAGGCTGTAAGGTAAAACTTTATGTTTTTACTTATAAAAAACTTTGTGTTCCGAGTCGTCAATATTATAGTGATATTTAGTTAAGTAACGGACACGTCATGGACAACGAAATCCAAGAATTTAAATTGCCATTGTTAATAATTTGGCTATTACTCACTACTCTTTATAACATAAAACATAACATCTAGGCCTATGGTCTGTATCATTCCTTCAGCCATATAATAATAATAATAATAATATTTATTACCAATTTTCCTTTACATATAATAAAAATTATACAATAAAGGACCTATAGGGGGCATAAATGCCCGTACATAGGTTGGTCCTTAGAATTAATATTTATATACTTAATACTAATTGTGAGTTTTACCTCACCGATCATAGTAATATATTAAAAATAAATTATTTTTAAATTTTAACAAAATTTTAGTTTGTACTATAATATAATTCAATAAATAAATGAAAAAAAAAGAGAAAAAAAGGTCCATATCATAATAGACTGTTTTTTTGATTATTCAATAACAATGTTCCTAATTTTTTCTTTGATTTTTTTTAAGCACTTTTATATTTACACTTAGATTTTTCAGTTCATTAGGTAATTCATTAAAATATTTTATGGCATAATACACATAGCTTCTTTGCCCAATACTTAATAGGTGTCGCGGCAATATAATATTTTTATACCGTGTGTTGATTCGATTTTGTAAAAACTCACTTTTTAGATCATTGTATTGATAAACTATAGAATTCACTACAAACACCTGTTTAATATTTAATGGTTTATTCGAATCTTGTTTATTGGCTCCTATAATTTTAAGAATACACTTTTGCAGCCGATCCAATGCGTCTAGAGATGATTTATATAGACCCCCCCAGCCTATGATAGCATACCCTGCCACACTATGGAATAGTCCATAGTATATTTGTAGTAGTTGCTTTTTTGATAAAATTTGTTTAAGTCTGTAAAAAACGTAGACTAAGTATTTGGTTTTTTTTACAATGTTAGCCACATGTACATCCCACTTCATGTTAAAGTCATATGTTATTCCTAGATATTTACTAGTTTTAACTCTTTTCAATTTTTGACCATTTATCTTAATTTCAAAGTCATGCGGAACAGAGTCTCTATAATTTCCAAAGGTGATAAAAACAGACTTGCTTATGTTGAGTACTAGATTATTGTGATAGAGCCAAGAGTATATAATATCTAATTTAGTTGACATATCTGTTGCAAGTTCAGGCCATGTCTTTGCTTTCATTGGTACTGCTGTATCATCAGCATATGCTATTAATACATCTTGTAACACTAGTAAGTCATTGATATATAAAATAAACAATAAAGGTCCTAATATAGAGCCCTGGGGCACTCCAACATTTGTTTTAATAGGCTGACTTCTAGTCCCATTCACCTTTACAACTTGTGTTCTGTCATGTAAATAACTGGCTATCAGGGATAAGCTTACACCTCTTATTCCCATATTCTGTAATTTGGGTATAAGTATGCCATGATCGACAGTGTCAAAAGCTTTGGAGTAGTCCAAAAAAGTTACAACAGTTGGTATGCTAATACTTAGATTTTCATAAATAAATTTGCTAAGTAGGGCTATAGGATCATCTGTACCTTTCTTCTTGAGAAAGCCAAATTGTTTAGCACTTAACAGGTTATGTTTCTTTACAAATTTAAATAATCTGGTAAAAATAATTTTTTCAAAAATCTTAGCTAAATTTGATATCAGTGCGATCGGTCGATAATTGTTAACCAAACTTTTTATACCTTCCTTATATATAGGACAAATTACAGCTTTCTTAAATTGATATGGACATGTACCTTGTATCATAGCAGTATTAATAATGTGAGTCAAAGCAGGAGTTATGAACGGAGCAGCTAGCTTAACTGTATAGGCATGAATTTCATCACACCCACCAGGTTTATTTTTGAGTTCACGAATAGTTTGGTAAACTTCTGACTCATTTGTTGGTGTTAGAAACATAGTATGCTGATTAATTGATATATCTGGTATTTCATGCTGCAGAATAGGAGGAGTCGCACTTTCATTCAGCCTAGATACTATTGTGCTGAAAAATTCATTAAAATAATTAGCCTTTGTCCAGTCATTGCTGGTAAGTTTATTATTAATCAAAATATCATTTATTTGTCTATTTTTTGAATTACGATCCAATTTTAGATGAACATATCTCCACATTTTTTTAGAATCAGCGTTTTGTAGTTGTTTTTCTTCATGCCTATTTTTAGCAGTCCTAAGTAATGATTTAAGTCGTTTTTCGTAATTTAAGTACAGCTCTTTTTTTAGCAAGTCGTCTTGACTATTCTTCCAGGCTTTATATAATTTGTTTTTGTTATTAACTGAATTAATGAGAGCAGGGGTAATCCAGGTCTTTCTTGGTTTTATCCTATTCATAAATTTAATTGAACACTTTTTTAACACTTTTTTTGAGCAACATTTGTTAACCATTGGTTTCATTCGTATTTATTTTTAGGTGATAACACATCATCACACCATTTAAACTTATTTAATTGATTATCCCTTATAACATAGGGTGTTTATTGATTTTGTTTTAATTTCTTTACTATATATTTTTTTCTTATATTATCTCTACCTTCTATCCATGTTAACACTCACTGTTGAGATTCTATGGGCTTTCTCCCCTGAATAACATCGTATCCTTCATTTATATTTAATCTTAATACTATCTTTAACTACTATCATTAACAAAATTGTTACTTACTATTCATGTTCACCATTAAATTGTTTAGTGTTTATCACTGATTTATTAAGTGTTCTTTAATTATCACTCTATTTTCTAATTCTATCAATAACAATATTCTTATTTATTAATAACATTCACTTTTAAACCATTTAGCGTTTATCGCTGATTTACTAAGTGTTTTTTATCTATCACTAGATTTTCTCATTATTTTGGGGTTTTTACACTTTCACTTTTGGCACTTCTTAAATTTTTATTTTAAGTGTTTATTAGTGGGTAATCCCTACCATTACTTTTTCTTTGTCACTTAGTTATTTTTATTTTCTCACTATCTCTCTCTTTCCAAATATTATTTATACTATTAATAAGTTCAGGTCTTTATATAGTTCTTTCTTACATATAACTCTAATTCTTGGGTTAGTGTACTTTTATTTATCGGGTTTTGTCAATTATTATTTACATTTATCATTTAGTCAATACTAATACTTGTTTTTTACATTGGTTAGTTACGGGGTTCGTTTCCTTTATGATATTTAAGTGTATCATTTCTCCCTTCCATATTCTATATTATTTGTCTGTGTTTTATCATTTGGTTTCACTTTATTTCCTTTATATTTGGTTTTTTCATTTCTATTTTCCTTCTTCTTCTCCTTCATTTCCATTTTGTTTCATTTTATTTTGGGTTTTATCTGGCCAATCTCTGGGGTTGGGTCAAAGTCATTTGTTTGTCCGTCTAGTCTATTCTTTTAATAATTACTTTTGTTTACCATTCTTCCTTCTTCTTTCTTAACTACATTTTATATTTTTTCTTCATTATTTATTTATCAAATTATATTACTTTTTAGCATTTCTTTCATACTTATAAATATCAAATATGATCTGAATTTGGCGATGTTATAATATATATATATATATATATATATATATATATATACACACACAAAATATGATTTAAGAAATATTACTATAATTATGTGAATTATGAAAACACATGAAATAATAAAAGTTGTTCTTGTTGGTCAATAGAGAGTTTTAATTGCAAGTCCTGTCTCACTGCACATTTTATGCTTCTTCTAGGCCTTCTGCCTAGTTCTAAATATCTAGTAGCCCTTCTTTAAAAAAAAAAATTATAAAACACAAATAAAAGATAAAGAGGGGTTACACAGTGACCCCTTGAGCTACATCGCTATACCCAACCACAGGGACGGTTGCACTTTGTCCCAAGAGCACACTGTCTGGGTTCTTGAGTTCTATGGCCCAGTGGAAGACTGGGCAAACTGGATGAGTGCTCAATAGTAGGGAACACCGGAATTGGAATGTATTTCTCTGTAACATACTTCAGTGACTTTCCTCAGTGTAGAATCATTCTGAATAGAAATTCCTGAATGTTATTACAAAAACTCTTTCAATTTGAGAGTTTTCAATTTCAAAATAAAAATATTTGCAGAAACCACAACATTATAAATACAATTATGAAATCTGGAGATATGCCTTTACATGTGAAAGTATTCTGTATGAATAATATAGTATGTAAGTTTTTTTTAATACAACACTTTGGTACTTATATTTTTTATGACCAATATATTATTCAGCAGTAACACCTAGTTGCACAGAAAAAATCATCATCAAATTCAGAAATAATTTGTTGCTAATTTAAGTATTTTTTTTTCAAATACAGAACTGAGTGTTTTTATGTGTGAAATAAGAAATATTATTCAGAGTACATATAGTTTCACTAAAACAACCAGACTGGAAAATGAACTAGCAAATACTGTACATGTTTCAGTGATACAGCTACTCTATTTATTTGTAACCTTACCAAGATCAAGTGCAATGAGAATATGAGTAAAGAGATACTTTATTTCTCAGTTTGACAATGAAACTTACAAAATTTGAGTATTCAAACTACTTTGAAGTTCTGATAATTTTCAATTATAATATCTACTCACTATGAATGATGCAAAGGTAAAAAAATGATCTGAAAATAAGACACGAGAAAAATAAATACACAAAAATTATCATAACGCAAAATTCAAAATTATACTATTGTAGTAGGACACACACACACACACACACACACACACACACACACACACACACACACACACACATCCACACACACAGTATGTACTAAATATAAAATATAACTGTAGTTCACAGTATCAAATGTTACCAAATCCTTGTTAAAAACCAATTTAATTTATACATGTACTCAATTTAAAAAGTACCTACACACATTCTGAAAAGACGTACATACTTATCTGAGAATTATGAATATTTTTTCAAATAATATATACTTCTGCAAGCAAAATTGTATTGAATTATATTACTGTGTTTGACAGAATTATTCTGTATCTTCAGAGGCTTTTATATGAATTGATGAATAATCAATTTGTTTTATTATATAAATTAAAGAATAATAATTGATTTCATTTCTATTTAAATTATCAATTGTTGTAATGTTTACATACTTAGCTGATCATTAAAATATTTAATATTTTTGTTTTTGTTATTTTAATAAATGTATAATTTTAAATAAATCATCTTGTTTTTTTATTTGAATTTGTTCTTTTACGAGTAAATTATTATTGAGATATTCCCAGATATTCATTATGTTACTTTTTTGTACATTTTTAATTTGATGTTTTGAATATCTGGAAATTGGTGGTTATTATTTGAACAGTATGTGGCTAAATTAGACTTGTAATTATTTGGTTTTAAAAATGCATTGAAATGTTGAAGGAATCTATCAAATAGTTTTTTCTTCATCTGGCCTAGGTAGAATTTATTGCAATCCAGATTTTCTATTTTCTATTTTGTAAATTCCATTTTTAAACATTGGATTTAGTTTTAGGTTTTATTTTATTAAAAACAATATTATCTCTGTTATAAAATATTTTTAAAATGAATCTTTATGTATTATTTTGTATTTTTATATTTATATGAATTATATATTTATAAAAAATATACATATTTTTAAATTGATACATATCATACATCTGAGAATGTATGAATTTTCCCTAATTTACCAAGAATGGGATTTCTGTTTATAACTCATTTATAAGAAAAATGTTTTAAGCTCTTTTATTATTCTCAAATGTACATGATACAACATACGATTAGGTACTGTTTACTAAGAAGAGCGTATTTTTCTTATGTAAAGGAACTTACACACATTAAAGGACCATGAGTAAAATATCTTTTTGTTTAATAACTTACCAAACAGTCTAAGTAAATGGACAGCACCATAAATTTTGCTCATCGGCAGATCTGGATGTTCTGAAAGTATCTGTTAATTCATAAGAAAACACTAACATTATAATGAAGATACAATTATTACTCTGTTCAACACTTAGACAGTTTGTAAAAAATATATTTTTACACTGAGTTTGTTAAGTACATGTCATTGTTAAACTTCTAACTCATTTTTATGTATTCCCACATTTATAACACCAGACAGCCAATTTGATTCTGATATGAGTAAGTACATACATCACTCACAACTTTTAGTAATCTGCCCATCCTCAGCGATGACACTGAGACTGAAACTGGCAAGCCTCATACAGAACTGGCAGAGCAGTTGATTACAATAACAGACAAGAATGCACAATTCTCACTTTATGGAGAGCTGTTATCAGTTCAGATACAACAGTTTCGAATTAAACAACAGGTCTACTAATATAAAACATTATAAAGTCAATACACAAATACGAGGCGTGTTTTTTAAGTAAGTACCATTTTGATAGTAAAAATAACAAGTAATATTTTTGGAACAATTTTATTTTTACATGAAATCCAGTACATTAAACTATTTTTCAACAGTTTCCACCTATATTGAGGCACTTGTCGTATCATGTGATCAGCTTCTGTATTCCGCCTTCATAGAAATCAGCTGCCTGAGAAGATAACCATTGGTGCACGGCTGTTTTGATATCGTCATCATCGTTGTACCGCTGGCAGCCAAGGTGGTGCTTTAAATGGAGGAACAAGTGATAGTCACTGGGCGTGAGGTCTGGACTGTAGGGGGGATGATCCAGTTTTTCCCAGCCAAATGACGTAATCAGATCTTGGGTACATTGAGCATCGTGTGTCAGAGCATTGTCATAAACCAGTAAGATTCCCCTACTGAGCATGCCACGCCTTTTGTTTTGGATTGCGCGACACAGTTTATTCAGGGTCTCACAGTATGTCACACCATTTATCGTTTCACACCGAGGCAAAAAATCAACAAGCAACACCCCCTGCCTGTCCCAAAACACAGTGCACATGATTTTCCGGGCTGAAATGGTTTGCTTGAACTTCATCTTTTTAGGAGATGTTGAGTGCCTCCATTCCATAGACTGCTGTTTTGATTCCGGTGTAATGTGGGACACCCATGTCTCGGCACCAGTGACGATTTAGCTTAAAAACAGATCACCTTCCTCACTGTACCTCATGAGAATAGTCAGAGCACTGGCTAAACGTTTAGTCTGTGCAACTCAAGTCAGCATTTTTGGGACCCAGCGTGAGCACAAATTCCGATAATTTAAGCGGTCTGTCACAATTTCATGGAGAACACTTCTTGAAACTTGACAAAATTCATTAGACAGTAACAAAATCATAAACCGCCTATTCTCACGAACTTTTTCATCAACTTTCTGCACCAGGTCGTCATTAATGACAGACGGTCACCCACTCCGTGGCTCATTGTGCACGTTTGTACGGCCTTCTTTAAATGTTCTAACCCACTTTCTCACCATGCCATCACTCATAGCGTTTTCCCTGTATACTTCACTTATCTGTCGATAAATATCGGCCGCTTTCACGTCTCTTGCATTTAGAAAACGAATTACAGCCTGTATTTCACAATCGGCGGGACTTTCAAAGGTATGAAGCATTTTAAACACACAGAGGAAAATGTAAACAAAGACTTCTGCTCACGTAATGGAGTCTGTAGCAAGCCAATAGATGCAGACACTCAGTGTGCATGCACAGAACAGCAACCGCGTACTTACTTAAAGCGAAATGGTACTTACTTAAAAAACACGCCTCGTAAATACAACATACGCGAAAAACCATTGTTCACACCGGCACTGCAATCTAGAGTTCAACTGCATGGTTAAAATCCTGTTTGCCTGACTTAAACGACTATCAAAATATGCACAACAGTCTGATATAAACTGTGGGATTCTTGTAATGAACTCGGTAGCTATCATTGTAATAGGGCATTTTACTCAGCATAATACAGAGACAGATTTTGGTGAATGAAACAGATCATGAGAAGGAATAAAAACCCCAAATTATTATGAAAATAAAGGTAGATTAACCACAACAATCATTAGGAGGAAGAACTAGATAAATTATAGACTTGATAAAGAGAAAAAGAGGAGTTCCAGGTGAAGTAAATAAACACTCCAATGACTGACTAGACAGACTGAATAAAAATGACTCCGACTTAGAATGACAAACACCCAACTAGATTAGGAGAGTGAGAAAATAAATAAATGAGTGTAACTAATATAATAAGACAGAATATAAGAGAATAACCATGTATGTTAAATATTAACGATGACAGTGATGAAAATCCTAGAATATCAGAAAAGACTGATTGCTAATTGGAAATGTATGTAAAATAATAAAGTAAAACTGGATAATAATAACCAGTAGTATAATTAAGGAGTAATATTGTATAGATGATTATAGTTTAAAACTATAACCAGTGAAAACCAACAATGCAAACAGTGGCGAAGCGTGATAAAACAATTTGGGTAGACATAAAAATACCAGTCAACAGCATCCTCCTACTGTTAATGAACCAATAAAACTTTGGAAAATAGAGATACCTCTACCTTTATCAGATAACAGCTAAGTGACTATCACATTTCATTATACGTATAATTAGGCCTAAATATAAAGAACAAACTATATTATTCTTATTAGTGTCGTTTATGAATCTTAATTAAAAAATATTGTTCAAAAATAAATAAATTTTGCTCTAATTTTTTGAATGATGACAAATCCAGATTACTGTAGGCATTACACTATCGTTCATATTTTCTTGTAAATGAGTTCTACACGCCGCATCTTGAAGTTTGCAAAAATATCTATTACCATTTCCTTGAAAGTTGGGTCCTTTGTGCACATAAATGTCAATTCTTTTTCCATGGACAAAGTAGCCAATTGTGATAATCTTTTATTTTTCATGGCATTACGAAGGTACGTTTTGATCCTCTTCAGTATACTCATTGAACGCTCAGTCGATGCCGATGTAACTGGAATACTCAGTACTAATTTCAGTAACTTTAATGTTTGTTCATACACACTATCGAGTTGATTCTCCACAATATGTTCTAGCAGTTTAACACACGGAAGCATTTTATCATCACTGTTGTAGATGTTCAATAATTCATTGCGCAATATTACCCAGTCAAAGAATTTTGGGAACAAACATTTCAGCTTTTCAAACTGGAGTTGAGGAAAATTCCTCCGAAATTCAACAAACTTTTTCTCATTTAGAAGTTCTACAAAAAATATATTTTCAAATTCGCCGAATCGGGTGTCTAGTTGCACTGTTATAGAATCAAGAATTTCATAAGCAACGCATTTATGCACTTCACTTACAGATTCCACCAATACAGTAGAAGCCCGATATAGTGCGGTCCGATATACCGCGGATTCGGATATAACGCGGTGAAGAGTATGTTGCCCGTTATTAGCGAAAATTCTTACTTGTAGAGAGTGAGTAAATTATGAATTGTTTATCGTGACTTCCATAGCCATAACATTGGAATGCATTGCGTTTATTGTAAACAAAGGCTTGTTGTTGGAAACGGCGTTGTAAACAACAGCCAGAATTACCAGTTCAAGTGTACCTGTAGACATAAACAATTGCCCGAGCTATTTACAGTCTCTACGTTTCTAAGAATTCATGCCAAGGCAAGCAGCCAACTAAATCCCTTCTCTCCCTCATATTACAGTACAGTATAAGATCATACTCTGATATTATCTTATCAAAGTGTATAGTCTTTGTCATAAATTCGCATAGTGTAGAGTTTTGTGATGTCGCAGAAAAGAAAAGCATATTCTGTGAGTGATAAACTCAAAATAATTGATCGTGCGAAGAACGGAGAGTCGAAGGCAAGTTTATCACGTGAGTGTGGCATCCCAGAAGGAACAATTAGAGGGTGGATGAAGGAAGAAGATAAACTTAAAAGTTTTGTGAACACAGTTGAAAGTGAAGTGGGGTTGCAAAGAAAAAAGACTAAAGTAGGTAAGGATAGTGAACTAGATGAGTGTCTGTACAGGTGGTTTTTAATAAAACGAAGTGAAGGTGTGCCACTGTCAGGACCAGTTATCAGAGCTCAAGCTGTGAAATTCCATAGTGATTTACATGGCAACAGTGACTTTAATGCATCTGATGTAACGTCTTGGCCACGTTACAAATCCAGGGAACCCATCATAATTGACACTAGCCAATTATACGGGCTGCTTACGTTGTAACGAACTGAAATTAAACTCAACATAATTAACAATAATAATTAAGCTAATTATTAGGACATAAGGGAAGGTATTTTACTGATTTATGCACTCACTTCAATGTGTAATAAGATGACTTCTCTTTATTAACAAATGACATGAAAAGGGGCGTCAAGTGCCTGTCTGGCCTTGTGGTGTTGGGATGTCGAGAGGGAAGTCCAGTAAGGTCATTCAGGTGCGGTCACAGTCACTGGACCAGGGGGGTAAGTTACTCATGAATTTTAGTAAAACATAAAAGGGGTTGTGGCGACATATCCAGACTGATCCCTTCAGGAAGTATGTGAGTGTCAATCAGAGTTTTTATGCTTTGGCATAAAACCTCTCATTGAGGGGGTATTGTAACGGTACAGATAACCCACCCAGGGATATTTTGGGGAAATATAAAAATAATAAATTTTATTTGAGAATGTTATGCAGAAACAACACAATGTGAGCGTATTAGTGTCAAGGTCGAGTGAATTAAGCTGCTGGAGACAGTTATTTTTAGACATCTGACATATGAACTTTGTAAAACAGAAGTCACGCTATATGACGTCAAGAGCCTAGCCCAACTACATCATGTTGGAATGCAAGTGTGTCGGCTAACCCGACGGATCGGCACCAAGAGTCTGTCAACGCTTGGCGTATAATGCCAGTCATCATCCAACACCTAACGGCGACGGACGCGGGCAGTTTTCGCCCCAGTTTTAATATACGCAGTCAGCAAATAACAACCAATAACGACGGACGTAGCAGTCCGCCTGCCAGCTAAACAGTTTATATACGCCCGTAACTAACAATGTAACTTAAAATATGAACGTAATCAGTCTAAAGAAAATAATACAGTTTCGGTGCAAGAATGTGAAAAAAAACAAAAAATGTGCAGAGTGATGCAAAACTACATCATGACGTTGGACTCTTTTGGAAATGTAACAGCTAAGTAACCATTTGGGGAATAGTCGACATTCAAAATTATGTCCTTTCAAAAGGCCATATTATTATTATTTTGCCATTAAATAATAACAGAATTGAGATCTCACAAGGGCACGGGTATGTGTGTGTGAATGAAAGATTACAGAATAAGCACTGGTTTGCGTTAAATAGATTTAAGTTGATATAATACATTCATAAATTTTATAAATTTGTTTTCCTTTTCTAATTTGAAAGTTGGGTACAACCAATAATAAAATCAATGTCTTGTTGTATTGCTTAAAGTATAATAGATGTAAGGTAGGGAGAAAACGTATTTTGGGTTCATGACGATAATGAAAGAAACGTAAATTGTTTCTAACAAAGAAAGTGAAGTTATGTAGAAATGAGAAAAATAAAAATAAAAGAAAGCAAGAAGCGTATGAAAAGAAGCAATCTGTTTTTCTTTAAATAACCACTCTGCTCTACAGCTCATCCAATCGAACCCTGGACAGAGGTAAGTGTGGGATTATATAGTTGGTAGTAATTAAAGATGGCGGCTAAAATAGTCGAAGTGATTTTTGTAAACAAAGTACAAATAATAAAGTGGTTTGAAAAGTAATTAATAGTTACACTGTCAATTAACAAACAAAGTGGTATCAACAATTTATAATATTAGTTCCGTCCTGCAAAAACAGACGGCAACACAGGGTTACACAAGTTATTATGGTCATGTGCAAGGGCACATTTGTGATTTCACAATAGACTGTAAACTAGAGTGCGAGCTATCATTAAATTTTCTGCGAAATTTGGTACAACTGGATCTGAGATCTTTAAAATGATCCGGCTAACTTACAGTAAAGAAACTATGAGCCACGTGAGACATTCTGAATGGTACTTGTATTTCAAGACCAGCAGTACTCTACTGGAAGACAAAGAGAGTTCAGATCGGCCTTCCATTACCAAATTATGAAGATTGTGTATGAACATTGTCAGAGAACCTGTCATAATATTGTTGACATTATAAAAGTGTCATATGGAACAGTTTAGGCAATCCTTATATCTGATCTGAATGTGCACCACTTTGCTGCAAAGTTCATGTCCCAAATTCTAACCCTGGCACAGAATCCATATTGTGTCAAACTCCTTCAAGATCTTCATCAACAGGACCTTGTAACGGTACGAGATTGTAGGGCCAAGATAACATTTTTTAAAATTACATTCTCTATACAGTCATTGTTCACCCTTGTAGAACCCCAAGTTAGTCAACCAGATAGGCTGTGTTTATTGCAAAAAAAAAAAAAGTCTATGTTTTGTCTCCGCACTCATGCAACGCAGACCGATGGTGAAATAACATCAACCTGCGCCTCAGCCGTGAATTACGAAAGAGAGTATGTAACTGCACATTGCGCCAGGCGGCAAAAACATTGCTCACCTTCCCGCCTCTGCTAAGGCGCTCTTTCAATAGCACCAATGGGAGCACATATGCACGACCACGTGACCAAAAAACACTGTATGCAATTTAGCAAACTAACGCCAGTGCCAGTTGTGACACCGGGCCGCCCGGCCAACCTAAGCGAGCTAAGTGTTCGAAAATATATGTCGGCCGACAAAACAACACTAAATGCTATTTTAAAGTGAACTAAAGTAATAGTGGCGCATCAACATCAACTTATTTGAAATAAGCAATAACAGTACCGCGGTTAAACAGTGGAAAACTAAATCATGGTGTGTTAAACAGTGCATTCACAGCAGAGGTGCAAAACAGCGGAGTTCTTCAGACGTTAAGTATTGACTGAGTTTTAACCAAGATTATTTTACCTTTTTCCCCAGAGTATAATTCAACATAAATAAATGATAAAGCTAAAATGTAAATCAGAGATCTCGAAGTGGGGTTTAAATAGAACGATAAAATCAAAGAACGAATGTGTGTGAGTGTGTAGCTAAAGCACGTATTGGTTCATTGCAGATAATAAATAGTGGAGGTAAATCATAGTATCATAAGCTAGTTAATTAAGAAATAGTTGTGACTATAGTTGATTTCACAAATTGTTGCTCCTTCTACAAGTATTTAATTTAAATGTCATGAAAGGGAGATGAAGTAGTTATTTGACATAATAAACCAGAGGCAATTTGTTTTAGCACAAACGGTGTATTTGATCTTTGCCTATATCAAATCCAAATAATCCCTTTTTGCAGCAGTTTCGTCTGAACGACCCTTGGAGTAAAAAACCCGAAGGTAAGAGATAAATATAATTATAATTTTGTAATTAATTCGTAGAGTTACATTTGGCCCCGAACTAGGGACCCGAGTCATATAATTTGTCCGTAAATAATCGTAGAGTTACAACCTGGATGACCCAACATTCATGTTGAGGGTTATCACTGTGGTTTAGACTTGGGTCTATGGTTACAACCCACAGACCTAACATCAGTAGATGAGCCCAGCATTTCCAAGACAGGAAAAGGCGAGGCAAGTCAAGGGTGTGATGAAAAGCATACTCATTACTTTTCTTTGACAATCACAGAAGTATGCACCATGAATTCATTTCTAAGAGAGGCCATTTAGCACAGACTAAATGGTGCACTGTGTAATGTGTCAAAATGGGGGCTTTTATTTTTCATTAAATTTATTTAAATTTAATGAAAAATAAAAGGAAACTAAAAGGAAATAAATGAGATCTCAAATAATTTTGTATGTGAGTTGTGTGTATAGATAAGATATTAAAAATAAAAGGTATTGGTTCTTTTAGAATAATCGATGTTAGATAGTTAAAGCTTTGATATAGATAAAAATGATGATGATGTATTTCATAGGTTAAAAAGAAAAAGGTTTACATTTTTTTATTTTTTATATCATGCATAGAAGGAAGTGGGAAGAATAAATGTCATATTAATAGTAAATAAAATGTTATCTGCTATATTATATAATTTGTTAAACAAATCATTTCAATCACCTCATTTCATTTGCTGCACTGATCAGTTCGTCGTACGAATGGGGTTAGTTCACCACTAAGAGATCCGGCCAACACATAAGAATTAAAGGTAGGTGGAAGTATAAAAAATTTTATTACAGCAAATAAAATTATATAGTTACAATGGTGCGGCGTGACCTGGATGTAATATAATAATAAATTGTATTACACCGGCCTATTTTGATAGTGCAGGAAGTGAAATCTGGTTGTGAAAGCAAAATTCAATTTACGTAATTATGGTGTAAGAATTATGTTATAGTATAATGTCTTGAAGGAAAGATTAACCAATTGTAGTTATAACAAAAGTAAATATCGGTATGGAGAACCATACATGACTTCCATGTTCTAAAATTTATATTTAAAATCATATTCAAAATGAAATATTTCCATAGAAACTACATCTTTCTACTTATTGCTTCAGCATTAACCACAGTACTGTGGTCACTAACGTATACCACCTCACGTTTTTGCACTCGATTTTTACCGATGATGGCGGTCGATGCACTGCCGAAAAGTCTGGTTTTGCAGAAAACATTGGACTACGGCTAAAGAGCCCGGGAAGCAATGTTAACAAAAAAACTACTTCTTTGTTGCCGATAACGTAGCACACATATAAAAAATTCTGCCCTCCACCTTCAACTATAATTTTTAATAATAGAAAATTACCCCCACCCCGTTCACCTAACCTCTTCATTTATAGATATTTCATCTATGTTTCTACAGTGGATTACTATGAGCTTCTTATCAGAATACTTTATTTATAAAAATTAAGTACTTTACTCTTGTTAAATCATAAAATGTTTCATGTAAACTACCCCTTTCTCTTAACCGATCTTCTCCAAAAACAACAGACCTTCCGTCCTCTACAATTCAGGGAAGCATGCAAAAAAATATTTGATTCTGTTTGAATGTGCGGCAGTTATCGTTCGTCATGGAAACATTTCTCTTGTTACAACATAAAATGTTGCAGGTAAACTACCCCTTTCCCTTAACTGATCTTCACCAAAATCAATAGACCTTGAGCTCTCTGCAACTCAGGAAAGGGTGCAAAAAATTATTTGATTCTCATTGAATTTTCGGCAGTTATCGTTCGTCATAAAAAAATTACCCTTTTTAAAACATAAAACGTTGCTGATAAACTACCCCTTCCCATAAACGATCTTCAACAAAATCAACAGACCTTGAGTTCTCTTTAGTTCAAAAAGGTATGCAAAAACCTAGTTGATTCTGTTTGAATTTATGGCAGTTATCATTCGTCATATAAAAAATTACCCTTGTTAAAACATAAAATGTTGCTGGTAAACTACCCCTTTCCCTTAACCGATCTTCACCAACACCAACAGGTCTTGAGAACTCTACAATACAGGGCTGTATGCAAAACATCATTTGATTCTGTTTGAATTTGCGGCTGTTATCGTTTACTATAGAAAAAAATTACCCTTGATAAAAAACCGTTGCAGGTAAACTACCCATTTCCCTTAATCGATCTTCACCATAAACGACAGGTCTTGGGTACTCTACAATTCAGGCCTGTATGCAAAAAATTATTCGATTCTGTTTGAATTTACGGCAGTTAAATTATGATTACGGTTTGAATTATTATACCGATTTTTAATGATTTTATTGAATTTTTCGTTTATTAAGAAACGTGTCTGGTCTTGATCAAGACCAGACACGTTTCTTAATAAACGAAAATAATGTTCATTCCTCTATTCCTTTAACAAATAATAATTATAATAAAGAACGGAAAATTTTAATAGGATTAAAACAAAAATTATCTGACAATAAAGCTCTTGTCACTAAAGCTGACAAAGGCAATACTGTGGTTATTATGGACAGTGAAGATTATAACAATAAAATACAAAATTTCATTATTAACAACAGCATTGATTTACTAAATTCGGACCCAACAGAAAATTATGTAAAACAATTAAATCAATGTATAAACAGATGCACCCATTTGTTTGATGAACAAACAAGAAGATCTTTGAAACCAATAAATTCAAAAGCACCCGTTTTAACAGGATTACCCAAACTCCACAAGGATGCTATCCCCTTGAGACCATTAGTAAATTTCACCACTGCTCCGGGGTATAAAACAGCTAAAAAATTAGTCACCATAATAAAACACAATATACAAATAATTAATGATCATAGTCTAATTAATAGCGTTGACTTTGTGAATAAAGTTAAAAATTTAATAGTTGAACCGACCCACAAACTTATTTCCTTTGATATTGTGGATTTGTATATGAATATACCAGTAGCGGAGACCTTGCGTATACTTAGGACTAACCTTATTAATACTAATAAATTGGATATTAATAATATAAATGAATTGATGCACATTTTGGAGTTAGTTCTTGATCAAAATTACTTTACCCACAATAATCAATTTTTCAGGCAACAAAATGGGTTAGCAATGGGTTCTCCACTTTCAGGTCTTCTTGCAGATATATACCTAAATAATTTCGAAAATTCATTTATTCTTACTAATAATAAACACAGAAGTAACATAATATTTTACGGCAGGTATGTTGATGATACCTTTTTAATATACAAAGGTACACAAAGACAAATTAATAATTTACATAATCATTTGAATAATATCAATAACAAAATGCAGTTCACACTTGAAAGTGAAGAAAATGGTAAACTGAATTATCTAGATTTAACTGTTGCTAAGGACAATAATAATAAAAAGTTGCAATTTGACATCTATAGAAAACCCACAACGACTGACATTGTAATACATGCTAAGTCGTTTCATCCTTTATCACAAAAATTAGCTGCCTTCCACAGTATGATTTATAGACTTTTATCTTTGCCCCTCGGTGATAAAGAATACCGTGAGGAATTAGACACCATTAAACACATTGCTGTCGCTAATGGTTATGATGTCAATATGGTGAACAACATCCTTCGAAAACATAAGAAGGGACATAGCAACATTAACGGACGTAAAACACGCGAAAATACAACACGCAAATATATTGCAACACCGTACACATACCTTATGCCACAGATCATTGGGTCAATTTTTGGTAAAACCAGTAATATCAAGGTCACTTATAAGACCACTAATAGTATTATGAATAATCTTCGTGTCCGCAGAACCACCAGCCTTGAACACAAAACTGGTGTTTACAAATTGATATGTGACGATTGCGACGCCTTTTATGTGGGCCAGACAGGACGTGGTTTTTTAAAAAGATTTTTAGAACATAGGCCGCCTACACATTTTCACAGTTTGGACAATATCAAGTCAAAATTTGCAGAACACCTCATTTCCGAAAATCATAGCTACACTAATTTTAAAACTACAGTAGACTCCCTCTAATCCGGACACCTCGGGACCGGATCCCTGTCCGGATTAAAAAATTTCCGGACCATCCGGCGGTTTTTTACTTATGTAAATTACAACCTGTAATAGCGTATCTATATTCATAAATCACATTTTAAGACAATTTTCAAGTGTACGGAACACAATTTTAGGTTCATAAAATTGTCCCAAACGAATAAACTTAAACCTAAAACTAATGAAAAACTTGGCTTTGCAATATTAAAAGAAATCTGTTATTTTCTTCTGCTTCTTTACTTCAACTGTTTTCTTGAAGGCATAATCACGCCACTTCCTTAGAAACATAACATCCACAGCTGATGCTCCAGGCTGTTGTTCGACGTAGGTAGTTGCCAGTTCCAGTGCTGCCCTACCCTCTGCATGAGTCAAAATTCCCACGCCATTTCCCGCTTCACTATCACCTTCGTCGTCGTCTTCTTCTTTTTCTTCCTCTTGACGAAGGACTACATCGACGATTTCGTCATCATTCAGGATTTCATTAGCCAGTTCATCATCAGCTCGCGAAATCCATTCCACAACGTCATTCTCATTAATACTAGCAGATCAGGCAGCCGTTGTAAATCCTTTAAAATTGAGTGGTTGTCATCAGGTTCAGTTGCATGAATATTTAACAACCCTATTGTATTTGGGTTGTCTTCTTGTCTCTTCTCAACGAGAGTTTCAACATCTGGCCACAATTTTCTCCAGGATTTGGTAAACGTAGATGATGGGATTTCATCATACGATTTAGCAGCGATATAAATGACGTCCTTAATGTTAATTGTCTTGAGCGTCTGGATGAGACCTGCATTGTCATTACCATCCATCTTATCCAAAATTTCTGAAAGAAGCTTCCTCCGGTATTTTCTCTTAAAGCATTCGATTACACCCTGGTCCATGGGCTGTGCGATACTTGTTACATTTGGAGGCATATATAAAAGCTTGATGTCACTGTAACTATCACATTCGAGACCTTCCTCTGGATGCGTAGGGGCATTATCAAGCACAAGAACTGCTTTTACTGGCAATTTCAAGGATGTCAAATGTTCTTTTACAGATGGAACAAATTGAGCCACGAACCACTCCTTAAACAAATAAGAATCCATCCAGGCAGACTTTTGTGACCTGTAATACACTGGAAGGGAAGACATGTTTAAGTTTTTGAATACTCTGGGTTTGGCCGACTTTCCAATCACAAATAGCGGCATCTTGTGTGTCCCAGTTGCGTTTGAGCATAGTGCAACAGTGATCCTTTCTTTATTTACTTTAAAGCCCGAAGCAGACTTTTCTTGAGGAGTGGCAAAGGTTTTATTAGGCAAAAAGTTTATAGTTAAGCCCGGTCTCATCGATATTGTACACTTGTTCTGGGGTTAGTTTTTCACGCTCAATGATACGCTTCAATTTTTCAGAAAAATCATTAGCTGCCGGTTGGTCTGCTGAAAGCTTCTCCCCGCAAACTCCAAGGAAATGCACTCCATGCCGTTTTTTCCATCTCGTTAGCCACCCATCGCTTGCCGAGAAGTTTCCTTTTTCCCCAAGTTTTGAATGAAGAATGACGGCTTTTTCTTTCAAAATCGGCCCATTTATAGGAGTCCCTCTTCTACGTTCCTGCATGAACCACAACCACAATGCGTCATCAACAAGTTCATGGTGTGGTTTTTTCAAGGTAGATCGAGTAGAAAGGACGGACTCGACTTCAATTTGCATACAAAAATCCTCGATCGATTTTCTGTTTTTCCGCCAATCATAAACTGTGCTTTTCCCTACATTAAACTCCGTACAAATACTTTGCACTGATTCACCCTTATCTAAACGTTGTAAAATATTAAGTCTGTCTTGCATTTTAACCGTATTATGCTTCCGTGTTTCACTCATTTTTGAGAATTTTACTGTCAAATAATCAGAGTTACTGAAACTACAATTTCACCTAACAAATTAACTCACTTATAATAACATATGTAACTCACATTGAAAATTATTAAAACACACAACAATATCAGTAGTAATTAGTAAAAACAGCTACAGTACACTGTATGACGATCCGGAGCAAACGCAATCGTAAGCCGAACTGAGGATCTTTGTTTACATGTAGGCCGGAAATAAACAGACACGCTCAATCCTGTCGTTTTCGGCCGTGAGAAACCCGGCGCGCGCTGATGACTCATTTCCAAGAAGTAGTCCGGACCATCCGGCGTCCGAACCATCGGAGTCCGAACGAGAGGGAGTCGACTGTAATTTGAAACCCCTTCACATATGTAAGAAAGGGCGATATTTGAACGCTCTTGAAGAGTACGAAATTTATAAAGCACACAATAATACTGATACCAAGCCGCATGTTTTAACTGATAAACTGGTCTTCAAGTCAAATGTATTGTACAACACTGCCTTGCGCTATTGTCGTGGTGGGAGCGAGACGTAAATTAGTGCGCGGTCGGTTTTCATACGATGTACATCGGTAACCTTCGCACTCGCTGTAAACATTATATTATCATGTTATATTAAGTTATTTTTATATTGGATTTTAATATTTTACGTGTTTGACAAGTGCATCAAATTTAAATGATACACAATTATTTTTAAATTCTGATGATGGGACAAGGGTCCCGAAACATGTAAATTTTATAAAGACGCTGTTTCTGAAAAGCCGCAGACGGTAAGTTCCAATATATTTGATTTTGACCTCATTTCATTTGCTGCACTGATCAGTTTGTCATACGAATGGGGTTAGTTCACCACTAAGAGATCCAGTCAACACATATAAGAATTAAAGGTAGGTGGAAGTTTAAAAATTTTTATTATGCAAATAAAATTATATAGTTACAACTGTGGCACAAAAGCAGTTGGATGTTCCATAACGACAGAGCGCACATTCAAACAGCATTGGAAATACTGCAGTTTTTAGGCCACAACAGCACGATAACCATTCCTCACCACCTTACTCACCAGACTTGGCATCCCCTGACTTCTTCCTGAAGATGAAACTCAAGTTTAGGGGGTCACATTTTTGAAATCTGTGATGAGGTCTCAGATGACCCTTGACATGCTTTCAAAACAGGGCATCCAAGAGTGTAAAATTTGCTGGAGTGGTGTATCACTCCACAAGGTCACCAAAGGTGATAATGTCACTTTGAAGGCAACAGCCTAGTCTGGTAACTTTCCGAAACCACCTTATATTTACATGGAGAGTCACATATAGATCAGCTAGAATTCTGCAAACTTATAAAAGACCAACATGGGATTAAAACAACTTTTAAATGAACCAGAGATCACAGGCATAACACAAGCTCAGATAAGGGTTTGAACATATAATGAGGATGGATTCTGAGAAAGTATTAAGGATCGCAACAACTATAAGCAATGGAGGCAGAAGACAAGGAAAACCCAGACAAATGAAGAATGTCGAAGACAGTATTTTTAAGTGAACGGTGATAATGGAAGTATAATATAATTGGATAAAAAGAAAAAATTAACAGCAGAGAGGATGGAGGACAACTGTTAATCTAAGCAAGGGCATCCTCAGTATGTAGTAGTAAATTTTGCATGCCCCCCCCCCACACACACACACTCATGACATGAGCAAAACACAAAGTTCAGTTTGGATTAAAACATTTTAGGGAGCCAACACAGCTGTGACCTCAGCACCTTATTTTCTACCTAAAACGTAGTTAGGATCTTTATGGTAATTGAGCATATAACATTCATATTCCTTTAAGGGGCATACAAAACAACACAACAACCTTTCAGTGGTAAAGAAACTTATCTTCCCATATGTAAACTGGGATGTTTATCAGCAGATACCTCCAGCTATAGAGTTGTTTTGTTAATTTGATAATGAATTCATGTAGTATACATAATTAAATTCCTTTTCCTAGTGCCCTTTGTGTTCTGCATTTATTTTAAACTGTAGACCTACTAGTTTACAAAATTTCAAATAAGATTTCAGCGACTAATAAACATAATAAATTAATTACAATTTTTTTTCATTTCCATGATTATCCGAGTGAGCTGTGGTTCATGTTAACTTGGATAATCAAGACTTCACTGTGAGTAAAATCAGCCAGCCCGTAAAGAGTGCCTTGATTTGAAAGTGTAAACACTGGTTAATATCATTATTTTCACTACCAGTAAGCTCTACTGAAACGTACACGAAAAATGTTTTGTGAAGACACTAGTTTGGTTAGTATTATATACATTCATAATCACTGACTTATTATTGATGTTAAATTACCTTTGAATATTGCTGACGTTCGAATTTGTACAACAGCTGAGTTCCTAACATCACATTGAAGTACTCGCGTATGCCGTTCATTATTTCTGTAAACGCACTCTCTCTAAAACATAATATAGATTCAGTTATTAGAGTTCATAGGTCGGTGTTGTAATTGTATCAGAATACAAATGTTACCTACTTGTTTGGTGTGTTGCTTTTGCTTGATGTCTTCATTTTTAAGTAATCATCAAGAATCTCATCTACGGTGATTTTTGCTGGTAAATTGACAAGCTGCACAAAATAAAGAATTTCTTTTCAGTGTTTATTTTAATAGTTTATGCACAGGGTGTGTCAGCTAAATCCAGACAACATTCTGTTTTAATTTCCCATTACATTTTACTTTAGCCATACATGATTTCTGGCACTCAGGTAAGCCAGATGTATGTGTAAGACACGTATAACCTTAAAATGACAGAGACACTGAAATTGAGTATGGAGTACAATCAAAAACAGTGATAATTATCACTGGCTTTGCACCAGATGTTCACCAACTAAAATTATTCAGTTTTTCGGGTACCCCAGATTGACAACGCACAAGTATGTTAATGCAGAGAAATCTGAAGAAGGTTCTGGTAACCAGCGAGACAAAGTCACTTGAGAAAGAAGACTGTAAAGAGCCAACCTGTCATTCAAAGAGCTCAAGAGCTCATTTCAGAAGAAGCAGGGGGGTGTCACTTCGTGAAGACTTCACTACACTTGGGATGAGTGAGGCCACCATGCATCAAGTCCGTGAAGAGTAACTGGGATACATGTCTTACGTGCTCAATGTACAACAAATACTGTCTGAGGCTGAGAGAGTTACCCACTGCAATTGGCTTCTTTGTTTGTTGAAGCATAAAGCTGTGGGTTACCTCAGGACTTTTTTTCTGACAAGATTTTTACTGTTGGTTAAAAAATTACTGGAGGTATGACCCATGATCAAGAATTCCTCCCTATAGCCACGACGAAGTTTCTGGCCAATGTTTACCTCCTAAGCATCATATCTAATGAGGGTGATGTCATGCTGCCACAGTTATTTAAGAAAGGAGCAACTATCATGAAGCAGGTTAACCTCAGGATTCTGACCAACTGTAGTAAACCCATGGGTGGTAACTGTGGCCTCTGGGACAGCACACAACCCATTTAATGCAAAACTAGTTTTCTGATAATGTGAACATAAGGAAATCTGGTCTCTCAACGGTTGAGATATAAACACTCTAGATTATCATATCTGAGGCATTACTGAAAAGAGTGGTTTACAAGTCCAGGAACTCCAACATGGCAACTCTTCAGGTCGGTGTGAAGCAGCATTCGTGAATTTGGACAAGGAGCAGTTGAAGAGGGTGTGCTTGTGCTTCAGAGAAAGGATCGAGACAGTTATTGCTGCAAACTGGGGGTTATATTGAATAACAGGACTCAGGAAGGATACCTTACGCATTGTACAAAAAGTGTTTTTGTTCATTCAAGTTTATATTGAATAAACAAGCGTTTTAATAAAATGTTTGTTCTGTCTGGATTTAGTTAATGCATCTGTATACTGAATAATTTTAACTTGAGAGTAGCAACAGTTCATTAATAGTGGAACAAAAGGATCGTTTATAATTTTTATTTGTAACTCATGTCCATATATACAAATATGTGTGTATTAAATTTCACCACATTACTTTTATTTTATCATCGGCACATCTTCACTGGAAACTGAGAAAAACCAAAGTCTTCAATACGTTGAACATAAATTTATAAAAATTTATTGAATTTAATTACCACAAAAACACAGTGTGAGATTTTCACAAAATAGTGGACTATGTGAGTTACACACTAATAAGGTTCAGTCATTTATTTTATAAAATGATTAATAAAACATGCTCACTGACCTTTATGTGGTGAAAGGTGTCCAGACAGGGGTAGTCTCAATCAGAAAGTCCTACACTTAGCAACACATTATTATTATTATTATTATTATTATTATTATTATTATTATTATTATTACGAAACAGTTTAAAACAAACAAAATAATTAAAAGCAGTCAAAAGTCAATGTAATATTAAAAATGAACAGAATCTCAAAATTACTACTGTCATCAGATGGCCTCATGTATAACGATGCTCATATGCCTCAAAGTATAAGGACAAACAGGAAGAAAAGCTCTAACAACAATAACAGATTCCTTTATGTAGCAATGAGAAGGCAGGGTGGCTAAGCACTATGCTTTTGTCACCTACTACTAACCTAAACATCACTCTAAGCACTCCAGCCAGAGTCAACCCAGGGGCTGAAGAACATCTTGATTTTATGCCACTACCTGAGAATCAAACCTAGGAATTTTAGATTACTAGCCAAATGCTATACGCAAATGTCAACTAAATCCCTAGAAAAGGTATTTTTAAAAATTAAACATACATTTTACAATTATTACTGAGTGAAGAGAGAACTACTCCGATAAAACTGGATTTATTAATTAAAGAGTATATATTGAATAATGATAAATAAATAATCGTAGTGCAGTTTATGTGGCAAAAAAACATTGAACAATTAAAAATGTCCATTACAGATAGCACATTTTTCAGTGTTCTCAAAAATATCTAAATCCACAGGTGAAAAATCTGAGAAAATTTTGTTTCAAATTAGTACCGTTTTGTACTGAAAAAAAAAACAAGCCATTTATTCCTTATAAATCTGTTTTTATTGTTGTGGATGTTAATACTCGGTAACTAGACAAACGCTCTAACAGTGTCATAAAGCAGTTTGTTTTATGTATTGAAGAATTTGTTTTTATTCAGTTCCACTCAAACAGTTGGATTCATTCTCCACATGACTCTTCCTACCAAACCAATTTATTTTTAACACGCTTAAGCATTAATAACCTTATAACACATGATGAAGGAGAAGGTTAAACAATTATATGTACAACATGTCCAATCAAAACTATTTATTTTTGGAGTACTGTTTCCCAACTGTGTTAATTATAATATTTTTACTATATATCAAAGTTTCAGTCTTAAATAAAATACAATTTTGCAACATTTTGAGATTTATCATCTCATACTGCCTGTAACAATAAAATATACGTATTTTATAGGTTTTGTGACTGTAAAATGTGGTCTTGTCTCACATTTGATTAAACTGATACAGCAGAACCTCCATAACACAAATCTCAAGGGATTATAAAAAATTCGTGTTATTGAGGAATTTGTTAAAGCGGGTTCTGTGTTATCAAGGTTAAAATAATGAAAGTTCATGTTATCAAGCTCCTGCTTCATAACATTCGGCTTATTGAGCTCGCTACCATGGGTAATTTGTCTTATAGAGGTCAAATTCGTGCTTAGAGGTTCTGTTGAGTAAAAATTCGTGTTACAAAGGTTAATTAGTACAGTATTTTGATCTCAAACCAACGAAAATTCGGCTTATCAAGGTTTTTAACTAAGTAATTTTGGATTATAGAGGTATTTTAACATTGAGTGTTATGAGACATTCAAGGGGATTGAACAAAATTTGTGTTGTCAAGGAATTTGTGTTATTAAGATGCCACTGTATAATGTAATTAATTGTGTGTGTGTGTGTGTGTGTGTGTGTGTGTGTGTGTGTGTGTGTGTGTGTGTGTGTGTGTGTGTGTGTGTGTGTGTGTGTGTGTGTGTGTGTGTGTGTGTGTGTGTGTGTGTGTGTGTGTGTGTGTGTGTGTGTGTGTGTGTGTGTGTGTGTGTGAGGGGGGTTGTAGAAATTAACAGCTGAAGAAAAATGGCATAACAGTTGAAGACACTACAATAAAATTTGAAATATGTACGCAGTGTTTCACAGTGTCTAAAAATTCAAAAATATTTTAATTTAGTACCTACGCTTTCCCATCAAAGTAATATAGCACGTAACACGTTGTGAGGAAACTATATTGATGAACAGAGATTAAGATTATTGAATAGCATTTATATTTTTATAATCTATTTATATATTGTTTTTTATATTTTTACTTTATGTCAGAAAATATAAAAAGCATCTTATAAGGTTTCTGCAAAGGCATTAATGACTGCATAAACAACACCATATACTCAGATCATGTGCTGCAGCTATGCTGTCATCAAATCCAGGCTGATTCCATGACATGTTGACAATAATGAATTTATTATAATTTAAAAAACCTGAAATATGAAGTGCTGTGTGTAAAGGTTTCTATAAAACTTTGTAATTTTGTAACGGGACAAGTAAACCCACCCACCGATATTTTGCTATAAACCCACCCGCCTTAAATCTTCTTTAGTGCTGTCCAATTTCTTCTCCATCTTCTCATTATTTTTGTCCAATTTCTCATCCTGTTTCTTGAAATTGTTATTTATCAACTCAAATTTCTTATCTAATTCTTCATTATTTTGTTGTAATAATTTTTTATGGTCCTCCTTCATTTCTTCCTTAGTGCTGTCCATTTTCTCATTCATCTGTTGAAACATTTCACTGGTTCTGTTATTCCCCTCCATTATAATTCTCATCAGATTGTCTAATTTCGTTTCTTCCGTGGTCCTGGTTGGCTCTGCTGGGGTTAATAATTCTTCCACATCTTCCACCGAAGTTATTTCCTTTTCTTCCATTCTGACACCTTTCTCGATCTCCTTTTCTAATCTCTTTGCTACCTCTTCCGCCTCCTTCTCGCGTAGCTTAGTCAGTCTTGTGCCGATTTTTCCCGACTCCATTTTCTGTAGTCACCGCTAGAATCTGTAAGGTTTAATGGTATAATTTCTTAATTATTCTAGCCCTACTAGTTGGCGCGCCACTTTGTAATAAACTGCTTTTACGTGGTGAGTTTGATTGTATTCACTTTAATAATTCTCTATATATTACTTTATTTTATATGAATCAAACATACAGCATTGCAGAACAATAAGATTTATTAAACCCTTTAAAATTTTCAGTTATTTAATAGTACATTAATTTATATTAGTACCGGCTTTTACAATTGCTCAGTTGGTATGCTCAGTCGTTTATATCATGTAGACGCCGCTTGGCGAATAATGTTTGTTTACAATAAAATTTGTCACAGGGCGTGTTAAAAGTCCTTTTGACTACAGAAGTTTTGGATTACCGGCTAAAATGCACAAATTTATAATATTTCTTAAAACTAGGTACACAATATTTAATACATTAATTCATACAAGTAAGTTATCAGCAATGAGAGTTAGAATAGTTTTTTGGTTAGGATTTTGACAAGTTATGTTCCTTAATAATTTATTATAGATCAGTTTAAATGGTTATTAATTGATTGTAAGGTTCATTAATAGTGATATTCTAATTACCTTCAGTTCTTGTTCAAAATAGTGATCAGTTAAGTGAAAATTGTGATTCGTTATTATGGATAAAAAGGGGAATTCGTTTTTTAGTGAAATTATTGTTTTATACTCATCAGTTCTCGTTGGGGCTTCCTCGATGTACGTCTACTTCTTCCGGATGGGTCTAGTCGTCTTCTCCTCTTCAGATGTTCATCAATTCTCGTTCAGATGGTTTTTCCATAAAGTTCGGCTTCCCTCTTGTTCCGCAGTCGTTCGTCTTCTTAGGTTGAAGTAGGTCGCTCCTTTTCTTCCTTCGAGATGAGTCGTCACCTATGTTTCTTGAAGTCTTCTAATTTTCCACTGATTTTTTATGTTGTGAGTAATTTAATAATAATTAATTCATCAGGTGTTCCATAGATTGCTTTTACTATACTTCTTCCTTCTGGTTTTGGTTACAATTTACATTTTTATAGTAAAATTTGGGTTGAGAGCTGCATACATCCGCCCTCCGCGTCGGTCAATAATGGATTAATAAGAATTCAAACGGTTTTTGGTAATAAATTTCGGTTGCTATGGTTACCTATTAAACTATGCTAATTCTCATTGGTCGTTAATTTATGTCATTGTTATAGTTTAACGTTTTATTTTAGTTTAAATCTATAAAATATCTTCAAATTAAGATTTCTTTCTTATATTAGTAGCTATGTTTATTACATGAATACCATTGTTCATAATTTTTGATAAGGATCAATTTGATACCCCTCATGGTTACTTTTGAGTAGTTAATCACATTTTCATTATTTTTCTTATTTATATTTCATATATATTTAATCTAAAACTGGATGTTATTTATACATTTTTGTATTAGGTATACCTACTTAACTGGTTTATACATTTGGTATATTCTGATTTGATATTGGGCTATTGTTTGTCTTTAAATTTACAAAATTCTTCATTAACTGTTAGGCCTAGAGCCTAGATTTCCCTATACTACTATCTAACATTCTTTGGAACTCCTTACCACTATATATGGTACATTAAAACAATTTTTTACTAGAAACAAATAATAAACATTGGTGATTCTAACTACACCTCTTATTATAACAATAAACATTTTCTTGCCAGGTTCAAGCCTGAAATTAACTTCTAACTACCTTTCTGTTTCTTACTCCTATCTGTTTTAACTTATAATTTATTACATTATATTGGTTTTTTTAAACAATAACAAAACTCTTATTATACTACTATTAAACTGTACTTTACACAATATACTCTACTCCCTCATTCCTTCACTAGAATACAGTGTCTATCTTTCTTGTTTACCATTCATTCTAATGATTTAATCCTTATCTTATTTTATAATTCTTACTAACTATTGCTTAAATTAATCACAGTATCATTAGTTCATCTTACTTGCTAGCACAGAGTTTATCACAGGTTGTTTAGATATTCTAATACAGTCTACTATTAAAATACCTTTTTATGTTCACCCACTACACTTTTTCCTTCATAGAAGTTTTTTATTTATTCACTTTCACTTTTTTTATGTAACATGCTATCACTGCATGTCACCACTTATTTGTATCGATACACTCTTTATTCCACTCACTTGATATTATTCACTATGTTGTCTAATTATGTTAACATCATCGTGTGGTTATTGGTTATGAGTAATTACTTTATTTTCCCTTCACTAATGATCACTTTTGATTATTAATATTATGGCCTTTATTTGCCTCAGGGTATGGTTTACTGGTTTTGACTATTTTTATCACTATTCATTTGGGTGTGTTTATTATTAACTCCCTATCTTATATTTATAAGTACATTTCTTCATTCATAAAATATGCATAATATTACTATCTTATTTGTTATTATTAACATAGGTACATCTCATTTATGCTCTTACTATATTAGTGCATTTGTTTACATGCATTTTGTGGTCATAATTTGGGGATTACAATGTTCGTTATCAATTTCTTGATTACATTTGGTTCCTGGTTCCTTCTTCCATTGTTTTTCCTTGTGTTTATCCAATCTATTGAGTCAAGTCATCGTCAGTTTATTAGTTATTTGTCATTTTGTCATTTGGTTATTAATCTCTGAGTTATAAGTTCTTGACCTTTCTTCTGGTCTTCAGCTTCTTTGTTTTATATTTAATTATCAATGTATTTTCACTACCTTATGTCGTTACAATATAAATACGAGCCCAGGAGAGCCAAATTTACTCTTCAATCAGTCTTCAGTCGTGGCGGTACGCTATGTCCGTCAGCGACAAGAATTTTTAATTACTCTTCAATCAGTTTTCAATTGCAGCGGTAAGCTCTGTCCGTCAGAGACGCGAATTTTAATTACTTCAGACATAGCTGGACGCTATGTCCAATATCAACAAGATCTTTTGTTTATAAACTGTAAAGTCTAACGGACAATACGTTAGTTCAAGTAATAAAAATAAACAGTAACTACAATTATCGGACGTATACAAACAGTCTACAACTACAAACATCAACACTCTAGACAAATGGCGAGAGAACATCAAGCAGAGGAACGATATGCAGAGCAATAGAGGCTGTTAATAGAACAACAGCAGCTGATTCAGAGCAACACATCATTCCATTCTACAGCCAGCAGATGGAACCATGAAGGACGAGTGACTGGAGGACGACCAGTGGAACCGGAAAATGCAAGAGAGGACATCCAGTAGGAGAGGACCGACAGATCACCGGAGGACATGGGTACAATCTGCAGAATTGAGGTGACGAAAAACCAATTTATAATTATAAAAGAATAGAGACATTGAAAAGACATTAATAAAAAAAATTTTAAATTAAAGAAAAATTATGTAGATACAGATAAGAGAATGTAATTTAACTATAGTGTGAATTTTCTTTAATGATGACCAATTAATTTAAAGAAATTTAAATCCTTGCTTGAAGGATTAACAATTAATTTAATAATTTTAATTTTTCATTGAAAGCGTATAAAGTAAAGTAGTTGTAAATATAGAAGAAGACTAATGATTCGATTAGTTTATTTAAAATGTTATAAAGCCTTAAGATGTATGCCAAGCATAGAATAATAATGTAAATAAGAACAAATTTATAAAGCACACATTCAGACTGAGTAGTCGAGAATTTATAGTGTAACGAAGAAATGTTTAACATATAGAGTTGCTAATATAAAATATAAGATATAAGATTTATTTTATGATGAGTGTACAGCAACAAAGAAACATTGAAACAATTGATAATGAATATTTTATGGCAAAGTAAATACTATTATTATATTTTTATTTTTCATTTGAATAAAGACATGAAAACATGTTACGATTCATAAAAGGACTACTCTTATTATGATTACACCTGAACTCCAATTATACATACCGTACGCATTATCAATAATGTTGTATGAGCTATACCACTACACAATTTAGATTACATTTAATTAATACATTGTGTCGTTATATAATTTTGGCGTCCCAAGAACGTGGGGCTCCTCAAACACAAATAAATTTGTATTTACAACCTACATACACAAAATGTATCGTTGTATAATTTTGTCTCCCAAAAGCGTGGGGCTATACAATTTAAAATACATTTAAATTGGTGATTTGTATTGTTATAATATGTATGTTAGAAGTTAAGAAAAACCAGTGCTTCTTAATGCACACCAGCACAGCTAAAAAGGGAGACCAGATCAGTTCTGGATATGGTATAAAGTAAGGCCACTATTTGATGTTTTGATTTAATGTTTTCAGTGTCTGGTGATGCTGTGGCAGCGGTCCTCTGCTGGCCCACGCATCAGAGCAGGGGTGTCAAGTGCCTGTCTGGCCTTGCGGTGTTGGGATCTCGAGAGGGAAGTCCAGTAAGGTCATTCAGGTGCGGCCACAGTCACTGGACCAAGGGGGTAAGTTACCCATGAATTTTTAATAAAACATAAAAGGGGTTGTGGCAACATATCCAGGCTGATCCGTTTAGGAAGTATGTAAGTGTCAATGAGAGTTTTTATGCTTCGGCATAAAACCTCTCATTGTGGGGGTATTGTAACGTGACAAGTAAACCCACCCAGGGATATTTTGGTAATAATAAAGATTTTATTTGAAAATGTTGTTGGGGAAAACAATATACACGAATTAGTGTCAAGGTCGGGCGATCAAGCCGCTGGAGACAGTTATTTTTAGAAATCTGACCTCTGAAATATGTACAATTTGCCTCACGCTATATGACATCAGGAAACAAACCCAACAGACGTCACATAGGAATGCAGGAGTGTCCCGCTAGCTCGCCAAATCATTGTCAACAAGCTACGCTTGGTGTAACATCAGTCGGCAAACAACATCCAATGACGACGGACGAGGGCAGTTCGCTCGCCCGCCGGCTAAGTACAGTTTTCTAATGCCCAGTTGAAATTACAAGTGTCGAATTCACAATATTTGCGCCCGTACAAAATAATGTAACTATACCGTAACTTAAAATGTAAATGGTGAAAGAAATCAGTTTAAATGAATTAACAGTTTCAGTTTAAAAGGTGAATATATAAAATATCAACAGTGAGAGTAAGGAAACGTGCGGAGTTATCGAAATTGCGTGGTGAAGATAGACTCTTTAGGACAATATAATTCGCAGATAAGTAACCTTCGGGGTATCACAATTTAAAATCAAATATTAAATTTTATTATTGAAAGAAATGTTTTTTAATCACCAAAAATGAGATCTCATAAGGGCCTGGGATGTGTGTGTGTGTGTGTGTGTGTGTGTGTGTGTGTGTGTGTGTGTGTGTGTGTGTGTGTGTGTGTGTGTGTGTGTGTGTGTGTGTGTGTGTGTGTGTGTGTGTGTGTGAAAATTAGGTAATAAATTTAAGAAGTGCTGGTTTGTGATATTTTTTATTTTGATGAATTAAATAATGTTTAAATAGACAGTTCTACTTGTGATTTTTTATATATATAAAATGTCAACATTTGTTCACTACTATTGATGGGTTTTTATATCTTTTTTCTATAATTTGTTTCATGGTGGTATGATTAAACGCATTAAAGGAAAGTTTAATGTAGGATTGAAGTAACTGAGAATAAAAGAGAGTAATATGTAAACACAACCAATCAATTTGTTTACTGAAATAACCTTGTTCTGTCTCCCAAATACGCCTTCACGGACCTTGGTTGAACTTTAGGTAAGTAAAGTTGGCAGTATTGCAAGATGGCGTCCGGAATGCAGACGTGAATACAGCTAATTTTATATAGCAACTTAAATTAAAGAAAAAAAGTAAAAAAACATTACACATTGAGGCTTTCGAGATGAGGATATCGAGAAAATAGATAGGATACAACAGGCTGACAGAGTGTGTAATAAAATATTCTGAACACAATAAAAAAACTGAAAACTTTTATGTAAAAATCAGAAGAAAAACGGAAACTGGACAGAACATGTTATAAGAGGATGTGAAATATTAATTAGTCTTCTTGAGGGCTTAATGAAAAGAGAACGAGAAGAGGAAGGAAAAGATTAACAATATTAGGAGAGGAGAGGATAAGTGAACTAAGCAAAAGGTCAAGAGCAAATGAACTGGTAAACCAATGGAATAACAACATATGATGACACCTGAAACTAAAAATTATTTAACATTTTCAGTGTTCTGTACTCAGAAAATTTTTATGTGCAACCAGTGCTCAAGACAAGTTCTGTTGTATGTCCTTTTTAAATTGGTAAAGTGCTCAAAAGGTTTTGTTTGCTTGACTGTAACTCGCTGAATACAAAATGAGCACACAGTCAGTGATTTGTCACTGTTAATGTGTTGTTTCTCATGAGATGATTGCAAGTTTCAATTGACACGTGTGTTACTGCAAACAGTGGCTTGGAATGTTATATCGGCAACAAACCTGTGGTTACCTGCTCTTATTTCGACACGTATAAGCTGTCCTAAATTGAATCTAGTTGTCAACAAAGATGATTTGGTGAAAGTAATGCTTTGTGTGTATTAGGATTTAGGAAAAAATGAAATAATATATAGTTGAAACTACACACTCACATCATAATTTGATTGTATTTGTAACACACATGCTTGTTTCATTTTTATAAAATGTTTATGTGCATTGTTTTGGTGTATGTTTAACTACAGATTATTATTATTCCGGGTATACAATTTTTACACATTTTCTGGAACCAAAGATTACAGGATTGATTGAATTCTCATTTTACACTGTTGCTTGCCCATCCAAAGATATTCTTCAATTTCTCTTTAACTCAATATAGTCTGAATTTCTTCTATCCAGGTGATAGGTGGTCTTCCTCTTTTCCTTCTTCCTGGTGGGGTCCATTCCATAACTCTCCTTGGCAATCTTTCCTGTCCCATTCTTTTTGTATGTCCATACCATTATAATTTTTTGGTTTGAATAAAATCAACAATTGAATTTTTCACATTCATTCTGTCCTTAATAACATTGTTTCTTATTTTCTCACGCCTATATATTTTTTCCAAACACCTCCAAAAGTCCATCTCTGCTGTCATTAATTTTGTTCTTGTGTGTTTATTGGTAGTCCAAACTTCTGAGCCATAAGTTATGATACTTCTAACAATGGTTTTAAATATTTTGGTTTTAGTTTCTGCTGTAATTTGCTTATCCCACAGGATTCTATTTAATGTAGTCCCGTGTGGAGTTGCTAGTCCCATCAGGCACCTCTCCAGGTGCCTGATAGGGGAATGCTAACCAGATATGGTGGGTACTGGGGAAATAAAACACCCGGGGCGGACCAAAACTAGCAGCTGCTGCCTTGTAGTTAGATATTGGTTTATCGAAGGCTAAAGGAAGTAAACCTTGATTAAAAATTGTCTGGTCCTCGACGCTGGGGGTTAATGCAATGGGCCAACTCCACATTCACTAAAAAAAAGGAAATATTAAAAAACCAAATAGATTACAGCCAGATGGATTCAATAAACGTAAACAACAAAAGCTACGTAAATGGATTATGAGAATTGGAATGTGGAATATACAAGGTTTAAGGAAAAAAGTCGGGGAAGTTGTTACCAAATTCGAAAGTAGACACCTCGCTACACTTGTATTGTCTGAAATAAAAAAAAGGGGGAGTGGTGTGGAAACATATGGTCACTATATACATTTCTACAATTGGTCAAACTTTGAACCTTGTAAACTTTGTATTCTGAATACCGCATTGCGACACGTGTAGATGACGTCACGTTTTTTCTGTTATCTACAGCCGGTCTTGAGCATGGCTGACTGCAGTAAAAATTATGTTAGTTCTACTCAAGACTCCGAGAAGGCCACTCATTTCTATCTCCAGCCGCGGCTACAGGATTTTCATTATTTAAATTATTAGCATGTTCAACATGCGCTAAGTTTACTTGGGCTATCTCAGCTTTACTTCACACTATTATGTCATTCGATATTTAATTCTAATTAAATTAGCGGGCATCATGCCGCGGTAATTACTACACGTGCCAGCAATCGCTTCAACTAAATTTCAATAAACAATTATTTATATACAAAGCATACAGTCCACTTAATTCTTCATTTCTAACCAGCTAACTCCAACTAGCGTTCCTAAGAATAACTCAAGAGCACTTCTAGAGCTTCTAAGACGCAACAACAATGGTGTTTAACTACACATACTGTACATAAATTACCTTCTGTAGAGATGGGTAAAACTTGTTAGTACTAAATTTTATGTATATTTTAATCAAAAATCACCCATGAATAGCTTGATATTATTATATAAAAACAGGTCAAAATAACACTTCACTAAGTAACAATAAGTTTGTTGATACACACTAAATTAACTTACACTATGGTCGCACTAACCTTCCTTTGTCTAGATATTAAGTCCCAGTCATCAACAAGCCAAGGTTTCAGTTCGTCTGGTATTTTCACTTTCACTTCAACTTTTGACAGGAACTGTTCTTCCTATTAATGAATAGGATAAATAATTAATAATATTTTTTAATTAATAATCAGACAAATTAATTTTTTCTTAGATTAACTACATACAGCTAAAAATTAGATCATTTTAACTCTTTTAACTATATCTAGGATGAACAACACTGTGTCTGTCCTGGACTGCAGACTGAGATGTTTTTCATGCTGTACTACTTCTCTATTCAATAATAACATGGTGTAGTCTATCCTTGAATTTATGAACTATTTGCAGGAATGTAAAGTAAAGCTGTTCATCGGCTTTTGGTATCACAAAAACCCTGGCTCGTATAATGTTTATGACATATCATACTTTTTCAGAGACTAAAAATTTTTTTAAATAAATAATAGCTTTAATGTCTTGGAATATCATGTAAAATATTGTAACATCACAAAATGTTCCATAACCATAATGAACACCAGAAGTGTGAAAAATACTACTAGAATTATAAATGAGTAAATAAAATGAATGTAACAGTGAAGATTATGGACCAGCAAAGAAGAAAAGAAGAGAAGGAATCCCAGGAAGCAGTGATGAATCCACTACATGGAACGAATGACACAACAACCTATATAAACTGACTGACTATATAAACTGACAAGCCAAGTTTTACAAATAAACTATCAAGTAAGCCAGGTAAAAACATTGATGAGTAAAGTCATACAGAATAAACAAATCAACCACTGACTTTAATAACATGGTAATAAATAACAGCATATTGGCTGATATAAATAGAACCATTATATAGAAATAACAAATACCATGTACTATACTAGATGTAGCCACAAAATTGTAAAGGATAGAATAAAAACCAAATAGGTGGTGGTATAAATTAAAATAATTATGAAGGGAAGAACTGTATGTATGTAGGTAACTTCCTAAGTGAATAATGTGTATATAAAAGATAATAATAATCAGGGAATAAACATTGTAATAGAATTATACCCAGACCCTGAATGACCAAGTTTATGTCAATGAAATTATAGGGAAATAGAACCCCTACTTAGCATAAAATAATAGAATCATAACCATAATGAATCAAGTGTAAAGTACCACCACTTGGGTGATATTATACATTTAAGAAATGAGAAGGACATATAAAAATATAAATAGTGAATTACGAAAGTTCAAGTTAATGTATCAACTTAATTAGACCAATAATTAATATTGTTCAGCTGTAGGCAGCAATTAGATATAATAATGTATTCATTTTAATCATTTTATAATGTTCGAAATAGAAAACAAGCATAATTAATCAAATATTAAAGAAAAGTAAATAGTCGAATTTGCACTGTTAGCAGACGACACTAGTAAGCAATGTCTTAGGACAGTAAATTAATGAATTGTTAATGAAAACTATGTTTAAACTGGCCTCAAGCCACATCAAATTAAAGATAATGAAATAAGCTATAATTTGATAGTAATAGAATCCGAAACGGAATTGTAATAGTCAAGAAATTAACTTTAGCATCATAATTTTGGCGAATTACCATTGAGTACAAGTAAAACTAACAACAATGAAAATAAACGCACAAGACAAAGATGTAATGTCTATTAATAGCATTGCGTCATCATGACATAATTTCGCACCAATCACGGACGAGTTTAGTAAGACCGAATACTCTCTAAGCAGGATGATGAAGAACTATATAACCGAGAAGCGGCGTAAACACGAGGCATTTTTGTCAATATCACTCAACCAGCAACAACAGTCCAGATTAAAATAATCATCGTAATTTTGGAAATCAATCACTGAGAAGAAGTATAATTTCACCTGTGTGCATCGAAAGTTAGTAGTGCGTGTATCTGAACGAGATTCATAAACATAACCTCAAACGGCGATAGCCTAATTATTTAGTAAGAAGCAAATTTTACTCGTTCCAGTGCGTATTAAGTGAAGTGATTTAACGATCATTATAATCCGATCGTTAATGTGTTTATAAATTAATTGATACGAATAATACACAGGTAGTACAGTGACAAAATTTATTTGTTTACATTTTTATCAGATAACAGCAGAACTTAATACACAATTGTACTGACGCAAAACAATAAGACTATATGTAGACAACATTGTATCGAAATTTTTTAGAGGGATTAACACATCCCGAAGTAAGATTATATGTATTAATATTTTGATAACTAAACTCATTTTGAGTTTGAATAAATGAACTTTTCGTTATTTAACTGAAAATTATCAAAGGTGTCTAACCTAACATATGATATCATATTAGTGTTTTTTGAAAGAAAATAACGTTCTATTCTGTAGCTTAAAAGAAGCCACCCTTGAGGTAAATAAATAATTTGTTAAACATAATTAGAGTTTTCATTGTAAACGAACCTGAGCTAGGCAAGTAAGTAAACCGGACGACTTGTGATCCGTAGATTGTTATTTATGAATGTATTTATTAACCTAATTCAATAGTGAATAATAAACGTCAGTATTATACAGCAACAACATTTGTTAATAATTATTTTAATTAATAATTAGCAATCAGTATTACAAAACACTGAGGTGCATTTAATAGTGAGTAATCAAGTAAAAACTTAATGAATGATCTCAATTTAAATAACTGATCAATGATAGAATCATTAAAGGTCAATACTCACAATTAATAAATCAGAAGCATTTTTTTTATGGAACATTTCTGTTGAAAAACCCATATGGCACCCAAGTAAATATTAAAAGTGTTGTAAAAACTTTTACAGTAATAATATACTGATCAACCAAGGACTTGACAGTTTATTAATCAACTGTGAACAACTGAAAGTCCAGTACTTCAACACAGGTACGTGAAGTGTAATTTATATTAATAACCTTGTCTAGACAATATTCTGACAACTTTTAACAGAAGAGAATACCAACTTCAAGAGATCTAAGCATCAGTTACATTCATCGACGGATCTACAAGTAAACATTTTCTCATAAAAAAAAATATATATAAACATTGATTAAACGACGACAAGAGTAAGTGAATCGATTTATTTATACTGGATTCCACAATAGGTTGAATTGAATTGGATAAATCAATAAACCAAATCATTAATAATAACAACAGACTTTATCAATTAATAATAAATAATTACTGCAACAATAGAGACCCTATTAAATTAAATACACCGTAATCCAGTTTAGTTACAATATTGAAATTTATGTAATTTGTTAACAAAAAACGCTTTTAAAATCGTGTCCTAGATATAGGACACCGTGACTGAGACTGCCACCATGATTTAGGACTACCAAAAAAGAATGTAATGGACCTGATTCCTTTCCAACAATATGTTGTGGAATCTTTGATTATGTCATGAAAATTTGTTCAGAAGAAGAGAGGTAGGCCATCAAACTCAGGAGGAACAAATTCAACTGTCCACACAAAATACGTGTTCCTGCTATTAGGCCTGTTGTTGATGTGAGGCATGACGGTTTGGTCCACTTTCCGGAAAACAGCACCAAGAAAAGTAGAAGGCTGCAAGGGAAAAACCTATATCTTCTCATCAAAGTACAAAGTACCTTTGAGTTTTCAAAGGAAAGAAATTGTTTTTTTTTGCTCTTTCATTTCAAGTAAAATAAATCATTTTTTGTGTCGTAAACCGCAAACAAAAATCAAAATTTTTTTATGTACTCCTGATTTTTTTTACGTTTTTAAAATTTGTATGTGCTTTACTCTTTTTTGTCATAAGTATTTAATTCTAGAATGTAAAGTAAATGTGAAAATAAAAAAAAAGTTTTAATTTTTTATAAAAAACTCAAATTTTCCGCATTCTCAGTCACGGTGTCCTATATATAGGACACTCCATATCTTGGATATGGATCATCCGTATCCAAATATTTTTTGCATCAAAAAATGTAAAAAATTAAGTTTAGTAAATGTACCAATTTTCAGAATTTTCTGACAAATAAAAATTCGTGACTGAAAGGGTTAAAATAAATAAATTTAAATTATATTCTAATTGTATAAAATTGTAAAAGAAATCACTATTACACATCAATAGTTCTTTGCAGACTATTTATTATGTAAATAATATTAAAAATAAATAATAATAATAACAATCAGTAATCACTATTCAAATATGTGAGCAAATTATGTTTGTTTTGAGTGATCTGATGTATACTAGTAATGCTATCTCACTCAATCACATTTATAAAATGAAAAAATATTTAACTAAAAGTTAACACACTATCGTACGGCAGATTCATGGTTCACTAATTTTAAGTTTTCACCAGTTTCACAAGCATCTACAGTAATAATCAGATCCTAAATGTAGTTAATTTAAATGCATTTGGTAATTTTCAGATTGCATAATGAATAAATAATCATAAACATTACAATGACATAATAATTCCCATAACTCAATGGTTCCACTGATCCATTAATTAATGAAGTATCATAACTTGTTTAATGCTTTTGCTGTGTCAACTTAATCAGATTAGCTTCTGTTGGTCAGCCAGCTAGTTACCCAATAAACTGCATAAAGAGAACAAAAAATTTCTATAATTCGTGATTTTTTTAAATAATCTTATTCATGGAATGACTGATCATATTTTACCTTCAAAATGTGACTATTTTATCATATTTTCTCACACAAAATCTGTGGGACTAAAATTATTATTTTGCTAATGCCCCTAATGTTAAAACAGTTTAGTTATGGTAAGAGACTAGGTAAAGCAACAATTGTATTTTATAATGCTCAAAACCTTTATAAAGTTGTCTGTGAAACACCAGATGTGAAACTGATAAAAATAGTAGTAAAACAAAATAAACCATGTTGACAACATTCAACTCACTCACTCACTCACTAACACTCAATTCTAAAAATATGCTAAGTTCAAAAAACATTATTACATACACTGATGAGAACTATATGTGTATACTAATCATAAAATCATACACTGAATACATTTAAGAACTTGTAAAAGTATATTAAACATAAGATCAAAGGAATACAAGGGCCATAAAATGTTTACGCACACACAAACAAAACAACACATGGAGCATTATGTAAATAACAATGCACACTTCTGTAATAAGGTCAATGACACAACCAATATCAGCTGTTAATACTGGTTTTCAAGGCTCCACAGACGGCGATACTAATCAGAAGGCAATTTTTAATTCTACTATATGACTGTGTGACTGAAGGTTGATTACAGCAGCGAACTCAGAAAATTTTTCAATGAGCGGACTGTAGTCGATTTACGCAGTGAACGGTATAAAACCCTGATCAACTGTAGTCAACTTACACAGCAAAAGGGTTAAAGAACTCAAGTATGGACATGTAAATCAAAATGTTCGTTTTCTTCCCTTATGACAGACTTTTCCTTCTTACATCTGACTATGACAACAGTTAATCTATAAACAGTTTATTGACCATCAAATAAACACCACTTGACTGCACCCATCTTAGAACTTTAAATATTTTCATTTTTGCTTCCATGTTCCGTAAGGATTGGAATTATGGTGATAGCAAAAAAAATCATGTTCGAGACAAGGGCTGATTCTGATTGTACTATCCTCAAAACATGAAGAAAAGTCATTTTCCAAAAAATGTCTGTGTAGAATTTTTTCTATGGCGAATGATAATTGCCACAAATTCAAACAGAATCAAATAATTTTTGCATAATATGTCCCTGAGTTATAGATGACTCAAGGCCTATTGATTTTGGTGAAGATCGGTTAAGGGAGAGGGGTAGTTTACCTGTAACATTTTACGTTTTAACAAGAGTAAAGTACTTAAAATCTCTCTCACTGAAACTTTTTCAAACAATGGTAATTATTAAAAATAAAATAATTTTGTTGCCAGGCAACCAGGTTGTTCGGTTAGGAGGGAGGGGTAGTTTACTTGCATTGTT